>VZTI01000243.1:49589-138905 GCA_013397865.1 Struthidea cinerea
AGCGCCTGCCGGGGGCTGCCAGCCCCCTGCCCACCACCCCCTTACCTGTCCGCGGGCGCGGAGCAGCCCCGAGGACTTTGTCTCCGCGGCGCGCCCAGCTGCCAGCGGACAAGTTTCTGCGCCTACTTCGCTTCTCGCAGCAACAGCGACGCTTTCCCCGCCCGTCCGTCCGTCCATCCATCCGCCCGCCCCTCTCTGCCTCCCTCGCTCCCTCCCTCCAGCAGGGGCGGGGGCGGCGGTCCGGAGAGCGGCGCGACCCCGCCCCGCCGTTCTCGGGCTGTGCCTGGGCTGGGCCGGTACCGGGGTACCCGCGTACCCGCGAGTCGTGTCCGAGCGGCGGTGGCTGCGGTGCGGCACGGCCCGGCCAGCGGTGAGGCTGCCGGGCTGGGCGACGTACCCGCCCCGGTGGTGCCCTGGGCAGGGCTGGGCGTGCTCACCTGTACCCGCCGGCCCCTGCAAGGGCAAGCGAAGGGTGCGGGATCCAGGCGTTGCCACCCCATCCTCCTCTGTTTGCCCGAGCAAGCCCTCCTGTCTTTTAGTCTTCGTTTATTTACAAACTTACTGCGAGTTACCTAGCTGGTTAATGCAACAGCAGGAGAAATTAAATCCAGGAGGAACATCACACCTCTTGGGTGTTTTTCCACACACAAGATTTTAATGGAAGAGAAACCACCTGGGGAACTCTGCTAAGAGGGGTTACACAGCGGAACGACTTCCAATGGGAACGGCTCCCGCAGCACAGTTGCAATTCTTGCAGATATTTAGAAAGGCTGGGACAGGCCCCTGTCTCTGCACAGCGGAGGTGTGACAGCAGAGAGAGGCAGGCACACTGCTTGCAATTGTCTGCTGCCTTCGATTCTCTTGGTGTGTTTATTACCACTATCGGGCCATGCAAGCACAGCTCTGATGTGTGTTACATAATTAACCATTGTTATGTTGGTAACTCTGTCATTCTCTCTGCGGGGCAGTTGTGAGTATGAGGAGAAGGGCTTGATGTTGGGATAGTCAGCTGTTGTTCCCCTGACAATTTTTTTTGGTTTCTCTCCAAGAAAACAAGATCAAAAAGTTCTTTGCCATAGACAGCAATGTGGTGGGCATTGTGGTTGTCCTTTGTTCCTCAGCTGGGCAGTGCCACAGCCAGGCCTTAAAGTTTTGTCTCCTCTCCGGCAGGCTACATCCTATCTTCAGAGAGGCCCAGTGCATCAGAATAGCAAAACTGGGTGGAAGGGAATCTCTACAGGACACGGAACTGAAAAGCAGAGGACATGTGTTCATGGTAGACTCAGCTGCTTAGACAATACACTGTTAAAGTTTTCTGCTGGCTTCCTGCCTGCAATATTTTTTCAGTAATGACGTGAGAGATGGAGTCATCGGAATCACAGTCTGTCAGGACAGAAGAGACTCTTCTGGCTAACAGCTGCTTTCTGTCAGAAAACACTACCTGTCCATCACAGCACACCTGAGTGTGCTGGCAGTGAGGGATACTGACAGCACTCCTGCCCCACAGCCTGGCTTAGCCAATTGTGATTATGACATTTCAATGAAGAAATCTATCCTGTGACTATGAACTCTTTAAATATGAAACATTAAATATTTATAAGATTGAGTGGCAACTCCCACAAGTATGGTTTCTCCTACTGATCTTGCAGAGAGCATTTAAGCTAGATATACCATCTAGAGAACTGAGAATATACCTGGTTGTCATTACTGATGGAAGGAAGCAGAGAAACATTGCAAGACTATTATATTATAAGCACTTTTTATTGTGTTGGGGAAAAAATGAGAGGTATCAGGTCAAGTATCAGTCAAAAATCAGGCTCTTTCATTGTTCTTAAGGTAATCACTCAGAAATAAGTAGACTTTCCTCACAGGGTGGAAAGAGTCTGCTGAAGGTTAGGCAGGGACCCATCTGTACCATGTTCTATTTTAGCCAATGTCTCCATGGATAGGGGTCTCTTGCATAGCTAGTACATTTACTTTGGGGTTAGGGTGTTTATCCTGTTCCAGATCACCTTCTCCCCCCCCACCCCGCCGCTGACAGCTTTTCTTCTTTACGCAACTGCAAATTAGAATATCACTTTGCCTTTGTGCAACACCCCTCTATAAAGTCTCTAGGGACAGACTATTGGCTGGTGACCATGGTGTTGGCTCTGTGCACTGAGCAGGAGATGGAGCAGAACAAATCCATGGAGAGCTGTTGGAAAATAATCAGTGGCAGTACTGCTAATATGGCATATGAAAAAGTCATACGAAAAGTCATATGGAAGCTCTTAAAAAGTATTTGTTCTTCAACAGCTAGCTCTCGAACTTTCAGGATTGTACCAGGATTGTATTCCCAATTTATTTTGCACAAGCCTGAGAGCTAACTTCTTACTTTTAAAAAGAAATAGAAGCTTGAATGGTCTCATATTCAAATAACTTCTGGAACCAGGAATTTAAAAACAAGCTGAATAGCATTAAAAATGCTCATATCTGGCATTGGTAGGACTGCAGAAGTGGTGAGGGAGGCATTATTGCCCCTCTCAGCCATACACCTTTGTTTTGCTGTAATGGATTATGTTTATAGTAAATTCATATTAGTGGTAAATCCAGTTTGTAGTGTACTCCAGAGATTAAAATCTTTACATTTGCAAATTGCTGAACGAGTTGCCTATCAAAAAAGACACAAGAAAATGTCATACCAGAAGCTACCATCTGCTGTTATGAATATTTAAAGCTGGTGTCAGTGTCACATGCTACATACTGTAAATTTGCTGTTAAGGTCACCATTAAAATTCTTGAAAACATCACAAAATAATACGTCCCTTGCTGACTTGCATATTGCAATGTTTTGTGGTCTCAGGTCCAGCCCTTACCTCATGACTCACTCAAGCAAAACATCTATTGAAGTAAATGGGAATTTGGCAGGAAAAAAGGATGGAGATGGGCCAAAATCAAAACAGGGATGGAAACACTCTGGTGTTTTAAGGCAGTTGGATTCTTTACGCGGACCCAAAGTTTGTTGTTCAGAGCTTAATTCTCCTGTGAGATTACCAAAGGACTTCCGATGGGCCTTCAGCCGGCGTGTCTACCTCACTAAGCAGGCTTTAGTGAACACCATCTGTGGTTGTTCCTCATGCACACCAGGTTCCCAAGGCACACAATAAAGTCTTATTTGTGTCAGAATATAAAGTTCCCCCTTTTGCCTCTGTATTCCTTGGCTTTCCCTCTCAAGGAACTGTTACATTAGAAGTTTCTTCGATCTTAACCACTTTCATCCTCCTGCCTTTGGTTTGCTGTGGAGCAGCGTGTCTGACTGACTCAGTGCTTGCATGGATTTCCTCTCTGTGGTTGGTGTTCTTGTTTGTCCTCCAAGTGTCTCTCTCTCTCCCTTTTAAGTAGTGAAATCCTTTATCTGTCCCTTCCTGACCTCCCTGTATGTCTGGCTTCTAGGCATCTGCTTTACTTTTGTTCTCTGCTCTCCGGCAGCCGTCCGTGTTCCATCCGGCTGCAGCAGCTGGGCATCACCGGGTCTGCCCCTGCCTGTTGCCCTGGCTGCTCCTGGGACCCCACACCCCCAGCACAACCGGTGCAGACTACGGAGCTGCCTGTTCCCTAAATTTCAACTCATAAAAACATGGTGTTCTGCCAGTCAGGAGCCTAGGACGCCTTAAATATTTGGGATCCTTCTATCCCTCCTGCTCTCCTCGTCAGAAGAAGCACACAGAAAATTTCTAGTTCTGTTATTGAAAAATTATATACATGATGCAAACCATCAGATGGCAAATGCTCTACATACTCTGCAAATGCACTTGCTTTCAACATATTTAATGAAACACAGTCTCTAAGAGTGTTTGTAATTAAGAGAGAACACATTTTCATTGAGGGTAAATTAGTAAAGGTAAATTAAGGCATATGAAATATTTCTCTTCTGTTCTCTCCATGAGCACACATGCACAACACACACAAACACAGGCAAGGGAAAATGCCCATCTCTGATACATCACCTAAACAGTGTTTTGGCTTCTGTGCCCCCTCTACTGGCTGGCCCCTTTATGTATTAACAACTGTACTTCAAAAAAATTATATTGAAATTATTGGTGATGCTGGTGCCTTAACAAAATTGGCCACACCAATAAAAATGTTGCAAAGAATAAGTATCCTTACCAATCCTGCAGAATGGTAATTCATTATTATTTGCTCCAAACATATATTCACACTCAAAACAATTTTAAATTATTAAGAGATGTTGAAAGCTGAAAGATCAGTGCAAAAATTCCTATAGATAAGAGTATCTTCAAAACACAGATGTGTGTGGATAGGAGACTGTATTAATTTTCTTTGTAATTTCCAAGTTTTTGATGTAAAATCTTCCTCCTTTTTTATTTTTCCCCATCAAAAACAAATTATGTAAACTTATATGTGACTCTGTATGCTGTATATATCCAAATATACACACATGTATATTCAAAGATAAATTATAAAAAAATCCAGAGAGGTAAAATTAAATATTTGATACAGGCAAAATTATGTACAGAGGGAAACAGATGAAGGCATAAAACTTAGTTCCGCTAGAGCCATGCTCAGCATCTTGAAGACCTGTACTGAAAGCAGCACGGGTCTTATTGACATCAGTGCGACTGGGCTTTTCCAGGCAGAAGCTTTCAACAGGAAGGCAAAGCCATAAAAAGCATGTCCAAAGCCCTGTGGACCTGCCAGCTCCAGTGCAGGTGTGGAAAAGGACCAGAGGTGACCTAGCTGCGGGGCTGAGAGGACCGGAGAGTAACATCTGCAGATCTTCTAACAGCTTGAGCTAGGACATTTGAGACAAAAAAAGTAGATTGTCCCACTCACCAAGCAGTTTTCTTGCCTACTGAAAGAGAAGGTGTGTGTTATTCAAACAGATGAAGTACAGTTTAATTCAAGATGTTGCGTGTCAAGAACAAAAGAAATCTTTCTTGAAAAATGTATATAAATGGAGGTAGCTGTTCTTCAGCTTTATAATTTTAAAAACAGCAGAAAAACTAGGAGGAAAATAGAAAGCTGATGGCCTTGAAGGGAAAATGAGCAATCTCCCTAAACCCTACTTGTTCATGCCCCCCATGTGAAATTTACCGCAGACAAGGCCTGTGGCCACGGCATTATTCTCAGGGAATATTTTCCATGTGACTAGGTACCCAGGACTATATAACTGCAAGACAAAGCCACTTCTTTGCATTGATAATGCAAATGAAAGCAGTGATGCTGTGATCTTTTAAATAAGCAATACACAGGCTAATATCTGCTGATTTGACTAAAACCTCTTGCGGTTCCTGCAAGCACAACCCCTCCTCCCCTGCACTGACCCTGCAGCATACATGCCTCAGCTGACCACCAGTCTGGTATTATTTCAGAACCCCTTGCCGTTAATTCATGCAAACAATACAAGAACAATTTTAATTTTTTTTTTACTGTCCTTTAGCCACTGCACCAGCCAGGACAGTCAGGGAGCAGTGCACTGCAGGCGTGTGTGGAGTCTCTCAGGGACCCCCCCTGCATGACACCTCCAAGTCCGTGTGTCCTGCCTCGGGCAAGAGAGGCTCGCCAAGCCTGTCAGGTCCTTCTCTCCTCAAAACTCATTGCCTGCACAGAGAATGCCCTGGCCAAAGTGTTCGACTAACCAGCACTCCAAGGCCAATCTGGGATGCTAGCGTTTTTCTGGCATAACAAATCCCTCTCAGTCCTTGTCTGAAGCCTGTAAAGCCAATGCAGTTTTATGCTGAATTGTTATGTTCATCTTAAGCCCAAAGAGGAACATCTTTTCAAAAATGGCTGTTACGTGACTGCATCCTCTAGTGAAGACTGCTTGCCCTGTTTGGAAATGGCAGCCTCTGGAAAACACAAAGTCATCCCCAATTTCACAGTTTCCAAAGGGTCTGCTTAAAAGCTTCTTGTGTACAATGCAAAGCTGGGCCCCTCAGCTCATTAAAAATGCTAATTTCACTTCAAGATACCAATTTCACTTTAGGATATCAAAACTTAGAGTTTAAGCACATTCTCAAAACATTGGAGAGATGACTGGTGAGAGTCCATAACAAAGTCTTTCTCAAGCTTTTATCATGTTTGGACATTATCATTTTTCAAGTCAGAAGTGGCAGAACCACCAGGACTGCTGACCCAGCCCCTCTCTCCTAACCACTTGGTGCTGATACCATCACCGGTACAAAAGATACCACAGTCACATCATATCTTATCTTCCAGGGCAGGGTGTTTACAGACTCTTCACTTGCCTTATTGTATTAGCACATGCCAACCTGCAAGACAGCTCCCAAAAGTGACTGAGCTTTCCATCGCTTCACTTACATGTCAGCATTTAGTTTCTGCACTCATTCTGGTCTTTTCTTCGTCTCCTTCCATTGATTCCTGTTGTTACATTGCCAGTGTATAAATCCAGTTCCCCCATGAATTTATTAGCCCCTTATTGCTAGGAAAAAGAAAAGAGTATTCTCTGCCTTCTCCCTTGGTACTCCTTGGCAGCAGACATGACTGCAGACAGAATGAAGGGGCAGATCTGTTATACAGAAATACAGTATTTTTTTACACCATTAACTTCATAAAACAAAAATATGTTTAAAGGAACTTTGTAAAAGCGCTTTCTTCCTTGCAATTTCAGATCTGTATTTAGCTGTAAAGAAAGCAATGCTATATGACTAATGTTCTAGATCACTTTCATTTTGAGTCCTCAATATTGCCAAAGCATGATTAAAATATTATTTTAAAATGCATAATCAATGTTGCTTGAATGTATGTTTCTTCATATAGACATGGTTTTGTAAACTGACTAGAACAAGGTCTCACTTCTTCACACGATCAACACTATCTGGCCAAGATTTTTGGCATGAACTTTGAGGCACAGTAAAAAAATGGTAACATTATCACTCATTTCCATGGTTTTCATTCCCTGTTCCTGTCTGTTCCAGTTTCACAGTCAGGCAGCGTGACTTGGTTCTTACATTCATTCACAGCTGGCTCAAAAAAAAAGGGTGTGTTCTAATTAGGTTCCAGGTTTTAATAGACCAAAGCATGTGCCTACGTGTTGTCCTGAACCGAGATGTCATCTGCAGTCCAGCCCTAAACTGCCAACACACAGAGAGTTTCTTTGAAGGCCTCTTAATCTAACCAGTGACTGTCTCTGAACCCTATTAGCACGTGCAATGCAAAAAGTAGCAAGAGTGTTGAACAAACTCTGACCACTTATATATGCCAAGTAGAAGGCTGTGTGCATCTCAAAAGCTAATGGTTGCTTAGAAAAGTTTAAAAAAAACCCCAACCAACCAAAACACCTCGGCCAGATACAGACACGGGTTGAGAGCTGCAAGACTGCACCTATTAGAGGAGTTCTAGTCATGCCACGTGTCCTAGCCTAACCTACTGTACACAACAAAACTTCTTCCTGGAACAGGAAAATTATGCTATAGCTCTTTCCTATGTACTGTAGCATTTGGCCTCATAGAGCTGCCCAGCAGTGATTTATTTCTTCTGCTTGCCAGCAGTTGCTCCAGAAGAGTGCTTGAGCAGAGAAAAGGGTCAGCGTTATGTGCCTGAGAGCAGGCTGGCAATCTTTTGGATAACAAGCCTGTGCCATTGAATCCCAGACCACAAGTTTCTGCAGAAGGCAGATTTTTCAGAATTAAATCCTGATGAGGAACCGAGCCTTTGTAAGGGTTGTGCTGGTCTGTGCAGTTGCTTTGCAAGACAATCATGGAGCACCACAATAAGAGTCTAGCTGTGTGTGACAGATGACTCTTTTACTGATTTACACCAGGCGGTCCAGAATTAAGGCAGACACCCAGTTTTCCTGGTCTTCCATTTTGGATTCACACTATAGTTGTCATTTTAGTCCTTTCGAGGGCTGCCAAAAGGCAGGCTGGCTGGTTTGTTTGTTTCCCTTCCTTCTTAGGGATTTTTTACGGGTTTTCATCACCGTAAAATCTGAGTACCTATTTCCTTTTTGACTTTCAGAGGAAGAAAGGAACATGTGTATAATTCTGGTAGGAAGTTTGATGGAGTCCTTGTCCGCACAAGGAATTCCTAGAGGATGGGAGACAAGGACTGACAGTGGGTTCAAAGAAGAGCATTTGGTAGGAAGCTAGGGACAAGCTGGAAGCCACAGGCAATGCTGTAATTAAAGCACATCCTGAGCAGCAGCGATGGATCGAACTTACAACCACAAATGAAGGTCCTGTCAACATGGAAGAGATGACACTTCATGGCACTGACCACTTGTATTAGGTGACCTGTGAGCCTTTTTACTCACTATTCTCTGCGTGAAGGGGGTAGTTTTACTTGGAATGACTCACAACCCACAATTACCAGCTAATTGCACTGTCAGTGTCTGGGCCAGGAGGAGGAGTTGGTGTGAGAGCAGTCCCCAGGAGTGTAGGAGGGAAGGTGCTGCTGGGTCATCCGACACAGGCCTTTGGTAGGCAACTGCCTTTTATCTTCCCTTTATGTTCACTGTGCTTAATTTACCAGGTTTTTGTCTCCTTTGCTGTTCTAATCATTCATTACTTCATTCTTCTGTCAATTAGAAACCTTGAATAACAAGGTCACAGCCATTCATCATCAGTTAGTATTTATCTCTTCTTGGCTGTGATGTATTCTAGTTTAAATTTCTTTTCTGGTCTTTTTCTTCTCACATATTCACAGATAAAAAACACATCGCTCCTCAGAGGGACGGATTTTAAAGAATTTTCTTTGGGAGAAGTGAATTTTTCTCCACTTTCTGGAAAGATCAGCATTGCCAGGAAGGCACAGCTTGCTTGTCTTCCTGATGTGGTAGGAATGAGCATTGCTACTACACCTTGGACATTCCAGCAGAAGTACCCCGAGGCTGAGCAAGCTTCCCAGGCTCCTTTGAGGGCTTGCTGGTGAGCAGGCGGGTCAGTGCTGCTGTGCTCCACCCAGGGCTCAGTGAGCTCCAGCACATCCAGAGGGACACAAGATAAGCACAATGTCTGGCCAGAGAGAGGAGTCTGGACAGTGTGAATGAGAGGAGGACTTGGCCTCCTTTTTGCTCTTTCTTGGGAGCAGAGAGGAAGAACGGACTGTGGCAAGATGAAGATGCGTAAAAAAATTTCTGGATTTAGCAGGACTGGGTTGTGCTGGTGTTTCTCATGGGCCAGGGCTGATCAGAACACATTCCGTGTCTTTCTCTTAGCCACAAGTCAGTTGAGCATGTTAATTTGAGATTGAGGCACTTGAAGTCAGCAATAATTAGAGCACAGCATCATATCCCCTGGCCTGCATGGAAGTTGATGTGACAACAGACCTACGTCTTATCTCCTGGCACTAACCCTCCTTGGTGCCATTGTATTATGGTACACAATAACAATGTCCCCATAGCAACAACAGCATAAAACCCAGATCTGTTAACCACAAAGCGCAACCAAGAATCACTTCTTTAACATTTCTAACTTGCTTTCAGTTTGGTTCCTAAGGAAACAAGACTTATGTGAACTGATATCTATCTACCCATCCATCAGCTTTCCTCATCTTCCCTGCTGCTACTTGCAACACCTTTTGACCTTTTTAACCAATTTAAAACAAATGTAGTGAAAGATATTTGAAAACTGCCCATATTTACTGTAAAACTCTTAAGGAGATGGAGAAGTGGCCACATTAACGCTTCTAGTAATGGAAATGCAGTCATCACCTTTTTCTTTTGTTTGCTCTGAAGGGATTTAGGAGAAGCAGTTGGCCAATTAGCAGTAATGTAGGTGGCTGCCTGCACAGCAATTTCTGCATGGCTTCTGAAAAAGCCACAAAACACTGCTTTTTGCTCATTTGCTGGGATAAGTAAAGGTAGAAGACCTGTGAAGGGGCTGGAGGTGGTGGAGAATTGGCCCAAGAAAGCTGTTAATGATACAAGAATGGTGGACTGTGATGGGGACACAAAATGAGCTGCTCATGCTGTTTTTGGAGGTGGAGTTGAATATAGGAAAATATGATGGAAGTTTATAGGGAGGATACAGCAGAGACACAGAAAATAAACCCCTAGAACATATAATCTCTCTCCTCCACCTGCCTCAGATTCATTACCTTGCAGAATTCCACAAAAATCCTTCTTGCTATGTACCACGGCTTCATCACAACAACTGGTAGGAATTGCAGTTGTTGAAAAAAATACTGTCAAGATTTGACTGTATGCTTAATTTTCCATCTTGTATGTGCTTTGGAAGCTCTTGAAAAGCATCAGCCTTAAATATTATATGTTGGCTGGAGTTCAAAATCCAGGAGCAGTTCAGGCCCTTTGGGTTTTTTGCTTTTTTTTCCCCCCACTCTCTCAGACTTGTGTAGTGAAAATAAACTATCTGTCAAATGAGTATATGCTACTTACTTTGCTATAAAAGTTCTGTTCAGTTCTCAAGATGATTGTTAATAATTACATACACATATAAATATATAAATATGAATATATGTATATAAATATTAGAGATAGGTGGGGTATTGGTTGGGGTCTTTTTCAAGAGCATCCTTCCACGTGGCTCTGAATGGTTTTAGGAGGAGGAAACAGGTTTGCACACATTTTCCATCCATGAGTGAGGTTTGGTTTGACAGGAGACAGCTTGAAGCAAAGACTGAAACACCAAGTGTGTCAGCGCCGGCCCGCCTCCTCAAGAGTACAGTCTCTGCATTGAGAACAGCAAAGGCTGATGAGTTTTGTCTCCAGAAAACCCCAACCACAGCCTCTGAGTATTTATGGAGATAAAACACGAATGGTAGGAGAAGTAGGAAACAAGCACACAACACCCCTACCTATTTCTGGGAGCCTTTGCTTCTTCTCCACCACAGGGGAAAGGGACCTTGTGCTATTCAAGGCAGTTTTAAAAATAATGGAGCGTAATTGTGCCTCCTGTGCTTTCATTTTATAGGTGTGCATATATCTAGGGGGAACAGTCCATGGAGATAGGCAGCCTTTTAATGTTGTATTAAGAAAATCTAATGCTTTATGCATGGGACACAAGCAGCCTGAAGCACATTTCATTATCAGATCCCTTTGCAAACATTGAATAACCAGTTGTCACAACGAGCTACAGGGGAAGACAATCAGCCTAAGTGATTGAGATTTTTCCAAGCCTCAAGTAGATGGTGTTGCAAAGTGTTATCTAAGCTCCAGACTACCTACAAATAAAGACCTCCAAGATTTGTGTGCAATTTGTGATCACACAGTGGATTTCTGAGAAAGAGTTTCACCATGTAAGTAACAGGAAATGCCCTTCCCAAATGTATCATTTACCACCATAACTGACATAAAAAATCATGCCAATATATGATTGGACAGAGATGGATCTAACTCAGAAATGGTGTGCAGAGAGACTGCTCTCTAGCATTGTTGACCTTGTGGGGTTGGAAACAGTTCCTTGCTTTCTCCAAGCAATATGCTGTAAAGCCCACAGGATGGATGAAAAAGCCCCTGACTTTAATGAAAAACTAATCAAACAATTTCTTTGCTTAGCTAGGAATTTTTTCTGTTGTTCTGGTATGCACATTTTAGTTCAGTAGCATCATTATTTTTGGTCACTTATTATTATTCCTAAACCCCACAAGGGTAGAGCGATTTAAAAATAATAATCTGTTGATTTCCAGTGAATTTCTTCATGGTGACAGAAAAATGTGTAGGCCTGTTTTTGTGCATACCAGACACATTTCTAGTTCTCTCACCCTGTAAAACTGCGTAAAGTGCCCAAAGCCACTTTACTTTTCATAATTCTGGCTTGAAATAGTTTGAAAGGAAGCTCTAAGTCTCCCTTGCCTACTGAAGTTCCCCTGTGCTGACTTGCAGTATTGCTGCCCTACCCTTGGCTGGGAGAATCCTCAATACACACTCTGTCTTCAGTGCAAGGAAACGCACAAATACCTTTAATGCAAAAGGGCAGAGTGTCAGTGTGTGAGATATGTACATGTGAGCATGCAGCTCTGCCTACCTTTGCTGAAGGTACTGATTTAATGCACTCTGTGGTTATTCCGCAACAGCTTAATGAGCCATAAAACCAATCCCACCTGCTAGGAAGCCTTCACAATTGTCTTGCTGTCCAATACCCAATATCTAAAATTAACCAGAAAATAAACACCATAATGCATAGGCAGACTCCTTGACTAGCCAACTTCCTCTGCAATCAAAATATTTCCCTAGTTTTGTTTCTTTATACTCTGCTCCTTCTTCCTCTTTTGCATGCTTTGTTGTCTCTTCTGAAATGTCATGACAGCAGACAGCCCACAAAAAATCAATGCCTTCTCTTCAAGCACTCAGAAAACTTCTCTTCTCCTGCCATGACAACTAGTTTGAATTAGATGACTAATCATAGGGAGGTCTGCCTAGAGCAGGAGGACTGTGAAAGGGCTATATAGAAATGCAGTGTAAGTGAAATGTGACTCACAGTCACACTTGGACTTTTTTTGCAAATGTGTCAACACAATGCCCTTTTTATACATTAGTGATGGTGAATTTAGCTGCTCAAGTACAAGGATAATCTAGCCTAAAGCCACATACATGCATCTTGTAAGGTTATACAGCACCACAGTTTGGCTTATTTACCTAATGTCTATTTCCTTTGCTCTGAATAGACACCAGGGTTTGCAGAGTACAGCAATGATGTCCTAAAATATACAGTGGACCTGAGGTCTTGGGCCATGGAAAAAAGAACTTGGGTTCAGGATCTGTGCTCTGTCATGGCACAAGCTCTCTCTGGTTGTGTCTACATGGCTAAATTAGACTGCAGCAGGAAACTCCACAGTAGTTGGTTGGCAGGGCTTGAGCTTGATTTTATTAGGTCACTTGAATCATGACCAGCACAGTTTTGCCTCCCAGACTATCTCTGGGCACATGTAGGATAGGCCAAGTACCACTCACCATAGGTAGTTTCAGTCCAGCATCCTGTTTTTGGGAGCAGGAGAATTTAAGACCAGGTACATGGTTGGCTTCAGTCCAGAGAGTGGTCCTGAGAATTAATTTACAAGTATAGCTGTAGCCCAGGCCCCTGAATCAGTGAGTATACAGTAGGTTGGGCACTGGAACAGGCTCCCCACGGAAGTGGTCACAGCACCAAGCCTGACAGAGTTCAAGAAGCATTTGGACAATGCTCTCAGGCACATGGTGTGACTCCTGGGGACGGTGCTGTGCAGGATCAGGAGTTGGACTCAATGATCCTTGTGGATCCCTTCCAATTCAGCTGATTCTGTGATTCTGTGGTCAGATTCATGTTGCTTACCTACTTCACATGAATTTGGGAGTATAATGTATTCAAGCGCTCTGAAATTTTCTATCAGGAACTAAATAGCCACTATTTGTCTTCAAATCTGTTTCATATACATATATTATAGAATATAGTATTTGTTCCTAAGTAAAAGCCTTAAAGGGAGTGACACATGCTGCTGTTTAAGTAAGGTTTCTGTGAATGCTGATTTCCTGATAAAAATCCAGCCATTTCCAAGCAGGCATGCTCAGTTACTTGCTTATCTTACATTTGAGTGAGTTCTTTTTTTTCTTTTTTTTTCCCCACCATGCAAGAACTGGCATAACAAAGCCTACAGGTAATTTATAAACTCAAAAGGAAACATACTAAATTACACATATCAGCAGTCTCCAGCTCCTGGCAAAGCAAAAAGTAGGGTTTTTGGAAGCAGTGAATAGTAACTGAATTCTGTAGAATGCTGTTATCTAGAGAGATGGGAAGTGGAGAGGAAGGATGTTGTTGGATCACATGTTATGCTGCACCCAGGAAACTGCAGATAATAGTAGTGCTCCTGACATTTGTAAGGGCTCTGCAGCCCTAAGATAGGGCTAGGACAAAGCAGAGGAGCAAGGGGAAAACTATTGAATGGAGCAATCAGATATTATGGGGTGGGTACTAAAGAAATTCCCATTTAAAAATGCCAAAAAGCACCCTAGTCTCTTGTCAGCTTATTTTTATACAGCTGAGATCACTGCAGTAATTTATATTTTGTCTTTGCTTAAAATGGCATCTGCCATTCCCCCTTCCTGCATGTGCTGTTTGGTTACTCTTGTCAGACTATCTAGAGAAGAATTTATGGGTGAGCTGGAGCTCATTACAGGTGTTGAAAGGCTTAGAGCTCACATACTTTTGTATTTAAGAATAATTCAATTAAAAGCTGGAGTATGGACACAGACTTTATTTTTTTGAGAGAGGCAAAGGGAACATACATAATTTGTCTGATTTATTCAGATTAATGTATGGCTTCACTCCCTTCCCTCCTCCCTTCAATTTGGTTTTACATCCAAAGCAGCCTGGATAGGAAGGTAGCAAAGAAGACCTGAAAGATGAGCAAAGAAGCTTCATAAACAAAGAAACTGTATAAGAAATACATAACTACATACAGGTGGGTGGGAAATGATCTGACCATTTCCTCCTCCTCCTTCTTTCCTCCCCTTCTGCATGGGTCCAGCCTGGAGAAACTTGAGAAATCAGGACAAACTCTGGACAAGACATTCCTCATCCTCAGGTGCTTTGGGGAACTCTAATGAAAAAACAACTGGTATTAGCCTGCAAGAGTCTTTGCTCTTACAAATTACCACATGGCATCTGCTTTGCATTCTCTTGTGTCCTCTCTCCACCTCACTCTGAGCAGCTGTTCCATTACAAGGAAACCACAGAACAGATACTGCAGAAGTTCCTTCTGTCAAACACTTTGTGAAGTGCTTTTATTCGAGGCTGAAAGGTAAATGGACACAGAGATGAGGGGAGACATTGCTCTAAATTGCCATCAGCCCAGTAATTGCCACCAGCCATCGGGAACATGCCGTCGGTTCTTCTTGTAACCTGTGCCTCCCACAGAAAACTGGAGCCAAACCAGGACCTGCTATAACACAACTACTCCACAATACCTTGACTACATCTTTCTGCTCCTTGCCCTAGAAACAACCATGTTTCAAAGTGCAGTGTCTGGCTCTACTTGTCATTGAGACTGTATTTGGGAGCACTGCTATTAATGCAGCAGGGCCTTGGAGCTCTGTCTTCCATCCTCTGGAAGATAAAGAACCTGTATCTTCGTGCTGTCATGCTGGTTTTAGTCTGGTGGAGCTCATCAGTGCTCAGTAAAATTGCACCAGCGTAAAACTGGCATAATGGTGCAAAGAATCAGGCCTGCAGGCTGCAATTTGTTCTGACATAATAGGATAAAACTACTTGTCTTCTATGTACTCTCAAGTGATAGCGCTGATGAAATATGTCAGAATGAAGCCCTGGAAAGTGGAGTCCTTTTTCTGTCCATTAATCAGGCACAGAATGGATGGGAAAGCAAAAGGTTCACCAGCCAGGCTACGTGCTGTTCTCCCAATGTGCCTGCATCAAGACCTGGGTGTGCCCTCTCCCATGTGACAGGGTAGTTTTGTTTCCTTGTCCATTTATTTCCTGGCATCTCTGTGGATATCCCCAGGGGGCCACCAGTCAATGTCAATGTCAGTTGTGATGCTGCCTTATTGTGCTCTGGAATTATACCCTAGAAGTGGATGGGCAGCCCTCACCCCATGTAACAATTGGATAACCTACTTCCACTCCTTACTGACCTACTTATTTGCACACTGGTGACCTAGATATGGTCCCGCTAAGGCTCCGGGTCCTTCCACCATGAATGAGCGGGGATGTAACATGCATGCACATTTCACCAGCATGAATTTGGTGCTACAGAACCACCCACTCAGAGAGAAAAATCACGTGAAGAAAAGTAGCAATCAAATGAAGGAAAACATTATCTTTGCCTCTTCTTATGTTTTTAGACAGGGATCATTTGGAGCAAGAGAAAAGACTAGGATGTAAAGAGTAGTGATGGATTAGCAAACGGTAGAGAAGAGTCAACAGAACATGAGAAAGAGAAATTATGATTCTGAAGCTGAGTAGCCCCTCACTGATACATATAGTCTTTACCAAGTATTCTCATGTTAAGTCTGAAGACCATTTGTTGTTCACAACTCAAGTTTTCAATACCAGTAAATTATGAGGAAAAGCCTATGTGGTGCAGTTTCGTGCCAGACGTACTGCTATTTTAGCCCAGTTATCTATTATCTGAAGCAGTTATCTTTCTCTGTTATATATTGAATTGATAAAAATTCTCTAGTTACTGACATTCCTATTTCTGGGTGGCATGCCTCCTCAGGTAGTGGAAATTAATGCCCTTCCACCAGTCTGGGTTACTGGGATAGTCTGATTGTTGCTACAGGGTACACAAGAAATTAGACTCATTCTCAAACACTGACCTTTCAGTATCTGATGTGAGAATAATGATCAATTCTGTACTCATTGTATTTGTACCAGGAGCAGATCTACATCAGGGCTCACAGTGTCAGAACTGCATATGCAAACTGGGGTCTCCAAACCTCCTGAAGTCTCATGGCAGGAGAAAAATATAGAGTTTCTAAGCTTTATACAGACTAATTTTTGTACACTGTGAGAAACAGATGTCCACCCTCACTTTTCTACTTTCCAGGTCCTTGTTGTAAAGGAGCAGTTTTTGTAGCTCATGGTGTGTAAGGAACTGGTACTGCTAAAGCATCATATCTGGTGACCCTTGGTGGCCCAGATACCTATATCAGTGCTCTGTGGAGAAACTCTTCACACTCAGCAAGCAAGGGGCTAGCTTTGGGTTTGTGGTGAGATGATTTCACTACTCAGCCAGTGGACTTCTCATTTTGCACTTGCTACATGCAATCTTTTTACTGTTCATCTCTCTTGATTTTGGAACACATTTTAAATCCATGTTCTCAGTAACATAATTTAAAACAGGAGCTGGAAGCCAGTAAACATCAAGCTGGCCAGAATGACCTCAGGTCTTCTGGCATTTTCTGTTCTCATCTATGTCACTGGTGTGATGTTCATACATTGTCCTCTGCTTTGGCTGTTTGTATCTGCTGAACAGGAGCTCATGAGATCCCCTTGGGTTGGCTGCCCTTGGATGCACACAGTTATCCGTGGTCCCCACCATCCTTTTGGGGTGAATGTGGAAGAATGCAAAAGTGAACGCTGCCTTTTGTGTCCTCGTAAGGCTCTAGAGCCAGATCCAAAGCCAAATCCAATCTCTTTCCCCAAACAGCAACATTTGCTTTTGGCAAAATTCTCCTCAACTGACTTGCTTTTCCTGACAAGTACAGCTGTATTATTTTGAAGAAATTCTAGAAATTACCAGATTGTTACAGCTTCTCACCATGCTGCAGCACTGTAATAGTGAATGAGAGAGGAAGAGATTGGAGAGAGATGTTTGTTTACCTGTTTCACTATAAACCATCACCCCGAATACACTTTGAAGTACTTTTTCCAATTTTACGCTACTCCACTCTATTTTCTTTATCTATTTTCCATCTATAGTGATTCATTCACAGAATTTGAATGTGTAGTCAGGGGGAAATGAGTTTTGCAAAAGCCATTTTTCTGAAGGCACTCGTGTGTGCCTATAATTTGATGTATGACTTTGTGAAAGCTGTCACAGAGGTATTCCACATGCTCCAGCACTGATGGATCAGC
Source organism: Struthidea cinerea (assembly GCA_013397865.1). Lineage (NCBI taxonomy): Eukaryota > Metazoa > Chordata > Aves > Passeriformes > Corcoracidae > Struthidea > Struthidea cinerea. The sequence continues at coordinate 67,082 of VZTI01000243.1, forward strand.
ATGCTGGCATGATGACACAAATAAAATCTTTCACCACTGGCAGTGCCTTTTGACTCTGCATTTTAAACATGGACAATTACAAGCCCTGATTTTCCATTGGCCTCTCACGTACCCTCTGCCTGTGCTAGAACGGACTTAGTGGTATGAGTCATACACCAAAAGCCCAAAATTTTGCAAGGCTCACAAAATGTGTAATGGGGTGGCTCTGCATCACATGGTGACATGCTTTAGGATTACATGCAAGGGAAGGATTCCTGCTTCTATATCACTCCACAGTAAGGACATAAGGTTTTCTTTAATACTTTTGCCCTAGAAGCAGAGAGCTGTTGTGACAAGTTGTCAGCCCATGGTGAAAGGAAAGCCCAGTGAGGTTTCTTCTGCAAGATGGAAAGCTCACCACTATGCTCTCCTGTCTGGACTTTAACTCTGGTCACCACGTGTCACTCTGCTATAGTTACTCAGACACCTGGTGTGAATTGCAGTTCTATCCTTTGGCAGAAAGTCAACCTTCTTTATAACCAAGGTGAAGCACAGCCCAGAGAAATCCCTCCTGCAATTGCACTATTGCAATGGCATTCCCTGTGACCTGGCAGGCTGGGGCACTGCAAAGAAATTAATGTTCCTGGAAATAGAAGTCTCCCCTGAGCACCTGGGGTGGCAGTCTGGTCCAATAGCAGCACATGCTGTGGGCATCTCCAGCTCCTGCCCCTGGTACCACTGCATGGCAAGTGGTATATTTTTAAATCAGAAGCAGGACAGGGTACTGTCACAGCAGCTGGTTGCAGATATCAGACACCAAACTGCTCCCAGAAGAAGAAAGAAACCCCTGTTGCCAGTGAGTCTGTAGTCTGCTAACTCAAAATTGCTATCAAGACTTCTTGATATCAAATGCTATTGCAACTTCCCAGCAGCACTGGCACAATAGCAAGAGATTCCCTTCATCTCAGACAGGCTTTGTCACCTCATCGAACCAGACACAATTTCTCTACTCTTTTCCAAACACACACATCTCCCTTTTTTTGCCCATTTAGTTCAAACAGTGCAGGAGGTGGGGGCAGCTTAAGCAAAATGAAAAATGACACTCAAGTTGCCAAATAAAGCCAGAGCACATGAATAAATTTGCTTTCCCAAAATACATTTGCAACATAATAAAGAGGAAACAAAAATCTGCTGGAACTTTTTACCAGGGTTAAACAGATATTATTCGTATGGAGTAAACCTATCCCTATTCAGTGTCGGCCATATGCCAGGCCCTGCAGACCACAGCTCCACAGTTGGCTCCCAAAGGAGTAAGCACTCAGCAGCTCCTCAGAAATGCAGCACTGCCCACGCTGTTTCTATACCAACACATCTTCCCCTTCAGTTCAGTTCAGCAGCTGGACATCACAGTTACAGAGCCTGACCCCTGAAAAGTCTGCAGCCACTGTCAATCCTTCCATCCTGCTGCAGGGATCGGTGGCATTGCAAGGAATGGCACCAGGCAGCTGCCGGCAAAAGCCAAGGTAATGTCACAAGCAGCAAGTAGCATAAATGTCACCTATTATGGGGAAACAGAGTAATCCCAAACCAGTGTTCGATAAATGCACTGCCTTGAAAGTGAAAAATATTGCAATACACCCGGCATTTGTAACATTGCTGAGCAGCCAGTTTATGAGTGGTGCAGTTGCAACACGAGCGTACAGATCCATACAGTTTCTGGGAAAGGAGGGGCAATGTTCCTCTGCTGTTCTATGGAGCAATGATTATAATAGCATGGCAAATAAAATATGAAAGGAACAGGTGTTTTGTAACGTTACCAAGGACAGTTTAGTGCCAGAACAATGCTGTGGGCTGACACAGAGGTCATTGTTCATAGCACGTGCATTTTCAGAAGAGGATGGGCTCTGTGTCTCCTTTGCTACATGCATTTGGCCTTTGTTCTTGTTTAAAAGTACACAGATCATAGAACCACAGTTGGAAGTGACCTTAAAGACCATCTAGTTCCAACTGCCCTGCCTTGGGCAGGGACACCTTTCACTAGACCTGATTGCTCAAAGCCTCATCCAAACTGGCCTGAAACACTTGCAGGGAGGGAAGCAAAAGTTTTTAACTGGCTCAAGTGATAGTGGCTGTCATATCCTCCCGCTAATGGGTTAATGCTGACCACCTAAAGGGGTTGTCATTGGCTGAGAACACTTGGACATAGTACTGCAAACTTGACAGAGAGGCCTCATTCTTTCCTTTTGTGCCTAAAACCAGTGGTGGGATCACTGAAAATGCTTCCTGGTCCTCCTGTCCAGGGGCAGACAGGTTCAAAGTTTCTTTTTCTTCTTGTGTTATGTCATTTCTCTGTCAGGTGCAGGAATAGGTACTGGAGTCACTGTTTGGCATCACTACTGGAACTGCTTTAAATTCAGCACAGGACTGGGGTGACACTATATTTGACCGGAGAGAGACTCAGAAGATAATTTTGGTTGTCCTGGCTCCTTCATGCTGTGACAATTCTGCTCAGTACTAACAGCAGAAGGATGAAACAAAGATAATGTTACCTATTGCAACTGAGATGGGCTTGGACCCTGAGCTTAAAATTAATTTTTGGTCCCTTCTGCCTACATACCTCATTACAGTGTGGTGCCGGAGCAATGTGATGGGTGTTCAAATACCATGGTACTGCCTGTGCAAAACACAGCCAAAAGCAGGAAAGGAAAGGAGATAGGTCAACAGGATACTCATGAGAGAGCTGAAAAATATATGTGCATAAAGTAAATCTTAACTAGTCATGGAGAAGAGAAGGCTTTGGAGTAACCTGATTGTGGCCTTCCAGTACCTGAAGGGAGTCTATAAGAAAGGTGGAGAGAGACAAACATGTAGTGATAGGACAAGGGGAAATGGCTTCAAACTGGAAAAGAATAGGTTTAGATTAAATATTAGAAAGATATTCTTCTCTGTGAGAATGGTGAGGCACTGTAACAGGTTGCCCACAGAAGCTGTGGATGTCCCATCCCTGGAAGCATTTCAGGTCACATTGGATGGGGCTCTGAGCGACCTGGTCTAGTGAAAGTTGTCCCTGCTCATGGCAGAGGCTTTGGAACCTAGATGATCTTTAAGGTCACTCCCAACCCAAACCATTCTATGATTCCATTATAAACACTGATTCAAAGAATGAGAAAATTCAATAGCAATGTGTTTAAGAGTGCTGCCGGCTATAAATGAAACTATTCACAAAGTTTCACTAAGTTTGACGTAAGCAGTTCTTAGAATGAATCCTCACCAAGAAATCCACAACTAGGGTGAATAAAAATTATTTCATATTAATTTTCATGGTTGTATTAATTAAAAATACAACTAATTATTTTGTTTGAAACATTATATACAAAGTTGGTTAAAGAGAATGACAAATATCAGGACTTTACCTTTTTTTCTTGCTATTTCAAGCTCAATTTGTCATTAGAAAATCCCTGTTGATTAAAAAGTTTCACTAAGTTTGGTTCATGAACATCCTTTCCAAATGGAGGGTAGAGCCAGTACCAGAGGGGTCGGGCCCTCAGTCCCACAATACCAATATTGAATAGCCAGGGAGCACAACTCTTAATAAGAAATGACACGCCTGCAGCCTTCCTACAGGTTACTCAGTAACTACCTGTGAATAATGAAGGTATCCAGAGAGAATAAAGGTCACTTTGCAAATGCAATTAACAAAAGGAGGCTGAAATTTCTCATGAACCTATTTGGGAGTGACAGCTTGGAGAAGGGAAGCTTGCAGCAAGCAACAAAATTTGTGTTAATTAGATAGTGCGCAGGCTTTGCAAATGAACTGAAATGAAACACAATGAGATGGTTAATGGTAGATGAGTGGGATGTTTAAACAAAGACTTGATGTAGGGGACTTTTGAAGTGCAGTCCTAAAACACACAAAACATTGAGCAATATTTTTAGCTCTATGAAACAGCAGCTGATTATGTATAGATGAAAAGTAATGAAGCAATATGCTCAGAAGTGTCTTCTTTTCTAGATATGGCTCTGTAACTTCCATTAGCATCCACAGACTCTTAAATACACAAACACATTAGTCATGCATCAGATCACACCGTATATTTTAAGTATCCAGACTGAAGTGACTCATACAATCAAAATTTCTTTCCCCATGTGAATCAGATGCAAGGCTTGAGAAATCCCCACTGAAAAAGAAGGATGGTGTCTTTTGAGTAGTATTTTCACAGCACCTTGCTTCTTTAGGACCCTGCCTGCAGAGTAGGAACACCAGTCAGAAAACTGCATTAAAAAAACACATCAAAACTTTAGACAACCCTTGTCAGTGAAAGAAATGAAATCGCTCATCGTTGTCCAGCCCACATGCAGCCAATGTGCTCCACTAAAGATGAGTGCCTGATGTTACCAAACACAGATAGCCTTGTTTTATAATCACATCATGGAGCATTAATAAAATTGTATCAAAGACTGGAGTGAAAACTGTCCTCATTCTTTTGCAGCGAGCCTGCTTTATCCAACATTTTTCCTTCAAAACCTCCCTTTGGTCTCCAGGTTGGGAATGAGTCATGTCACGACTCCCTCCCGAGGAATTAGGCAAATCGACGCATTCCGTGGTGATTCACTGACAGTGGTTTTGCCATCCTCTGCATGTGTTGTAACTCCAAGCAGTGACAATTGTCAGAGGATTTGTGTTTGGCTTTTGTAATTCCTAATTCTTATTTCTTTTTTTTCTTAATTTTTCCCCTAAGCTTCTCAATCTGTTGAAAAAATTCACCATCTGCACACCATGTAAGAGCTGCAGAACCTGGCAGCCTTCAAGTGTGTCATTGTGTTTTCAAAAAAGGCAACTGGCCTCCCTGTGTGCATACGTCACATTCTGTGAGGAGTTTTGGTTTTTCTGTGTAAACATGGCCTGTTAATGACGCATGTAATCCTTTCCTTTTGCTGGAAAGGTGGCCACAGGCACCTTCTGGCAACATTTAGAGAAGGTTCATGTGGGGCTTGGTAAAGCACAGCTGTGCTGGGGCCACCGGAGGCAGACCAGCAGTGGGACTGCAAAAATAGATGTGGGTTGGGTGAAGGAGATCCCTGCCCCTACAGTGCTCCTGCATTGGAAGGCTGAACTCTGGGGAGCTCGAGGGGTTTCACCCACATGAAGAGAACTTGCTCTGTGGCTGCACTCAATCTTTCTGGGTCTGGGGGAGGCAGCTGATATATTTTCATAGCTGAAAATACATTGAACCTGCCTTCCTGCCTATGTGCTTGCAGCCATCCCTCTCCTATGACATGCAATAAAAGCCACGGAGCCAGCCTGTCAGGCACAGGGGCTGTGTTTTCACCGATGAAACAGATGGTTCTTTACCCTAAGCACAACACACATGTATACTGAAACCTATCTGGTTGTACAAGAGCCACATGAAACAACCAAAGGGTTCACTCTCATGAGTTCTCCTTGGAGAACACCTGCAGACTCATAAATGAAGGCACAGGGAAAAGTTTCTGGAGAGAGAGGGAGGCCAATTTAAATTCAAAATGCTTTAAATGTGGTGATTTGGTATAAAGATGGAGGTGCAGGAGCATGTCAGAAGATGGTACAAAAGGCTGGAAAGAGAAGGAGAAGTGTGTTGAAGAGGGCAGAGAGGAAGGAACACAAGAAGGGGAAAGGTCTTAGTTTTGTGAAGGTATGAAGGAGACCACTGCCTTTCTTGCTGCCTGGCCTGTCCCTGGCTTCCCAGCATGGAAAGTGAGAGCTACAGCAGCTGAGGAACATACAGCAAAGCAGACAGAACCACTGATTAAATGGAAGAAAATACAAATTTGTCCAAGAGAATGAGTATTACTACCCTGGCTGCCACGTCTGCTCCAACTAGGCATTTCTGCTAGCGGTTTAGCCTATGCTGAGCTGCTTTAGCTTCAGCAGCCTAATGCTTCTGTGTTTCAGGTTTAATGCCAAAGGTTTAACGCTTTCTATCTGAAACATCCCACCTGACAGAAGAGATCTCAGTATTTCCTTCTATTCTGGCTGAATTATACTAGATCTCCTCATCTGCTTTTCTGTGTCTTCCTCATCTCCTGCTACAATCAAATTGGATGATCTGCTATTTCAATCCATCTTTGGACTGAACCTTGCCTGAAAGCAGTTTCTAACCAGTGTGCCAGGGACCTACATTCCTCAGTCTCTGCCTGATGGCAGCACTTTCTTTCACTGCTCACATTACAGCTTGCCCAGTTTGAATATTCACACTGACTTCTACTTCTCCAAGAGTGAAGGTCCCTGGGCTGTATGAAGACAAAATGAAGTTTCTCTTTTGGGCAAGTTCCTTTTCTCTTTTCCGTTGTGAGCAGCTCAGTAACTCCCCTCTCAGTTCTCCGACTCCCACTCTTCACACAGACAGCAAGGGGACAATAAAAGTCCTCTATAGGCATCCATAGCCCCTGATTCAGGAAACTTCTTTGCTCATTCTCAAATGCCGCATAAATGTTTGCGTGCTCTGCAACTGTTAATTATTGTGGCATGTCAGACACCTGATGATGGGTGAAAGATTCGGCTTCACAATCCCTCAGTCTTCCTTTACCAGATGCCTCAAAGGTCATTTCAACTCTTTATTGCACATTTCAAGAAATATTTCAGTTTCTTGACATATGAAGAACTGGTCAAAATCAGCTCTTCTGTCAAGCTACATCCACACAACATGAGGCTAAGTCAGCTCTGACCAGCAGCTCAAAGACAACAGAAGCCGTAGCAGGGAGCTCATGCACAGCTGTGCTCGGGCTAAGCCATCCTGCGGGAAAGCACCTTTGTCAGTCTGCTCACACGAGGAAGCTCCAATGTGGGGTTTGTCTGCTAGGGTAGAGACAGAGCTTGAAGTCAGCCAAGACAGGGCTCCCAGGTATTGCTGTGGAGAGCTGGGGGTTCGTTTACCTGCTTTTTTTGTCTTGGCCTCTGCATTGAGCCATTCCTCCATGCCCAGCCACACAGGCTGGTTCAAGTAGCAAGTGCTGTGAACGCCCCAGTGCCCAGTCATAAAAGCTAATCTCTTGGCTAGCTGCTAATCCCCAAGCCCAGCTTCGGAGCACAGAGACATGTGCGGGTGTTTGCTTTTCGCTGGGCAGCCTGCTGATGGGCTCAGCTGCAGTGGAATCCTGAGGAATGTAGAAAATTTCTGCAATAAAACTGCTAATGGTAATTACAGGAGAATATGTCACTTCCCATGGAAGTAATGACAGAATGGGCAGTAAAATACAGAGCCAGATTCAAAATGGCATTTTTCTGTTTATTTCTTCAATATTTTTTTCCCCCTCCACGTGGCTGCATGAAAGGCTTCCTCTAGTAACAGGGGAAAGGGGCGATGGGACTGGAGCATGAAAGCCATGAGCTCGCCTCGGAAGCACAGAAGCTGTTCGAAAACCCTCGTTCCCCCCACACTCCTCGCCTCCCCAGGTTATATTTTTCCCTTTTCTTTGAATTATTTGAAACAGTCTGGAGCGGGACAGACAGGAACGACCGGGAACAACCCCAACATCCCGCGGCTCCGCGGGCGGCGCGGGCTGGCCAGGGGCGCCCTCCGGTGGCCGCCGCGGGGAACAGCAGGCGCCCGCCGCCGCCGGGATCGCTCCCGCCCGCTCCCGCCGGAGCCCGGGACATTCCGGCACGGCCGTGACCCGGGACAACCGCCCGCGTGGCAGCGGCGCTGGGCACCAGCAGACACCCTGACCAAAAAAACCCAACCAAACAAACAAACCAAAAAAGCAAGCTAACAAAACCCAAAAAAAGTGATACAGGAAAAAGCAAAGGGAAAGCAAGCAAATCTAAAGTCACTTTGATTCCAAAAGTATGAAAAGATTTAATAGTGCCAGTGCACAGGAAGAAAAAAAAAAAAAAAAGAAAAAAAAAGAAAGAAGAAAGGGAAAAAAAGTTGCAGATTTACATTGGCTAGAAAGAAAATATGCTTGGGCAAACAGCCCTTGCTTTGGAGTAAGAGCTCTTTTGAGAAGTGTTTTTATTCAAGTCTCCCAATGAATGCAATCAGTTACTCTGTCTTGTCTGAACTTCGACTCAATATATAATTTCATTTAGCTATTGGCTTCCTTTACCTTCATTCAGAGATCCGGGACTGCTGCCAAAAATCCCTCCCGTCTGGAGTCCACAGTGGCAACAACCCAGATCCCAGGCTCTGCTTCAGCTGTTTAACTTTTGGCAAATCCATGGGGACACACTGTCTGCTCCTGGCCAGGCAGGGATACCTGCCACCATGGCCCATGGGTCTCAGCAGGAAGGGTAGCAAGTGCTGGAGCTCAGAAAGGAAGGGAAGCTCCATCATCCTGCTCCTGAGCGGGATGGGCATGAACTGCCCTAGAAAAACCTTGTAAATACAAAGTGCCAGACATGGCAGAGAACTGCTTTTAAATGCACTTAAGTGTCAGTCCTCATCCATAAGAACATAGGGCTGCTAGTGAAAAGCACACTCTAAGCATGTATGGCACCGAAAAAGATGTTCCGAAACAAATATGAAATGGTTCCTAACAACCTGGACTTTTTAGGAACAAGAATGAAGAGTTAGGCTGACTGGAATACGTGGTAGTAAACAGAACAGCAAAGAATCTGTATTTTTTATATAGCATAATAATCTGAAAAGCCTAAGACTGAAGTTAAACTTCATTACAAGACCCTTTTCATCTGCATTTGGAAGTTATATAACCCACACTTCCCTGCTGCAGCAGGTCAGTAGCTGTCTGCATCAGAATGCTTTTCTGTGCTGCTGGAGCTCTGACCTCAGAGGTTTCTCTTTGATTTACCCTGGAACATGGCAGCTGCTTTGCTAGGAGTGTGCATCAAAAGACCAGAGGTGGCCACACACTCACACTGGCTCTGCTGTGGCCAATTGCACCAAAAGAACCTACCCAGCTTTGCCACAAAGCACTGACCAACACTTCCAGGGCCAGCAACACTCATTATAGTTTTAATGAAGCAGAACTGGTCATTGGCTTCAACTTCATAGCATTGCCACGACTCAGAGCATGGTTTTACCTTTCCTGTGCACAGAAGCACAGCAAGGAGGGGAGGAAAGACCTTCAGGGCACCAAGCCAGGTAAACATGTCATTGACTTTGAAGTTGCCTTTGCAAACTTGAATGGCAGCATTCATCATCTGAAGTGCTACCGCTGCTGAAGAGGCTTCATCTTTCAAATGGCCTCCATGTGTTTCTATTATTTTTCATTGTTCTTGAGTAAAGACCAGGAATCTTAGGGGCAAGAGAGCTTTTGTTTGGTCTCAAAGCCTGGTGTGCCCCTGTAACTGCCAGAAACTTATTTAAGGTGACAACCGAATTTTCCTTTTGGGATACAGAAAGATTAGAAAAACAATTATTGCAGAAAAATGAATTGTGCCATTCTGTATCTGTGTTTACTTCTTGTGTCTTTTGGGTTCAGTTGTTGATAGCCTTGCATATTTAGGACTAATTGATTCCCACTAACTTAACTAGGGAAAGAACCTGCTGTGTGACTGTACACACTCACAGGACATGGATATCTTCATCATCCAGGACACTGTTTTCTCCCTCGAATTTCTCTGTTTACACTGGCTCACAGCAAATTCAGTTACATAGGGACATCATCATGATGAGATGAGAATTTCCATTTGTGGCAGATATCCGTGATTTTCTGCATAGCAGTTTGTGTCTCTGCTGCGCACTGATACATCATCCTGAGCCTTTGTCCCAGTGCAGTTTGTGCAGGCTCTGCCATGAACTCCAAGAGGCAATTGAACTACAGGAACTCAGTGTGTAATTCTGAGCACAAATATATCCCACAAATCAGTGCAGGCACATACTCTGTACTATTACAGGAGGAGATAACGCAGTGATTGCACACAAGAAGGGCCCAGGGCCTGGAATGTAATTCATTACAGAACTCATTTGCTATGTACAGGTTCTCCTATTGATTGTCTGTGCCATGGCACACGATGCTTTCCAAGACTGCTTTGATTTATCACCTAACATAAGTTGTTTAGTGCTTCTGGAGCTCCTGAATTTATGCCTATGAATAAAGAGAGAAAAAAAAATCACCATTTCTGGGTTGGAAATCCTTAAAAACAAACACAGAACACTGACAGCACAGAAAATGGAGCCTCATCACTGACTGTATTTTATAAACTGCCACATTTGGGAATTCCAATGTTCTGGCCTGGAGATGGGAGGATGGGCTGCCCTTAACGATGAATCACTGCTCTGGTATTCCCTGCAGAACTTGACTGTAAAACTGTCTGAGAAGTGGAGCTGGAATAGGGATGAATAGCCTTCTCTTTGGACATTACACTAACAGCTAAGTAATTGTCATGCTTTTCTTATTGTAACAGCCCTAGAAAACAGTTATGTGAAGTTAAGCTGCATTAGTGAGTGAAGAGATGACAAAAATTTCAAAGCTATGCTAACAAGCCTTTCTCTTACTGTGTCACTGTGGTAAACGCAGGGAGGCTGTGAGAATGCTCATGGAAAAAGAACTGGCTGATGTACACAATAAGCACTCCAAAAAAGAATAAAAAAACCCCAACAACAACAGAAAAGATTCCTTTGAGTGTCTTCCAGATAGAGATGACAGTAATTGTTCAAATTCTGCGGGGATGGTTTTACTTACACTAGAGGCCGCTCCTGCTTCCCCTGCTGTGGAAAGGAGTGATTTCAGGAAAAAAAACATGACAGGTCCCATCTCTGCCAACTCGTGGCTTGACTTCTTCAGAAAGCCTATTCCCCAGGTCTGCTAGTACTTCAGTTCTTACCCAAGCTAAAGAAAGCCAAGGTATTTGCACCTCACATCAGCATCTCACATGGAGAACCAAGCAGGGCTTTCGACACACAAACTTCAGAACAGCACTTATGAGTTGCTTAATATACCCACTGCTGGGGAGTGGGAGGGGGTGCGTGCCATCAGACAGGGTCTCCCAGCTGGAAAGCACGCAGCTGTCTGCCTCAGCTTACCTGGACTCACTTTTACATTCTGACGTTTATTTTGCAGCTCTTCTGTTGACAAGCAATAGAAACAAAACCAAAATAAACCAAACAGCAGAACCTGGGCCTCATGAGGGCTTTTGATAAGAAATCCACCTGACAAAATCTGCTATACAGAAGGCTTGGGGGAAAGCATTCCTGAAACTGTCCAAATCTGTACTGTACAGGACACTTCAGTAGCACAGCAAAAGCAAGACTAACAAACATATTATACAGCACTTCTGTGGTAGGAATCTGATCTGGATATCACATATAATTTTGGCCATTTTTCAAAACAAAACTTTTTGTACACAAACAAGTAAACACCCTCCTGGTTTTGGCTAGCTTTCAGAATTTTTTGAAGGCAATAGGTTTCAGCAATTTTGAATATCTAGTTACTAATTTTCCAGTTCCAAATTGATTTAACAGGACACTTTGTGCCTAAGTAAGAGTAAGGATTTTTTTTTTTTGTTCAGTCTGAACAGTTGGGATTTTAACACAAACGTCATTATTTGGCTGACTTTTACAAGGTACAACTGGAATTGCTATTTTTCTGACACCCGCTGATGGTTAGAGACCTGCACTGCCAGCTCCCCATGGAGACAGAGCACACACTCTCTAGTTTGAAGGCAAAGTGAATACTGGTGTCAAAAGAGGGTGGTGGCTGTGAAAGGAGCCTGGGATTAGATAACAGAGAGCTCAAGGTCATTCTGATCACCAGCTCTGAGGTCCTCCTGATCCTCCACAGAGCAACGCCAGCAACAAGTCCCCACATCAAGCACATCCCTTCTGCCTGCACCAGGATTCACCACCCTGTGAATGGTCACAAAGCTTGACTTAAGTATTCCCACTGATAGAGAATCCACCACATGCCCTGGGAACTCAGTACAATAATTAATTATTGCTTTGCAAATGCAGCATATTGCCAATACAGACAGCTTCAGTCCAGTTCCCATTCAGTGTCTGCTATGACTGTGATGGCTGTGCTGTCCCCAGGAGTAACAATGAGCTAGGAAAAGCTTTCCCTCTCCTGCCAAAGCTCGTCTGCCATGAAATGTGCCTTGCGGGGCCATGGAAGGACAGTGCTTTCTGCCTCACAGTAGCTCTGGCAGCAGATCCCTGCAGGCAGGTCAGGCAGGGCACAGCTCCCACAGCCCTCTGCAAGCACAGTGTCCTGCTTCTACATTCAGAAACATTTCAGTGAACTCTTTGACCTGTTTCCCTCTGAGCTGGAAGGTGGCAACTTTTATCACATTGGTTTATCTTTTGAAGTTGATCAAACATTTTTCTGTTTTTTTTCTAGTGGTAGTAACAAAAAGGTAGAAAATATTTTAAAGCTTTGTGCTGGCAATAGGGAGCCTTGGTGGAAAGGGGAACTTCCAGCTCTGATATGGAGTTTAACAAAAGAGTGATAAGATCTGTCCCTTCACAGCGATTCCTGGAGGGCAGTTGAGGTTATCGTACAGAGTAATACAACATAATTGTTTCTTGCAAGATGTAGAGGGGATGGGTGCAGAACTCTCAGAGCAGCTGAGGTGAAGTGAAGCTGCTGACAGAGGAGCTCTCTTCACATAGAAGGCAAGCACAACAGGGAGTGAAAAAAATCATGTGATAACTTCTTAAGATGTTGGCTTCCTTACATGATCATTAGTTTTGGTATTGTTGATTGCAGTTTATTGTTGATTGACCTGGGTTGGAAGGGATCTTAAAGATCATCTAGTTCCAATCCCCTGTCATGGGCAAGGAAACTTCACTGGACCAGGTTGCTCAGACCTCCATCCAACCTGGCCTTGAACACTTCCAGGGATGGGACACACACAGCCTCTCTCGGCAACCTCTTCCAGTGCCTCACCTCCCTCATAGTAAAGAACTTTCTCCTACTATCCAAGCTAAACCTAGATTCCTAGATGAAGGTTGCAACAGAGAATTTAAAAAGTAAGGGACATATTTGTTTATGAAATATGATCATAGTTTCTAAAAAACTTGGGCTTTTTTGAATAATAGCCAACAAATATAACCATTTGATGACTACTGGTGGGGTTTCCTGTGTATGTATAGGATGACTCAAAAGCAGCATATACACACACACATAGTTCAAACCCCAGGGTATGTAACTGTAAGCAATCTAAAGCAAGCCGATGTTTGTAAAAGCCTATGCTATCCCAGCAGTGCACACTGGCAGCAGGAACAGAACTGCAGCCACAGGTAAGATTTGGTGCGCTCAGCTGTAGCAGAGACATGCCCATACTTTGTCATCGAAATCCCAGCTGTGACCTGGAGAGTCAACTGTTTCTTACATGTCTAGTGCCCAAACAATGCTGGACAAAAGACCTGTCTCTAAACCTACAATTTATTTCTGGTCTGGGCCCTGAACAGATGTTCTTATTCTTGGAATGGATTATTGTCTACTAAGGAAATTACTTAAGACCATCTTATTTGAATGCGAAGTCCATATTCACACATTACATTCAGTCACCAAAACCAACACCCTTGCCTGCTAAGCCGCACAGACCACATTTTAGTATTTGTTCTAATTGAGCAAATACTGAATTGCTCCAAGTCACCAAAGTCAGCTAATACTGTTTGTAGAGCCAGCACTGCTCCCATTCAGATGTTCAAAGTTGCCAGAAAATAATGACTTTTGAAACTTTCCTTTGAAGCAGACTGAAGAGACGGGTGCACTGCAGGTCTCTCCATATTCATGTCCCTTCACAAAGAAGGGCTTGTCCAGATGCCAAGGGAAAGCACGGTGAGGCATCTCAAAGGAGGATTCATCTAAAGAACAAAAAGCTTCAACCTTTGCCCTTCCTGGAGGGCCAAGAGGTTTGCCTGTTTTGTTGTTTTGTTTTTTAATCACTCTTTCAACAGATGGGCAACAGTCACACTTCTCCTCAGAAAAGTTCACCCAACAGGACAGTCAAACTTCAGCAGCCTCTGACACAGACAAAAAGCCATTTCTCCAAAATAAGGCCCTGCTCTTGGGGCAATTCATTCTTGTCATTCATATTCAAATGGTGCCATGGTCAAGCTCAAGCATGTACAGTTCTGGTGGGTCCAGCTGTCCACACACTGAGCATAAACCTCATTAATAGCTAAGGGTCTGCTAGCACAGCAGCCTTGTGCTGCCCTGGTACTGTTACAGCCCATAGCTTCCGCTTCTGTCTTTCTGAAAAAGTTTTGATACTCAGAGTAATTTGAATGGCAAGAATGTACTCCTTTTGTGGAATTGTATTTTTCTGGTACCTCAAATACTGCCACTCCACAAGTAGTTTTAAAGATGCCATTAGTATTATTTTCTAAGGATTTAGTTAATTTCCAGTGCTTTATTTTCTTTGTGGTGTTACCGAATTAAGGAACACCTCAGCCATAGGGAAGCAATGTGCTGAAACAGAAAGGTTAGGTAACAAGATTAGATAAATCACAGAAGCACCTGAGAAGATGGGTCCTCTATCAGTGTAAGCCAACCTGAAACTAAACCACTGATAAAAAGGTTTTCCTTCCCACCGTCTCCCTGGTGTCAGAGCTGGCACATGAGCAAAACTCTTACACAAGGATGTTTTCAGTCAGACCAGGAAGCCTTAGGTGTGCAGCTCTTGAGGGAAGTCGTGGGAAGGTGTGAGCAGGCCAGAAGGTGAGCAGGAGCTCAGCCTTAGCTTAGCTGAAACTGCACTGAGACGCTGCTGTCTGCCCCTGTGTGTGTCTAAATGCACTGGTACAGATGTCACAGCAGCGAGCACTCTGCCATCCATATTCTACTACGTAAGATGCAGGATAATAGTGATGCCCAACTAAAAGGTTTCAAAGGTCAGAGGAGTTCTGTTCAGATATTTGCTATGAGCTAGCCATAGTGGGATAAATGCCTGCTATAATGCAGCATGGCTAAGGCAGCCTTGTCAGGACCACATTAATTTTTGAAATGCAATGTGCAGTTTTTGCTCACACGAACTTAATTGTTACACGAAGAACATTTTTATAATTTAAAATTTCCTCTTCCTTTGGAGAAGGAAATAAGAAGGAGGAAGTAAAAAGAATCTGATTGGCTTTTGAACTCTGCTGTACAGCACAGCTGTGTGTTCAGCACAATATATCACACACAGCAAATCAAAGCCAGCCTAGACTCAACTTTTCTGCAGCTTTTTCCTCCAATACCTTTCCAGGATTACTAATTAATAGAGACCAGACACCAAATACTTGAACATGGCCTTCAATCTGGGATGCAAAGAGCCTGATCTCCTTATTGTCCCAGGGGCTCACGCAAACTAAACTTAGGCATCTCTTTTGATTTGCTAACATTTTGCATCTGCCCTCTAATCTGTTGTAAATAATAATACAAAGAAGAACAAGGTCCAACCATACAAATAACCTTCCTCTCTAACATTTTTTGCCGAATCTTCTAACCAGTGATCAGCAATGAGCAGGACTCCAATTAAAGACCTGCAGATACAACATAAAAACAGAGAAAATGATGAGAAAAAAATTTTGAATTTAGATCTTTATTATACAGGCCCAAAGCTGTGGTCACCATGCAATTACACTGTAATAGGAATGATTTTGCTGAAAGGATCTCACTAAACAAGTGTAAAGAGACCACAGACTACAGCATTCCAAATAACTGACACTTTAATTTTTGAAAGAGCAAAAATAAATAAAGGAATGGCAAGTATGTCCTTTTCATATATGGTGGGGCATATTCATATTCCTTCTTTTCTATAGCTATTCAAGAGACAAAATTAGCAAATACTGCCCAAAAACACAGACCTTTCGTGTGATGCCTCAGCTAACTTTTAGCTGTTTCTCTCTCCTTGGATATTAGATCAAACACACATTTAGATTAAGTGCATATGCCAAAAAAAAAAATGCAATGTGGGTTTTTTTGTGTTTAATTTCTACCTCCTGCCTTTTCCTTCTCCTTTTAGGACACTAACAGGAAGTAATTGGAGACACCTAGTCAAATAAAAGCCCTAGAAGTTTTCCCTTCTAGTTTTTCACTATACTTTTATAATTTAAGGATTCATCACAAATTTTAAAAGGTTGAGGTGTCTTACAAGGAATTCCTCATCTCTGGAATACAGATAGCCACAGTGAAGAGCTGCACATAGACTGCACACATAGTGTTATGTAAAAGTGGTTATCTTTAAAAAAACAAAACTTTTTAAAAAATCTGTAGATCAAAACAAAGCATGTCTTATTCCCTACAGGATTTTCTTGCAACCTGTTCTTCAATTATTTGCACTAGGAGATTCTACAAATGGTATTAGTTACAATATACAGTCCACTGTCATCTTCTGGTCCAGCAGAAGAACCTGTCTCTTCGATGGATGCAAAACTGTTCATCTGAGCAGATCATCCTCAACAGCACAAATATGGTCTAGAAACTCATAGAGTTTATTGTTTTAATTTATAAAATTAAACCTGCCCCAGACAGGAAATACTGTTGTGTTATATTGCCATCCCTGGGTTCTGTCAAAAACGGGGTACTGAGGTGCTCAGAGCCGTCTCAGAGCGCAGCGCTGGGATCCTTCTGGCACTCCAGACCCAAGATCGATGTGATGTGATGCGTGCTAGAACATGGGCGCACTTCTCACTTAGCTCTGCAGAGCCCGGGACATGGTAAGCTGCCAGAACTTCCTTCATCTTGCCTGTTGACAAAAGGAACAATAACTAGTCATCACTGGTTGCTGGAGTTTAATTCCAATTTTTAAAAAGCCCTATAAATGAGACTCTTTTTTTCAGCCATGCAATAGCAAACGTTTCATTAAGAAAAGATTTGGGATAAATTTTACAGTCTCTCTGTTAGCCACAAGATGCTTATGAGGGAGAAAGACCTTTTACTGTATGGTTCCTAAAACATTACCCAGGATTAAACATACCATTATTTAAAAAATAAGTGTCTAGTACTTTACTACTTTAAAAACATCAATAAAATGTTATCCCTGTAAAAATTAATTTTGTATAGCAGATTTTCTGGATTAAAGTGCTGTATTGTCTCTCACACACACTGTATGCAAGACATGGAGTAAACAATCTAGAGAACTAACAAACAATGAGCAAGAATCCAACAGGTTAGTAAGTGGCCTATATGAGTTTGTTGTAGAACTATGTCTAACACATATTGGTCATGTCCATTATGTATTGATAACAACTATAAAACCTTCATAAATGACCCATTGAATGGGCTTCACAGAACCAACAGTCAAAACAAACCTCTACATTATCTATTCTGATTTCCTGCCAATTATAATTTTTTCAGATAGTCCTCCATGAAGTCCAGAGAAAATCAAACTTTTAGCATCACAGACTAAGATAGGAAAGACCAAGAATACAGCTCCAATATATATTTGCTGCAGAATATGTACAAGGAGAGGCAAAAGTACCTCTGGAGGGTGATTCCCCCACTCCCTAGGTAATCTCAAGAAGTCCGTCTTTTTCCATGGACTGTGAGTAGGTTAAAGTCCAAAACTTTTTATGAGTATGAATGCATTATATCCTACCACACACATTTGACTATGTTCACGTATTTATTTCACAAAGACCATTCACAAAGCCATCAGACCCTAGTAATTTTCAATCAGTACTGACATGGGCAAAATGATAAGAACTATAATTCTTCAATTTAATGTAAATACAAAAGCCATGCAATAAATTCCAAAACCGACGCTAAGTTTTTGGCTACATACCCTGAAATTTTCTGGAGCTATACAAATGACTTCTTTTATGTATAATTATTATTCTTATAATTATCACGTAAATAGAAATCACTAAAGGAACAGAGGTAGCAAGTGATTTGAGAGATCGCTTTGCCCACCCGTGACCAATGCGATACCTGCTGATGTTTGTCTAACCTATTTTTAAACATCTGCAAGGTTGAAGATTCCATTAATTCCCCCTACACCACCTATTCCAGGGCTCGACTTTCCCTTGATGCTTACAATCTTTCCTGATGTTTATACTAAATCATCCTTGTTGAGATATAACCTATTACTGCTTTCCTCTACCAACAGCACACATGGCAGCTGAATCCCTAACTCTTCACAGTCACCCACTGCTACAAGGTGTCTCTGATGACTTTCTTTGCTCCGCTCCACACTAAACAATCCTTCAATCTTTCCTTGAAGGCCCACGTGCTTTAGATCTTTGAGCCCAGACTGATCTCTTCTTCGATCCTACCTGAGCTGCAGTTCCTGCAAGCAGGTGAAGCTCTTCCACGGAAGCCTTATCTGTGCTGACCAAAGCAAAATAATTACATTTGATGCTTTGTTGCTCCCCTTTCTAGAGCCTGGCCTTTGAAGTAGCACATCAACAGCACATGTTCAGCCTGGGACCAGGTCTTTTCTACAGAACTGCTGCTTGGCCAGTTGTTTCCCATCTGCAGCTGATTGTGTTGAGCTCTATGTACAGTTCTGCATTTACTCTAATTTAACTGCTGGAAACCCCATTGTTTCTAGGCTGCTCCACTACTTTATCTTTAGTTTGTTGTTTTCCACAGCCTTGCTTCCAACACACTCGTTCCGCTCTATGAATTTATTAAGTGTATGTTCTAACCTTTCATCCAAGCTATCAGTGAGAATACTGAATATTACTGGAACAAGGGAAAAACAATTGAAGAACTTTACTTAATGGTGTATCATTGAGAACTGCTGTTTTTATATGGTTTCCAAATAATTTCATGTATCATGTAATTTCATGTAATTATTATGTAATGATAATTTATTCTAGCACAGTTTCCCTAGCACACATAAGAATAATAACAACTGAAATATTTTGCCATACAGCCTTGTTAAAATAAAAGCAGCTAATACTAGCAAATATATTTTAAGAAGAATTGCATAGACTTTGAAAATAGAACCATTATGGAGAAAAGATTTCAAGTGATAACACAGTCTTGCTAACAATTGATTTCACATCTATATGGCTACTTTTATGAAGTATGTGCTTTACTGAAATATTGTTCAATTTAGACTTAATGGAAGTCTTTCACAGCCTTTCAAAATTGAATTTTGCTCAATAAAATGCTCCACTGAGAAAACAACAAACACATACCACTACAGTTTAGAAACAAATCAGTTGCACAACTTCACAAAACTCCAGGCTGCAAAATTACTGTTTATCTTGCAAAAGATATCTTGATCAGAAACTGAATACTGAATACTGAATACTGATCAAGACTGCTAAGACCAACAGGACTGGTCATATTGAGCTATGCAAAGCAGAAGTTACCATTTACATTAATCTTTATGGAGATACAGGCCAATTCCACAAATACAGGAAGCACAGATCACTCTTCTTAACCTAATCTGGGTTATTAGCAGACCTTTTCTACTTTTCACTCTATGATATATTTTGTTTGTGCCATCTGTGCTACTCAGAGAAGTTAAGTAACTTGCTTCCCAAGGTGGAAACAGAGTCCCCAGTTCCTTCTGGACTGGAAGAATTGGAGGCCAGCAGAAGTTGAAATACAACACAAAGCCCACCCTCAATTAACACAGAATTTGATATTTAGGGATATATCCCACTGGATTTCCAGTGAACGAAAAGTGAGACTGACTTCCTCTGAAATATACGTGGTGACAGCGACAGCCACATAAAGAGTACACACAAATACTCCTAGCTTTCTCCAGCAGAAAAGAAGGAAATAGGATAAAGGATGGGTGAGCCAGCCTGACCCAGGACTGCTCATGATGTACAGCCCGCTGTCTGACCAAGGCAGAGGAAGACTCCCACAAAAAACCTGCTTGTTACACCAAGTCAAAAGTCCCAAAGCTGAGACAAAGCAGATGTCTGCCCCTTACTGAGAACAGCTCTAGGGATTATAAATGATAGAGATTGAAGAGCTTTTATCAATAATTTTAGACATACAGATAACAAAATTACTTTTGTCTTTTTGTCAAAAGGGCTAGGATTTCTGAGAGTCAAGATTTTGCTAACAGTGACAGGGAAAGAGAGACAAACTGTTTGATCAGAAGCATAACTGAAAGTCCAGGCAGCAGCTTGCTCAGGACGAGAAGAGCTGATACCTTGTTGACATGGAAAGATGTATCATGGTGACTCCTGTCTTAAAAGATCATCATTGTTCTCTTTGCAAACAAACCCATGATAAATGTCAGTATCCAACCAGAGTTATCTGGAGCCAGTCAGTGATGGCAGGAGAATTTGTGCCATGCTCATTTAAGTGCCTAACACAAGTGGCAGGAGCAGCCATGAGAGGTGTGTGGGTGTCCCACCCACACTGCACAGCTCTCACTCTATACTAGGGACAGAAGTCAGCTTTGCAGTGTAAATGGACT
Organism: Struthidea cinerea; assembly: GCA_013397865.1. Lineage (NCBI taxonomy): Eukaryota > Metazoa > Chordata > Aves > Passeriformes > Corcoracidae > Struthidea > Struthidea cinerea. Next base: position 87,318 of record VZTI01000243.1, read on the forward strand.
GCAAGAGTAAAGTGAGATGAGTCTCATGCCTTTTTTTCAAAAGGAGAAACAGGAGTCTGTATTTAAATAGTGCAATGTTAGTGTGCTGGCTGATGGGGAAAACTAGAAACACTCAGTGTAATTAAGACTGCAGTTATCAAGTAGAGATTAATAGAAAGTGCAAAACTTCCTCATTTTAGCAAGCAGCATAAAACCTATATAATTTAACTGACTCAAAATTTCAGTGAAAGTTTATGGGTAGAGACTAGATTCCTGATAATGAAATACCTCAATCTGTTTGTTCCTTGAGGTCAGATGTCTTAAGCTTTACACTATGGGAATGCTGATCATTGCAATACTTGAACTACATTATGAAGCCTTTGTCCCTGATGTTAGAGAAGCCTCTATGAAGATAATAGTAACACTTGGAACATCATATGATCTTTTATATATTGTGCTGTCATACATGAAGAGGCAGTAGGAAATTGGAAAATTATGAGGGTGTTTTCTATGACTCAGCCTAAGGGGTCTTGGGGGAAAAAATTGCAGTGATGTTCAATATCTGAACGGCTATATTATTTCTGTGTCATATATATATATATGACAAAGATATACATATACAAAAGATTCTTATACTTAATTTTTTTAAAAAATTACAAGGCAAATATTAAGTATTAGAATATATCTGAGTCTTGATATTATAAAGTCTTTGGGGATATAAGACTAAAGGGAAGTTACAGTGTGCTTAATTTAAACTACACTTAATTACAATGGATAACAAAGTCTCTAAACTTTTAGAGGATTTATTTAGATGTGTATTTTTTAATCAAAAAGAATGTGCTAGTTTAACAACCACACAAAACTGTTTAAAAAAGTAGCATATAGTTTAAACACAAGCAGTGTATCATTTAAAACAATTTAAAACCATTAGGAAAAAATCCTATGTGACACAATTTAAAAACCTGAAGAATTTTCAAAGTTTTTCTGCACTGAATATGGTGGTGTATGTGGTATCAGTTAGAAACGAACACTCCAGTGGCACACTGCGTTCTGTAGTTAAGACCTGATTAGGGTACCAAGTGATAATCCAGTTGCCAGTCCTCCAAAATACAGGCTGGGATCAAGTAAGTTTTTATGGGAGTGGGTGAGTTCTGGGCTGAAGGAAGAATTTGACAGCCTTGAAGCAGTTTCCCTGGTGTGTGACTGAAAATGCTTGTACTGCACTGCACAAGACAACAACTGTAGTCCCCTCTGACCTTTTTACTTTCTTCCCTTCCTTTCAGATAATCTGTACCTGGTGTTTTTCACTCCATATGTATCTTCTGTCAGCAAGAATTCTGTAATCTGAACTATATCATTCTTGCAGCTGTGCAAACTTTGGCCACTTCAGTCCCTGGCTTTATCAAATCTAGCATTATCAGCTCCAGAGAGCGTCTTGTGAGCTCCATGATGTGATGTTTTTCTGTAAAGCTCCTTCTTCTGAAGAGAGTTGTTCATGTATGAATAGGAATTTTCATATTTTAGTTCCTTTTTGTATGCTCATAGATGCAAAGTAAAGGTGGAAAATGTGATTTTTAGGTGCTAATAGGCTCAGAAGAATCTGAGAAAAGCAGAAGATAAAAGGGATTTCTAGAGCCTTAATTTTAAGATTACACTATTTTAAAGGCAGTCTCATAATCTTAGAAGGCACAATTTTTGACTATTTGGCATTTGTATGACAAGAAACATCCAAATACACTGTCTTCCAGCTTTTCTGGCTGATGCAGTTATCCTGCTCTGCCTTGCCACAATGGAGAGAGACTTAAGTTTGTTTGGGGGTATGTCTACACACTTACGTGACTGAAACTTGGTCATGAGCCAGCTCTTGACATACTTGCTAGAACACTTCATCTACATTCAAGCTAAACAGTGCTCATTGGTGTGGCTACGGAATGGCAGACGGTGTGAGCTGGAAACTGCAAACAACACTTCAAGGTGTTAATGAAGAACAGCCTTAATCTCTCGTCAGCTGAGCTTGACTGCGGGAATGCTTCTGGTTTGCTTCAAGGCAAAGGCACATCCACAAACACAGCAGGGGCAGTTCAAGAGAACCCTTTTGGTATGCACTGAAGCTGTGAAGCTGTGAGGACAAGCTCAGGGTGGGGTGGTGCAGACAGCTGGCAGGAATGGTGACAGCATTCCCACCACAGCCACACGTTCCGTGGGAGAGCTGGGAGCCGACAGTGTGACTGCTGCCATGCTGCATCAGTCCTGCAGGAGAAGCCTTAAAATAACCTGGACCTCTTCAGCTTGCAGGAGTTGGGTCAGCCTACAGGTGCCTGCAACTGATTCAGGGAGTTGTTTGCTGCCAGGGTTCCAGAGAATGGAATTTGTCCCAAAGTGCTGTTTTTGCCAGACCATGAGCCAGCAGGAAGAGAGCGCTCAGCACCAGCACTTCTCTCACCCAAGAGGTAGGTTGGCTGTCACTGCCTCCCAGTTGTGTGGCTGGTGTGTTCCTATACATGGGCACGCTGGGACAAAGCAAATAAAAAGCCATTGCACAATCACTGGTTATCAGCTGGAATTGGCTAACAAATTTTTGCCAGCAGGACATAGCAGCTCCCTGTACTGTCACAAAGTAAGAACTCCTGGTTGGGCTCCCAGCAGCATGGAGGAAGCAAGCTGAACCCAAATCAGTACCCCTGTCTTGAAATGGACTTGAAGCTCTTAAACCTCTCTGGGTGCTTGTCAGGGCTGTAACACTGTAACTGATGGCTTGTGACAATCCTGAGACAACCCAAGCCTCCAGGATTTTTCTTCTTTCTCACAACTGAAGTCTCTTCATTTTTAACTGAATACCCATGAGCATCTGGTTCCCGACAGCAAACTCTGGAGCATGCAAAACAATCCATAGTCCTTTACTATGTGGAATAGGAGACGTACAAAATCGGGGAACAGGATACAGAAAGGCTGCATGCAGGCCTCTCCTATTCCTTTCCATTAACTGCATTAATTGGCCAAGCTCTATCCTAACTTCTTTTTTTTTTTTTACTTTTTAACATCTTTTTGCTTACTGTTCCAGAAGTTTATTGCTCTGATGACTAGAATATTTTTTTTCCTAATTTGAAGCCTACATTTTCATGAACAATTTATAACCCTGAGGTTTGTGTTTACAATAAGGATATTTTCTCTTTTTTTGGGGGTGCACTACTTGGAGGTGGTTAGAGAGACTGTGTTCACAGTCTCTTTCCCAAGACTTGATTCATTAGGTTAAGTCAACATCTGTTAGCATCGTCTTGCCTCTTGGCTTTCCTGTTCTTTCCCTAGCTTCCTCTGAGTGTCTTCCATTTTGATTTAAACTTACTGGAACGTGAGTGATGAGAGTTTATCCTACAAAGTTCTTCTTAGGAGACTGGTTAACAGAGTCCCTTGGAAGGCAGTCGTGAAGGGCAAAGGAATTCAGGAAGGCTGGACATTCTTCAAGAAAGAAATCTTAAAGGTACAGGAGCAGGCCATCCCCAGAAGTCAAAAGATGAACTGTCAGGGAAGAAGACTGGCTTGGCTGAATAGAGACCTTTGGCTAGAATTCAGGAGAAAAGAAAAAGTTTATAACCCTTAGAAGCAGCGTCAGAGAACTCCAAATCACTACAGGGATCTTGTGAGATTACGTAGGGAAAAATTTAGAAGGGCCCAAACCCAACTAGAACTTAATCTGACTAGAGCTATAAAAGACAATAAAAATGCTTCTTAAGGAGAAATTCCATCTTTCACTGGATGTGGGGTGAAACATAGCAACAAAGTATGAGGAAAAGGCTGGGGTTCTTAATGTCTTCTTTGCCTCAATCTTTAATAGAAAGACCAGTGGTTCTTGGGGAACCCAGACTCCTGAGCTGCAAGACAGGGATAGGGAGCAGAACAAAGCCTCTGTAATCCAAGGGGAAATTGTTAGTGACCTGCTACACCACTTAGACAGACCCAAGTCTATGGGCTGGATGAGATCCATTCAAGGATACTGAAGGAGCTGGCAGAAGTGCTCATCAAGCCACCTGCCATCATTTATCACCAGTTCTGATTTACCAGTGAGGTCTCAGATGGCTGGAAATTGGCAAATGTGATGCCTGTCTACAAGAAGGGCCCAAAGGAGAATCCAGGGACCTAGGGGCTTGTCAGCTGAACCTTGGTCCTAGGGCAGGTCATGGACCCAGTCATCTTGAGTGCCATGATATGGCATGCACAGGACAACCAGGGGATTAGGCCCAGCCGCTGTGGCTTCGTGAAAGGCAGGTCTTGCTTGACCAGTTTGATCTCCTTCCATGACAAGATGCCCTGCTTAGTGGATGAGGGAAAGTCTGTGCATATTGTCTACCTGGACTTTGACACCATTTCCCACAGCATTCTCCTGGAGAAACTGGCTGCTCCTGACTTGGGCAGGAGTTCTTGCACTGTCCACTGAGTTAAAAACTGGCTGGATGGCTGGGCCCAGAGTGGTGGTGAATGGAGTTCATCCAGCTGGTGGCCAGTCACAAGGAGGTTCCCCAGGGCTCAGTGTTGGAGCCAGTCCTGTCTAATACCTTTACTGATGTTCTGGAGGAGGGGATCAAGCGCATCCTCAGTCAGTTTGTGCACGACACCAGGCTTGATGGGAATGTTGATCTGCTGAAGGGCAGGAAGGCTCTCCAGAGGGATCTGGACAGGCTGGATCAATGGGCTGAGGCCAGTAGTAAGAGGTTCAACAAAGCCAAGTGTTATGTCTTGCACTTGGGTCACAACAACCCCAGGCAGTGCTACAGGCTGGGGCAGAGTGGCTGGGAAGTGGCCCAGGGGAAAAGGACCTGGGCTGCTGGTCAACAGCAGCTGAACATGAGCCAGCTGTGCCCAGGTGGCCAAGAAGGCCAATGGCATCCTGGTCTGAATCAGGAATAGTGTGGCCAGCAGGACCAGGGCAGGGATTGTCCCCCCTGTACTTTCCACTGGGGAGGCCACACCTCAAGTTCTGTATTCAGTTTTGGGTCCTTCACTATAAGAAATACACTGAGGTGCTGGAGCATGTCCAGAGAAGGGCAACGGAGCTGGTGAAGGGTCTGGAGCACAAGTCCTGTGAGGAGTGGCTGAGGGAGCTGGAGGTGTTTAGCCTGGAGAAAAGGAGGCCCAGAGGGGACCTCATCATTCTCAACAGCTCATTGAAAGGAGCTTGTAGCCAGGTGGGGTGAGTCTCAGCTCCCAAGTAAAAAGCGACAGGATAAAAGGAAATGGCCTCAAGTTGTACCAGGGAAGGTTTAGATTAGATCTTAGGATAATTTTCTTTATGAAAAGGGTTGTCAAGCACTGGAACAGACTTACCAGTGAAGTGGTTGAGTCCTTATCCCTGGAGGTATTTAAAAGACATGTAGAACTGGTCCTTAGGGACATGGTTTAGTGGCGGACTTGGCAGTGCTGGGTTAATGATTGGACTTGATGAACTTAAAGGCCTTTTTCCAACCTAAGTGATTCTATGATTCTATTATAAAAACACTGATAACTTCACTTTCTCTGCTGGAGCTACCTTCCTTGACATGTCCTAAGATAGCATTTCACTTTTTTTTTTTTTTTTACACAACTGCACCAATGGCTCAGAAATATCTCACAACTAAGAAACACATTTTTTTTCCCCTCCCTTGTTTTGCCGTCTCCAAAAAGTAATTGTAGAAACTGTACTTATTTCATTGAATGCTTGACTTCATATTTGTACAACTAAATTTTATCCTGATCTTAAGCATCTCCTTTGGATGAAAGGTACCCATGCAGCCGCAGTTGCCTGCTAGGGTTTTGTCAGTCCGCAGAATGAATGTGTTTCCTGTGTCCCCTCTGCTGTCTAACAATTGTGTCTTCTTCCTGGACTTAGCCATGCAACGGAGACCATTAGCCTGCTTTCCACATGCCCTACACAGTTCTCACTTTACAGTGGAAATAGTGTTTCCAATTGCTGCAGGGCAGGAATTATATGCCTGGTGAATTAGAAATGCATGAATAGCCAGGACAGGTGAACCTTACAACATGGAGCTTCTCTTAAAGATCCTAAAAATTGCTTGAAAATATCAGTCTACATTTAAATGCAATAGTTTATACTTAGCTTTAATTAATGACTTAAATAATCTTCTTTTAGGTCCAAGTTATGATTTGTCATTACTTGTGGTTTCTCTGTGACCTCAGCTGCTATTGATCAGAAAGTCAGTAATTCCAGTCTGATTCTGTCTTGTTGGGCCTGGCACTAAAAATATTTTCGCAACTTAATTAGAATTTATAAATTATGTAAACAGAATGCTTCTTACTTCCATACTCTTGTTATTCTATAAATGTCTCTGTATTGATGGTAGATCAGTCCAGCATTAAATAAGCAGAAGATAATCTTCCTGTAGGTCATTTTGTTTCAGATCATTAACTCCATTTTCTAGTCAGCTGCCTCTCTGCAAATTCTAAAAACATTGATTAAATCTACATTGGTGTTACTGCTCATTCACTTCAGTTATTCCAATCAAATGCCACAACATATAAAAAATGCCTCAGATAATCATTATGGGACGACAGAGCTCCAGAGCACTGCCAAGGCTCTTCCTGTTGAAGACTACAGGCTGCTATGATGCCAGACACGGTCTCCCAATGACTTACTATTAAATCCATCCTGGAGGGTTAACTGGATGAACTGTTAAACAGATTTTTTTTTTTTTTGCATTCTCTCATATTACATTTTAGACATTTCGGCGTGCTTAAATCTGTCTCTTAAAAAAAAATTGTCATGGTCCTTCTTAACCAAAAACAATGGAAATAGCTCTGTATAAATAATTACCACAATTAGCAAAAACTTATTATTTTACCAGCTACTGATCCCATCTTTCTTTTCTGAACTACAGACCCAGGCACTCTCCTTATCAAGAAACATCGCCATCACCATTATTCTTCTCCATTAGCTCTGACAAAGACTGATCTGTTTTTAAACACTGGTAGTTGCATTCTCTTGATACCTCTGCTTTTAAAATGATCTCTTTTGCACGTCCACTTCTAAAATTTTGTGAAGTTTCAGAGTTATCAGGCATTCAATATTAGGCCCTTCAAAATTTTTAGTTTTTTCAAGCATACCATTGTCAATAGACACTATTTTTTCCAAGAAATGGGAAAAAAAAAAATTCAACTTCAGTTGTGAAGAGACAGTATTTTTTTCTAAAAAAAGACAATCACTAGAGCTAGAGTCTGCTCCTCAGGTCCACCACAGACCACCCAACCTACAGAAATTATCCGTCAGATCCAGTCAGCTGGGGAATGCAGCCTGCTCTGGATGCCAAGGATCTCCAGAGAGCAACACAGCCAAATTCATATAATTCCTGTTCACCAAAGGATTTAAACCAGAAATATTCTTGCAAATAACCACCATCATTTCTGAAGAGATTTGACATTAGAGAAATCATTAAATACATTAGCAAGTTGTTTGAGACAGACAAGATAGAGAAACTTCAGAGGATAGCTGGTTTCTGATCAGATTCAACTGCCAAAAATATTAAATTAAAAAGTAATCTGAAGATTCTTAATGCTACCTTGAAGAAATATTCTGTTTCTTGTTTTGAACAAAAATTCATCACAAAGGAAAATTCTTTTACTGTAAGTAAAGCTTTCAGTAGGCATTGCCATAGAAGGTATTGCAATAGAAGGTTTTTGAGATATACTAAAAAGAACAATCTATTTCAATGCCAGGACTGTATTTAAAAAACCCCATAAGTAAAATATGGTAAATAACTTAGTATGTGTTAGGGTTAGTTCTTTGGCTCATACCACTAACAGAAAAATCTTGCTATCATTATTTCATTAGTAATTGTGCTGTTATAAAATGAACAAGTATGTATTTTTTTTCTCTAATTGCAGAACATATTTCTTCAGTGATCCAAATACATGGGAAAATGTATGTACCGCAGAGAACAAATGCATCTGACCAGAAGTAAATATGTACAATAAAATGGAGATAATTGAGTGAGAAGGCTGAATCAATCCATAGAAAACTTCATGCCCATAGCTACTTTGATTATTGAATTCCTACATATGTTGATATAAGATTGTTAAAATGCAATATTCACCTAAATTATATACTTACTATGTTTCTTGAACAGTTACAGACTAGGAAAATTGAGTCTGGTGCCTTTAAATACCATTTCTTTGGAGATTCCTAGGAATGTAGAAGACTTTCCAAATGTAAAGTTTTGGGGTTTTTTTTTGGAAGTGCAGTGCTGCCAAATATTTTTAACACTAAATAAATGCTATTGCAGCTGCATTTGAGCAGTAATAGTGGTAGTTAATGGCCTATTCAGCTAATCATAGTTATTCACTCCCTGGAAATGCCTCAGAATATAATAAATGTTTTGTTTTCATTGTGGACTCTTAAATTACAGGCATTATATAACACCCATGATATATAACCTATCTGAATGAATACAAACTGAACCCAAACTCACTCCCCTAAAGTATTTCTAGTATTTGGAACCTCCAAAGAAAGAAAAATGCTGCTGTTACCCACAGACCTACTGAAATAGCACTAAAAGCAGGGCAAGAAATGGTTTTAAAGGAAGTTCTGGTTTAACTAAAATGTGGCTATTTGTCATCTATTTACAGAGGCCTGAAATAACTATTACAGAGTATTCTTTAAACAAAGAAAATAAGAGACATGATCAAATAGCTGAACCACAGAGATCCTTCCCTAAAGGAAAAAAGGGCTGCAGATGTAGGGTTTCAATCTGCCCCATAAGAGACAGATCAACCATAAAGTCTTCACTCCGAGACCAGTGCTCTCTTTGGGTGTTGTAACAATACAAGATTTATCTTGTTCACCTCTTTTTTACACTTATATATGTTGTAGAAGTCCCTGCCAGTCTTAGCTCTGCTCTGTTCACTGCTCAGGAGAGATTATATGTATCATGCTGCAGAGTGACAACCTGTCCCAAGGGTATTGTGAGATATATATATATATAGATATAGATACAGATATAGATATGACATATATATAACAGCTGGTTCTATCTCATCACTTTGTGGTTGTCATTATACTGATGAGGCATAGAATCCCCTGTAGTTTCTTCAGGAAGTATCTTCCAGATGTGTTTTAAAAAGCTGCAGAATATGTTTTAAAACAATGCTCAGCTTCTGAGGTCAGGCTGTGTTTTTCAGCTGCAATTGCTTTGCAGAAAGGATTGGAGTAGTAGGTCATAAAAATATTCCCCCAGCTACTTCAAGGAGTGAAGACAACCTTCGAAACAGTCTTCTGTTGGCTTCCTGGATTAAAGAACTCCTCCATGGGAGCATACAAAAACTCAAAAGACTTTAAAAATTACAATAGGGACGAAGTTGGTATTAAAATGTCTCTTTTATTTCTCCTGGAGAAAAAGATACTCAAGTATTTGCTGAAGAAGTTATTTGGCAGGCCATAAAAGACATGGGAGGGTGTTCTAGTTTTAACTTTAGTTTTGTAGAACTTTTTAGAATTTAGTGATGAAAAGGAAATCAAACCAAAGTGATTATAAAATGAGAGATTTCAGGATTCCTAGGAAGGAAAGAGCAGACCAATGCCAGAGAACCACAGGGAATGCAGCCACAGCCAGCTCCAGAGACTTATCAAGGACACCCGCAGGCAAAGGCAATCCAGAGGGGGAAAGAGTTCAAAAGAGAGGACTAGTTTACAGAAGGGCAGCACTAAAGCACAGCAGCAAATTAACCCAGTGCAGAGTAAGTGAGCAGTATGCTATACCAGGAGATAATTAACTACCTTAGAGTCCCAAAGGAGTAATTTAAGAGGTATTGGTAAGTACACATGCTGGGAGAACTGCAAGGAACTCACCATGCAAACATTCAGGGAAAAGAAAGATAGAGAAACATAAGAAAAATCCTGAAAATGTGTTGGAAAAAGAAATGCAGCATTGAACAACCTTGCTAGTTCAAAATAAACTTTGCGTGTGAGAATACTGCTGCCATTACTTGCAGCTCTGCAGAGATCAACTTAGCACCGGAGCACTGCCTCTGGTGGCTGAAATGTCAGTGACCTCAGGCCATCATATGCTGGCACAGTGACAGGCAGAGAAAAGTCTGACTACATCCTACAACATAACTTCTGCATGTTATTAATCAGACAAAGGCCTTCCATGAGGTTTCTCAAAACAAGTGAGTTGTAATAGTGATGCCTTGTATATTTGACAATCTCATACTTTGGTGATAAAGGAGATTTGTTACATCTGATATGATATATTAAACTGGGTGAGGTTGCAAGCAGTTTACAAGATTGGATTAGAACTCACCATAATTGCAGTAATTTGGATAAATGTTCTGAAATTAATGCATTAGATCCACAAAGAGAAGGGCAAATTACTATAGAAAGATCTGCAAGGGAGTTACAGTGGTCTACAAGCAAACCCTAAGTCAAGACACTATCCACTTGCAGAAAAAGGTAGCCTGATACATAGTCAGAGTAATACTGTAAGTAAACCGAGCAATTATTTTTCCCCTACCAGCAGACGCAAGGCCCTGACAGCATTACTGTATCCAGCTCTGCCTACTGGGCTGTTGAAGGATAGAGGCAGTTGGGGGTAGTCCAGGTAAAAGCCACAAAAAATTGGTAACAGATGTAGAAGAATGGAAGGTTGGAAGAAATAGATTGTTTAGTCTAGAAAGAGTGAAGACTAAAGGAAGACAGGATATTTAAAATATGTAAAAGTTTGTTATGAGAAGAGGATGAGAACTAATTGCTCTCCATGTTCATCATGCAGAAGATAAGACTTAGTATGCAGTTGTGGAGAAAAGCTTTCTAACACAAGGCCGGTCAGCCAGGCAGCAGGTTATCTGCAGGTATTGCATGTAATGGTGTCACAAGAAGTGATGGGAGCAGCTGAGACAAACCCATGTGGAGTTGAGGAGAGGTGTGCTTGGTTCTCCCTGAAAGCAGGCAAACAGCCCAGGTGATCCTGTGCGAGATCCCACCCAGCCTCATGCTCAGCCACAGAAACCAGGCACAGATCAGGGCTTTCCATCAAAGAGACTCAATACTATGATGCAAACAACTGTCATTTGTCTCAAGATGCTTACCAGGAAGGATGGAGCCTGCAGGACAAGGGATGAATCTCTCAAATCCATTTAGCTAGTTAATTCAATTGGCTGGAAGTAGCAGAGAGCACCCGCTCAGTCACCACTGGATGCTCTCCTATTTAACGTGCTCATGCTCGGTCGTACCTTTACCTTTGCTGTCTATAGCCCTTTCCAGTGGTTTACAGGAGCACTATCACAGGAGTGGTTTATCTGGTGGATTTAGGTATACACGCTGTGGGGCCACCGGAGGAATGAGTTAGTGAATGCGTTAGAATGAGCTGAACAGGCTTTAAAAGCAGTAGGCAGGGCTGAGGCTGCAGCGATGCCTGGCAGGGACCAGGCTGGTCATCAAGGCTGTACCTAGAGAAGCCAAATGGCATGCAGACGAAAAGGGGTGACACACCAAGAGCTTGCACTGTGGAGATCCCCACTATGGGGGCACAGCTGGTGGCCAGCAGTGCCAAATCTCTGCCAGGGAGGACAAGCTGTGCAAGGCCACTGCACTGGGCCATCCCAGCCACCAAGGGGGCTGCCATTCCCAGCTGGTTGAGAAAACAGGATCAGAAACCCCAGTATAATAGAGAGATGGAAAGACGGGTTTCAATACAGGAACATCCAGAGCGAGGCCCTCAAGTTTTGCTGCCTTTGGAAGAGTCTGAGGAGTAGAGATTAGGGAAAAAGATAGTGAAAGGTCCTATCCCTCACAGAAGGGCAAGCCTGAGAGTGCAGACCCTCAAATGGTTTCACCTCTACACTGGTGGATTCACAACAGGTCTCTTACTACTATTAATTCTTTCTCGTTAAGTAGCATAGAATTTAACTGACGTTAACTGGAATTTTCAAAACCAAAATCCTCATGTAAACTGGCAGGTGGGGCTCATTGATTCACAGAGGGAGACGCTGCATGGCCAGCAGGAGCAGTTTGGGTGTGCTGGGTCTTGCACGCTGCTGCCAGGCCCCTCCATGGGTTTTCCCCTGTACTACAGTCAAACAGCCTGTGCCTGACTACCGCAATCCTGGCATAAGGTGCCCTGCCTCTACTTGAAGGTGCTCCTTCCAATGGAGCAAATCCATTTTCCAAACTACAGCGTGCACAGAGTGCAGAGCAAAACATTTCCACTTCTCATCTCTTAACCTTAAACAAAATTATCTATAAAAACAAACTACTCTCCATTAAAATAAAAAAGTGGAGAGCAAGGCAAACATAGCCAAAGGTCTGTTCTTATGCTTGATTACATGTAAAGACTGGATAATATACTGTGTATGTTGGAATGTTCTTCTCGCATGACAATGCAGACCATAACTATTGTCCTGGCAAAATCAAAATCATTGATAAATGGCATTAAACATATCCTGTCAACTACTCAGTTGTTCTTTCTACTTTCCTGTCAAGCCTAATAGCTTTCTGAAAAACATCCTCAGGTTAGAGTAAAATAAAGGTCATACTTCAAACATTTTTAACGATGATTTGTACGATTTTCCCGGTATGATGTCAAAATTGCTGCATATTGCACTAGCTTTAACTTATAAATGTAGAAAACTAATGAGGCTGTACAATTAATAGACATTCAGATTTGAATTTTTTTAATGGTCCCTGCAGGGGAAAAAAAAAGTAAAAGAAATCGTACAATACTGACACAGAAATGTTTGTAATGCAACATCCTGATTACTCCCTATTTATTTTCCAAATGTACTGAGGTAGCATTAACATTTCATTGCCTAATGCCCTTTTAAATTAATTTAAATTTAATAGCTGTTTTCACCTCTAACTACTTCGGGGGGGGGGGGGGGGGCAGGAGGACCACACAANNGGGGCAGAGGAGCACCTGTAATTATAGAAATGACCAAGAAAGCAACATTCAAAAGAGTTACTTCCTTCTTTAATTCCACAGTCACTCCAGAGCCTCAGCAGACTGTATTGCATGGGTAAGGATGACTCATGAAGTAAAATAAATCTGAAGGTGACTTCTCTACCAAATGATGTAACTAAGTGGGATATCATCAATTTCCAGAAAATACTTGCTTTCCTTAATTTTGTAAGAATGCCCTATTGGGCATCTACTTAAGTGTCTCCACTGAACAGTAGCACCAGCTAAGTGCTATCAATGGAGTAGATATTCCTCTTTCTGCTATGCATCATGCCATCTTCAGGTTGCTGCACGCTGAACAATTATTACAGACATTTATAGCAGCATAAACACTGAAGAAACTATGCTAACTAGGGACTGAGGATTCTGAAAATAATCGTGAGCCTCCAAGGACAGAAGAGTTGTCTGTAATTCCTAATTACATGAAAGCATCCTTGTCTTTGTTAAACAGTTCAGTCAAACTCTCCCTGAAAACATACAGGTTTTCAGGGAGAAAAGGCACCGCAAAACTTCCCGTTACCACTAGTAGCAGCAGGGCCCAAATCTGTTCCTAGCACTTCTGTTACGAAACCTATCACACTCAAAACAAGTAAAAGCAAGAATTGGAAAAAAAAAAAGGCAAATTCTATCACCCCTTTATAATAAATGGAAAACCAAAATACTGGGATATAAAGCAATTTGTCCACTATCACAGAAAACCTACAGTAAGCCACATGAGATCTTAACTTCGGAGCACTCAATCCAACTTCCATTAAACTGTAATTAATAGAATGGATCATATTCCTATGAATTAGTGATTTATATGAGAGGGTGTCAACATAGATAGAAATTCCTGATTCCCCTGACTTTTCTGAAATTCTATCATTAATGTGTTTATATGAGAGCTCCAGATCCTCTCCAACAAGTAATAAATCGGGGACACATCTCATCTGGAATAAGGAATGCATAGCATGGAAACAGGAGCATGCTGGTCAAAATGCTCAGGTGATTAGATAGAGTAAGAAGGAGAAAAATAAAGTTGCAATGAGAGATCATGGAAGGTTTATGGAAGTTAATATTGCACTTTCCTCTGATCTCTGCAAAACAAGCAGAAGAAAGAAGGAATTTACAGGCAATCTGCAGGCACAATAATTGTCACCATAGAATTCCATATTTTGTGACTTTATGGGTTTATTTTACAAACATCCTAGCATGAGAGCTTGTGGGATAAGGTAGCACATTTTTACAACCGTGATTCAAAAAGAATACAGCCTTTCTCAGTATTGCACTTAACTATGCCAAGTTAAAATCTTTGGACACAAAGTTAAGTCCTGGCTTAAGTGCCTTGAGAAATAAGGTGATGGTGTGGGCAGGAGCTGGGCACTTCTAGAAAAGAAGGAAGCTTGAACATAGATGTTACACTGAGTGGGAAGAGACAGGATAATCCAACATGAAAGACTATGGACATACATATTTATAAGCACACACAGAATGCTTATTCTGTGTTAATCTAATCCTAGGTAGGTTGATTTCAGCACAATTACCAAGAACCATCAAACATTTTGATTCCAAATGTACTTTACTTCCCAGCTGCAATTACATCAGGATTTACACCCACCTCCTGGGGAAAAGTATTTGTGTCTTTGAGAACTTGTGCTTTTATACAGTGCACTGTTTCACACTTAGGATGAACATATGCCTCAAAGGAAGGGAATGATGGACTTGGGAAACCTCTGAGACCAAAATTATTATTTTACTTTTAGTACTGAAGGCCAGATTGCCGTGTCTTGTAATTGATTACTTTCCATAGTTACACAGTTATAAGCTAAAGAGACCAAATAAAGTCAGAACCATTTGTTTCCTGTGCGGTGAAAAAAAAAAAAAAGATTTTTCAGAAACAAAGAATAAACGGGCACTTTAATTTCCTGAAAAACAAAAATAATCTATTATGGTAGAGGAGACCTATTTTAATGTGATGACACATTGATTTTTGGATGCAACTACAAGACAGCTTTATTTTGTATAGCAACTTCCATACAAAACATGTTTTTGTTTGAGCCTTCTTATGTTTAAACAGTGCAGTAATTTAATCATACAGTTTCAATGTTCATATGAAATAAAAGCAGATAAGGAGACAAATTAAGGATGCATAGCTATTTACATCTATATCCTGACTGTCCAACAGGGATTTGATAGTGCTGTAAACTTTAGTCTGTTTAAAAGAGCCAAGCTAAGTATCATACTGGACTAAAAGCAGTCAGATACCTGGAAGACTGTAATTGAAACTTCAAGGATCTTGGTGACGAGATATTTACTCATATCTGGGCATATGGACACTCATTTGTAGTTACTAAAATACTGTTTAATAATAAGTAAAACATCACTAAAATCTGTCTCAGTTCAAATCTTGCCGCCTAGGAAACATACTTGCTCCTTGAAAACCTAATTAAAAGCCAAAGAAGGTATCATATCTCACAGTGCTAATGAAAAGTCTACTGTCCACTTCTATCAAAAAAGTGAAGTGCCACTGAAAGCAAATGGGAGGAAGAAGTATCTCAATAAATTATCTGTGAAAGATATTGCACAGAATATTTCAGAGGATTAAACTCCTTTATGTGAATTATTTTGAAATTCATGAAAGGTAACTAACTCCACCAAGTAAGAGCTTGGTGGTAGAAAGGTAGTTTCTGTGTAACATTTTCCTAACTTTTAATATGAAACTTCGGGAAATCAACCCAGTTTCAAGAAATGTCAGGTTTTTAAAAATATTTGAATAACATTTCACATTCTAGAATAACATTCTAGAATAGAAAAAAAAATGGTTTCATTAGAAAAAACAGAATAATCTCACAAGCTCATCTACCTTGAACCACAATGTCAGGAAAGAAAAAGCTAGGAAACGGAAACATTAACTGAACAAAAGGACAAACTAAAGGTGTGTTTTAACATATTAGACTTTAAAACTTGTCACTGCTTTATCAATCGTGCTTACAATCAAGGAAGCAAATGATCACATTTACATAAGTGTTGTTACATTATTTTCTATTTCTCTATTTTTGCCTTATTTGTTCCTTTTCCTTCAGGCACTAATGCAATGATGCTCCCACATGTGCTTTAAGTGTAAGCACATCCAGTTATTCTAAACAGACTAATCATATTTTATGTGTTTTGCTGGATTAGTATCTAGATTTTTAAATTTCATAATAATCATAAAAAGGAGTGGTAAATCAATGGGGGAAGCAATTCAATCCACTTTTCAAAGTATTAATGAGAAATCAAAAGCATTTATTATTATAACAGTTAAAGCACTGCTGAGTGTGTAAATGAGCACTCTCACAGCTTCATAGAGATTATCACAGAACATTCTGTGTAGGAAGGGACCTACAAGGATCAGTGAGTTCAACTGTTGAGTGAATAGCCTGTACAAGGATCAAACCCACGACGCTGGTGTAATTAGCATCATACTCTGACCAACTGTGCTCATCTCAGGGTCTGATCATGTTTCCAACAGACATATTCCAGTGGATTATTTTTATGCTTTCTCTTTTTGGCAGTGTTGCCCTTCAACCTCTTCAAATGTGTTTTGATCCTGAAGTCCGTCAAGGATGAAATAAAAGGGTAGAAAAGAAGGCAGGAGAGCTTTAAATTACACACCACATTCAAATAATGTTTAATTATTGCTTTCAGATGGTCACTATTGAGACCTTAGATACACAAAGCAAATGTGCAATCAATAGCTACCGAAGCAGCATCCATCTCATCTACTTACACAGGAGACAAAAGGAAAAAACATGCTATCTGCTCTGTAATAGTAGCATAATTTGAACTGTCAGGAACTCATCATAAGTTTTCTTAAATCGACCTGCCCCCTGACAAGGAATGACATAATACTTTTGAATCTAGCTTTACTAGAAGAGAATCTAATCTATCCGTAAATACTTAATTTTGACTAAATTCCATCATAAAGTTATTTTCCTATCTACCTGTTAATTATGCTTGGGCAGCATATTTTTTCTTATTACTAAAACTAACTGTATACTGTCTTGAAATTAGTATGGATGGGTACTGCTTGTGAGTCAGAGGTGACTGCTTGGACTCAGCTCTCTTGTCAGTTTGAGAGGTGCCTTCCTCACCCTCTCAGGGAGCTGCTGAGCAGGATGAGCATCTGCTCCTGACACCACAGTTGATGGTCCCATGTGCCACAGGAAATTACCAACTGCTTCATTTGACATCCAGCAGGAATTTGGGAAACAGGTGAGGTAGACATCATGCCAGTCCAGGGGCAACTTCTATCATAACTCCACAGTGGTCTCTGAGTTAATATAAGTTAGTGTCTCTAGCTGTGTCAGCACTGAATATTTAAGATATGTTTTAGAATAACAAAATTATTTTAGGGATACAGAACATGCCTGGAGCAACAATGGGGAACCACAGTGCCCTGATAACCACAAAAACCTGAGTGATGCAGACCCTTTTCTTTGTCTGTATCATTTCCTTTCATACTTTCACAAGCAAGCATAAATTTTCAGAATGACAGTGAAAATCAGGAACATTTTATAGAAGACATACACAGCTCCTGCTCTCAAAATCTCACCCCATTTCTAGGCAGTAAAAGGTTTGCCATGTTGGAGGTTGAGAATTGGATACAACGAGTAATTTTGTTGACTACTTCCAAATGATACTATGATTTCTCTCAAGTCTCTCAGATTTTTATGAGCATCTTAAAAGAAAGCTAGGAGAGCTATAAAATAAAATGAGAAGCAGCAGTTTCTTCAAGGTTTGCTAAGTTGCCCAAAGAACTGTTTCTCAGCAGGATGACTCTGAGGTTTTGTTTCAAGCAACTCCTTTGGGAGACATCACCTTG
The DNA here is from genome assembly GCA_013397865.1 of Struthidea cinerea. Taxonomy (NCBI): domain Eukaryota; kingdom Metazoa; phylum Chordata; class Aves; order Passeriformes; family Corcoracidae; genus Struthidea; species Struthidea cinerea. The sequence continues at coordinate 105,075 of VZTI01000243.1, forward strand.
CCTTGTTACACGCATGCCCATTTGGGGATGAGAAACAGTAGGGTGTGCCAAAAAACCTAATAACATGAACATCTGAAAAAAACCTATTTTCTTGATACTTGAAGTATCTTTAGTAAAACTGACCTTTGGAAACAGATACTATTCACCCAGCAGTGTATCCTGCCCTGGAAGAACCCAAGAAAGCCTGTTCGCTCTGACAGGAATGAGAGCTTTCTGCACCTGCATTTACTTGGCCAGCAAAGAGGTGGACAGAAGACTTCCTCGTTCCTTGCCAGCCATTGCTATGGCAACTTTCACACAGAGTCACAGAATATTCAGAGCCAGAAGGGACCCAAAAGGATCAGTGAGTCCAGCTGTCAAGTAAATGGCCAACAGAGGGACTGAATTCACAACCTTGGTGCTACCAGCACCATGCTCCAACTGCCTTTTCTCAGGACAGCCCATGAACCAAACGAGGGTGGCAGCTGCTGAGCAGCCACATCCGCAGCATTGGCACAAGGTGCACAGGTGCCCCTCCAGGGGCTGTGGCCGGACATGGTGGCCAGGAAACCTGGCAGGGAACCTGTCTACCATTTACAGTGGCAACATAAAACATGGAAAACTTAAAATTACCTTTAGAAAGACTGTTTAAATTGAAATTATTTTAATTTTCATTTTCAAGTTGTTTAAATCAGAAAAAAAGAGAGTATCTTGGTAATTTATTTAATCTAGTTTTCCATTTGTAATTCTTGTTGGTTTTTTGTTTTTTTTTTTCCCTGTAGCTAGGTTTACTCTTACTAAATGACCACCTAAACATTCTGATCTGGAATTAAATAGAACCATTATATGTTTTGATGAGAGAATATAGTAGATCAATATAAATTTGTTTAGCAGTGATATAGTTTAATACATATTCGGATCTTGATTTCTTATAAAGAGAATTATAGATATTATGTATCTTATTTTCAAAGTGGCAATTTTTAGTTATTTTCAATTCTCACCCTTTGGGTCTACATGCAGTCATAATTTGCAAACAATATTTTGAAGACCTAATCAAATCTCCATTTGTTTTGTCATCCCTTATGCAATGAAATTTGTCTTTTGCTTTACATGTGCAACACGGTTTTCTTTGGTACACCCACAAGTATTCCTTCAGCTGCCATGTGAACAGAGTGACTGTACAAAAGCCCATTCATCTCCTCATTACCCTGACTCTGCTGTGGAGAGCAGCCTTCATGCTTCCATTATGAGTGTGGCTGCTGTGTTTCTCCACTCAAGCTGTCTTTGAAGCCATCCCTCTTGCCACCTCTCCAGTTACTATTCACTGAACACTCAAATGAAGCTTCTCTTCCATCTCATCAGGAGCTGGATAGCTTGAGCTAGAAATCTGGAAGCTGGGAGATTTTTCCTTCTCTCTGCTGTGATAGGAGTGCAGAAGTGGAGCTCTTTACAGGTGAAGGGACCATGTGAGATTTACTGACATGCCCTCTGCAAGACGGTGGCCAGTTGATAAAGGAGTAGTAGAATCCAAGATGGACAAGTGACAACATGAGGTTATGAGTGACACATGCTACCCTTAGCTCCACACACAAGGAGACTTGTCCAGAGGTTCGTGCTGGACCTACTGGGCTACCCTGATAAAGGTAATTGAAGCAGCAATCAAACAGCGTAACTTCTATGGGATCAAATCTGGGTATTGCTATATGGAAACCACTCTCAAATCCATCTTCACACAACCAAGTCTAACAAGAGAAAAAGGACTTACAGACGTTTCTTTTTTTTCTGATATAAATAAAACTGAAAAAAAGCCTCTTTCCTACTGTTTGGGACAAATTAGGATTACTGCTAAGAGATGCAATGAAAAAAATCTACTAGCTTGTTCTCTTTTTAAGCAACAGCTTTAAAAACCAGCTTATTGAATCTGTGTTTGATGAACCTCATGTCCACGTAAAAACTGAAAGGGTATTTATACTGTAAAAGCCCCAAAAGGTATAAAACCAGATTCGCCTTTACCTCCTTCCTTTAGTTCACAGTAAAGAACATAATTTAATCCATACTCTGTACCTGCAGAGAATACTACAATCACATTGTTCTTGAACAGAGTGAAAAGATACTCACTGTAGTATAGGGAGAAAAAAACAGAAATGAAAACTTCAGAGAAGAACCAGGAAAGACCTTAGTAAAGAGATGAATAAGAAATTAGTCACTCATGAAGAAAGTTATCACATGAACATCCCTAGCTTTCTGGGATTTCCTTTCACATGTCAACATTCTACAGCTAAACCCCTGGCTTCCTCTTAATGCACTGGGTGCAAATCAACATGGAAAAACTGAAATACAAAATCCAACTAGTGTACAACAGAGGGTGAAAACTACCCCCAGTGTGCATGTGAACACAGGAACTGTACGGAAAGCAGTGTACTGAGGCACAAGGGTGAATTATTTTGAGAATTGTATTGAAGATATAAAGCACCTCACCTGTACAAGGCTTAATGCAGCAGCTCTCTGGTTTCCATAGAGCCGCACCACAGTGGGCTTGGAACAAACAGCCACGGCTACACATGTCCTGGGCACCCTCTGCTGGTTTCACAGCAGCAAGTCACCAGGCTTGGGAAATAACTTTAATGAAGTGCAAGCAAAATCCAGGGAAGAAAAAAACATCATAACTACAAGCAAGATTAAAAAAAGAGGTATTGAAATTTCTTTCAAAAATTAAAAGAAATAAATACCTGCAAAACCTTTTAGATTTCAAACTACAAATAGAAAATTTATTATTGGGTAGTGTCCCTTGCTCAAAGGTATTCATTGCAGGTTACAAATTACTGCTGCTAGGTTTCTACAGAACTTCTTAATAGTTGCTTAAGTCTGCTTGCAGTTTTCAAAAAGACTTTAAAGCATTTGGTTAGATCTCAGTTTTGTGTTCGTTTTCAAAAGAACAAGTCAAATAGACTAAACATAGAGATTTTAGCAAAGAAACTGGTCAGTGATTTTTTTTTCCCCCTTTGAAAAGTAAGTAAAATATCTTCCTAGCAGCTATCTCAGCTGTTTCTCCTTATAGTTTCTATCAAACTAAGAATGACATCCTAATCTCATAAACAAAGCATTCAGCATTTCTTGCTTTCAAAATCACTTTTTTTTCCCCCCTTTAACATAACTTTTATAAACATCATGGCTAGCAATAATTTCTCCTTAGTTTACAAGACTCCTCCTGACTGTTGACAGGGTTACATGTGACCCTTCATGGTCTGCAAAGCTGACAGAAACACAACTCATGCGTGTTTGAAATTACCAAAACCAAAAGCAAAACAAAATCCCAAAGTATAATAGTGTTAACCCTCAGCAGCAGCCAGCTAATTAGGTACCAATTCTACATTATAACCAAGTGAAAACATATATAAATCCCAGTAAATTCACTTAATATCCCTCACAAATCCTTCAGTTTCACCGTTCTTCAAAACCACAGTACTCTCCCTTCGGTCACTGCCACCATTTCTAAAAACACTTCCAATCAGTACTAAACCACTAGAGAAAGGAATATCAAATCTCAGGTTTGTCGCATCAGTAACAAAATCAGCAACTGCTTAGAAAATTTTTCAAATCATGCAACATTTGCACCTTTGTCAGAGGAGTTGCTACAGTGTTTAATTTTACTTTTCACAAAAAGAGGCTCTCTCAAAAGAAAAATCCTACAATACTCTGACACTCGACAACTTGCTACTTCCTATGGGTTTGGTTACAAAATTGTTCATCATTTTAGAATGCAGAATAAAATATTACATCAATAACCACACCAAGGTGACCGAGGTTCAAAGATCTCTCCTTTTCTTGCCCACAATTCACTCAGTCCCACTAGAACAGATCTCCCAGTTCCTGTGCTCTTCTTTGGCTGCTCATTTTTGTATCCTCCTCTAAGTCCATTAGGTTGTGATACATTCAGATGGAAATAAATGCAGAAAACATAATTTTTGAGAGAAGAAAGTTAATATAAGTACTAATGTGTTTTTTCAAAGAGCACACTGTATACAGAATCAATGTACAGGTATACAGGATACTTAGAATAAAGATAAAAGATTAACAAAGAAAAAGAAACTAATTCAAATTTCTTATTCTGCAGCCCAAAAATATGTGGTCATTTATAGAAATACCACGATCCAAGAAATATTTGTTACATTTTTCACCACTAGAAACCAATAAACTTCATGGCACTCCGATGCACAGTATAGCATCCTCACCATATCTATGAGCAGGGGATATGAACTCCTCCCACCATTTTTGCATTCATTGAGCTCTATTTTATGCAGGAGAGAAATAGTGGAAAAGCAATAGTATTGTTGTCAAAGAAGTGACAGAAAAGGCACACGTGAAAGGGAGCGTTTGCCACGTCACAGGCAAGACCTAGCAATTCCTGTACCGCACAGGTGCCAGTGGAGTTTAGGGCTTTGCTCGGTGTTTCAAGTGCTCAGAACAAACATGTCAGAAGTGGCCGCCCTTCACAAAAGGCACAACCAGCTGCTGACCTTTCAATTCACGTCAGCTCCCTGAGCACCAGTACAAATGATAATTAACAAGGGGATCACCTCATCCAGCTGCTATTCTCGTCTTCCTAAATCCAGAGGCTTGCTGCAAAGAAGTGTTCAAAAACTGGATAAGGTGTCCTGGAAAGGCAGGCTTATTCTTTTTGCATGCTTGTTTTGCTGCACACAACCTGAGAAGGTGCTCTTTGCAGAAAGTGCCAGTATGTTTTGGGGACACACTGGACTTTCTTAAGAAGATGACAAAGTAGCCTGCAGTGGCAGCCTAGACACCACTGCTCTATGTAGGCAGGAAAAGTATAGAGGAATAGTAAAAGTACATAGAAACTGTTCCTTCAAAACCATCAAAACTTCACTTTCAGACTGAAGACACTGGAAGCCATGATATAATAACCAGCTTTGAAACACCCACTGCAAAGAGCTTTTGCCAAAGAAAAGAAATTAGGGTGAAAATAAAAATTGGGGAAGTATTTAATCACTCCAGTAGAGGTTTTGTGCCTAAAGAAAACACACTAAATTTCCTATGTCTTTAGAAATGGATAACAGTGACATCTGAAGGATTCAAAAGGGCACTGGAGGAGACCCAAGAACATCCTTGTTAGGAACAGTGATGACAACGAGATGCAGCACGTTTGTGCTGGCTGTTACCTAGCATGGTCAAGACTACATGAGGAATGGGAAAACAAATGCAGATGTAAGGTGTATTTGAGGTATCAACGTACTGATAGTATTTTGGAAAGTCAGAACCATGAAAAGGCTCAGGATTAACTTCTGGCCTTTTCCCAGCAAGTGAGACCTTGAAGTAGGAACCACCTGCCTATAGTATCTTCAGATATAATTCTATTCCAGAACAATCCAAAAAATTACCCACAGTGGTTCTATCATCTTTCATCTTTCTTGCTTGTAACTGTGTTCCCTTCAAGTAGAGCACATGGTTCACAAATCTATTTGGCAGTAATTATTATATTGAAAAACATACTAACTTTAAATACTTCTCACCATGTGACAAAGTTCAGTATAAAAAGACTATTTTGCTGCCTGCTGTAGTAATACCACTACTGTGGCTCAGGTAGAAAAGACAATCTTGAACTGTGGATAAGCAGGGGCCTTGTGCCTATATGGCTCAATATTATCCCACTCTCAACGTGCCTGCCTGTGTACCCGGCAAGACACAGCAGGTTGCCTGGACATATTTGCACTCCCTGTGCTACCTCCCACCCTGAGATGAAAGGTTGTGGTCGGTGTTTTTTCCAGCCAAGTGTTGGGGTACTTAAGGTTTTGCCTGTCACAGTTCACCAGCGCATCATTTTCTGTAGTATGACTGGGAACCTTGTATTCTCTCATAACAAAATCAACCACCAACAACACTGAACCTTTCTTAAATATGCAACAGCATTTTCTTTCACTTTAAAAAAAATAAGACACCAAATAGCGTAAAAAAAAATGGTATAACCAACCAAATATTTCAGAGCAAGCTAAATTTAGAATACAAATTTAATATTTAGATTTTTTAAATACTCAACTGATTTTCGGAGATGATGTGCACTTAAATCTGTACGTGAACACCCCCACATGTAACTCTGATTCCTTTGACACAGCAAAGGTGGAAAACAAAACAAGTATGTGTCAGCTGCAGGAACACCTTAAGTGTAACATGTACAGCAAAAGGAAGAGTGAATACTGAAGTCTGTGTTTCCTTTCATAGTGTAACCTGTAAATTCTCTAGCTAAGCTTTCCATAAGCTTCTGTAAAACATATAAACATACACTGATAGTTCCACAACAATAAATTTTAATGTATTGTGTGTTTTGGGGTATGTCGCTCAAGTCAATGCTAGACTGTTACTGTAAGACAGGAGGTGTCATTTCAAAGCTGCGTCTAAGACAAAAAAAAAAGAGAGACAGAAGAACAATGATGAAATTTCTTGAGAAGGGCCACTAAGAAAATGTAATTTTCAAAGAGCTGTTTTTTTAAAAAAAGCCAATCAGATGGCGAAACACACCATGAATTAAAACCTCTCCAGTTCTTTACAGACTTTATTCCTAAAAATGCTAGAAATATTTACAAAATTGCTTTCATGTATTTGTTCCTTTTGGATTTATGTTTGTTTACTTCAGTGTATCAAGATGAGAGACACTTGGAACAAATTCATTCTTCAAGTTGGGAAAAGTGAAATTCTTCATAGCTTTCAGACAATTTGTTGGTTGGGTAAATTTCTTCACTCAGAATAAGGAAAATTAGAATATCTGGTGACAAGGAGAGGAATGGAGAAGGAAAAATCAAGACTTTGGTATTCACTACTATGTACAAGTTGCATGGGACAGCTTCTGAGGCTACTCTAGCTTATGTACAACTTTTCCAGTTGCATATTAGAGACAGGATAATCTGCTAGGATGTATGAAAAATGCCATTTTAGTTACATTCTTGAACATGCTAGAACCAGACTATCATGACAAATATATGTAATTTTGAAAAAAAAAAATTTATTTCTCTCTTTTTTTTTACATGTCATTCATTACTTCTATTCTGGTTAATACAGAAATATAAGAACTTTTCATGGAGAAGGAAATTTATTGAGGAGAGTTAGGCAGCACATTCTGAAATGAAGTAAGAAAACTTTATTAACCTAGTGCATTTTTTTTAATCCTTTGAAGAAAAAAAATGCTATTTAAATAAAACATAAGCTTTCAAAAAAGCACTATGCAGATGAAGAAAAGAAAGCTGGAGGACATAATGGATTTTGAACAAAGAACAGTGACCATGTATTAAGGGGCTGCTCTACATGCTACAGTGAAAAGATCTACTTAGAAAGTACAATTGTTTTGGGAGAACCAGAAGATAAGACCAATGCATTTAAGTAGCTTTAATTTGCTCGCTTTCTTTCACTCTATGAATTACCTAGCACAAGACTAGACACGTATAGTGCTTGCAATTTTTTTCAGACATTTCATACATCTATTGCATCATACTCTTAGACTGCCAATAAAATCTTAATTAGGACTGCCTGCTCATAAATACTTGCATAGGGAAGAGAATTTGAAAGGAAAAAAGTTATCCCCTAGAAGGCTTTGGGCTAAAAGCAGTAGGAAAATCAAGGAAACTAGAACCATATAATCTTCTATCAACTGCTCTTCTAAAGGCTGCTGAAGAAGAAACTGAGATATCCAAGACAGAGTTTGAAATCCTGGACCTAATGCAACAGTCATGTCCCACGGGTAAACAAGTGAGGCTGTGTATCACATACTGGTTTAGACTAAAGCAGCATTATTTTAAATTCTCTAGCAATAACATGAAAGAATGTAATAACTTCAATCAAGAAAATGGTATTTTCTGCAGATAGCAGAAAGCAAGAGATACTGCAGCCAGCACTTGTCAAACTGGGATACTATTGTGAAATCCACCCTTTTAGCTCCTGAGATACTTAAAAGTAATCAGTAATTATCTCTGTACTAAGTAGACATTCCTCAATAATGATGTTTGAGATTGGTGATTCACACAACTGGGTAATCTCCTCTTTTGCTTTCTACCATGGTTTTGCCCCAAACAGCACCACACCCAACTTCTCACTAGTGCCTGTATTATAGTGATGCAATACATAGAATGCACTACTTATTGAACAGGCTACACAGGCATTAATCAGAACATCCTCTAATCAGCGTTCAGAGTGGAACCCCAAACAAGGGCAGTATTTGGACTTGATAACAAACAAGGAGCAAAATAATTTTGCATTTTACACTAACACCTCAGTTTAGCACATTCCCTCCAAGCAAGATAGCTCTTCATCATGCTTTTGGCTGGGTTCTAAAGTACTAACTACTTAAAGAAACCCAAACAGGTATATTAACATATGTATCAAGTTGTACCTCCAAGAACCTTGTAAGCTTACAAATATTTACACCTACCTGAGTTTTGTGGGTTTTTTTTTTTTGTTGTTTGGACAAGGTGAGGGGGTATTCATTTTTAATTGAGGTATGAGCAATACTAAGAAAAATGCTCAGGAGTACTTAAAATCTTTGGATACCTGCTTGTTTGTTAATTAGTAAATATTTAATCAGAATGCATGCATTAAGTCCTATTGAATCTAAAAAAAAAGAAAGGTTTATTCGTGCTTTCTAACTGTATTTTTTCTCATTTCAAATTAGGCCAACAAGCTATTGCAGCTGAAAAAAACATTAACTACCCACTGGTTTATATACAGATCCAGTCTGTACAGTATTTTTGGTGTCTGGTAGAATATGCTATTTCATGTCACTTTCCCATTTTCCACAGTGCTCCTGATCATGAAATGAGGATTGCAGGAACAAAGCATGTATGAAGTGTACACACAAACTACAGGCAGCGTGCACACAAAACTTAAAAATTACACTTCAATATTTTGTAGAAATAACATTTATCCTAATCACTTCAAAGTTTTACATTCTAACAAAAATAATGGGTGCCTCACTCACTTTATCAATTCACAGAAGTTCAATCCTCCAAGTTCATAGTTTTAATATGGTGCTTCTAAATCAACATGGAATTTGAGAGATGCCATTATTTTGCTTTTAATAAATAGCAAAATTCCAAAACAATCAGCAATCATTTCAATTTGCTTTCAGTATTTTACTTTTAATCACAGATAGCTTTACCACTAGGGTCCTCAACAGTTAATTACCTACACTGACAGTCATATTGTACAAAAAATCCATGAGATTCAAGACAAAGGCTTAGGGTTGTCCTAGATTTAAACATCTCAGTTATGCAACAGAATGACATAATTCAAAGGTATTTCTAACTTCCTGTAAGACGAATTCTGTGACAGAACTGCCTGACAAAATAATGTAATGCAAGCATGTGAAAAAGAAATGAAAATGAACTGGACAAACTAGTACAACCTTCAGTAAACATTTTTAAAGTTAAGCATACATTCAGTATTTATGTATTTACACTACTGAAATGACAAAGATTTTCTGGAAGAAAATCACAGAACCCAAAATTACATTTCAAATTCTACAGAAAAAAATTTATTGAGTTTCTCTATATTTTTGTCTGAAGTTTGAAATGGGTGGTCCTTTTCAAAAGAAAAAACTGCATTGCACTGCATTGCTGAATGAGATGTGATTACCTGAGAAACAGCATAAATTCAAAGTATTTTTTCCCTTGATCAACTGAAGTGGCAGTGACAGAGCTTCCTTTGACTAGATGAAGGTGAATGGATTTTTAGAAAGGACTTTATACACTGAGATTATTTCTACTTAATTCCTGGTGTTCCCAAGAAAAACTACATTACTTACAATACGATCTCTATTTAGTGTGCAAGTGACATTCAGATCCAAAGTTCCTGCAACCATGGCTCAGGTGAACCCTACCAGCCTACATCTGAGTTAACAATTCTATATCCATTTAACACTCTTCACTTATTCACCTAGTAAGAATTTCTTGCACTGGCTTGCACACAATTATAATGTTCTAGTGTATGAATCAATATGGCTGTGAAGTTACCTGTGAAGTGTTTGAGAAACACATCAAGTCATCTGCCTTAAAGAATCTGCTTTCTGCATTTGAACAGAAACCTTGACACATGCTAATGTGAACATATATCCATTATGACACAGATATGCACAGAGAAAATCATTCAAGAGGAATTTTGCAGCATTAAAACATTAAATCAGGGAGGAAAAAATCTTCAACTAGCCTATTTACAAGTTAAAATGCTCTCTGACCACATTTTTTTGCAAAGCACAAAAATAGTCCCTTGTCCAAGGGCTTCAGTATGATTTCATTAGATAAGAAAATTTAAAATTAGCATTAGTGACTTAACTTTAAAAGAAAAATGACAGAATACAGAGTAAGATTAGTAAACCAGTGACACAACTAATATCACTGTTACTATGCAAGTGCTGAAATGTGCATCTTAAACTCTTTGAGAGAGAAAACACATTCATCTGCAACTGTACAATGTATCTTAACAACCTCTTGATTTTAAAGAGTGCTTAGACTGCTAGAACTGCCCCCTCTCTAATCTTTGGTAGCAGAGCATCTAAAATATACTAAGAGTAGGATATTCCATGAGACAATCCTTTTTCATCAGGTTTGGGCAAGACAGGAATAAAAGAACAATGGCAAATACAATTTTACAGCTTACCAACTTCAACAAAAACCCTATTAACAGACTCTCATCACTGACAAGAACCACTTTTCAGATCCTATATGGAAGTTATTACTCAGAGAGATGTCATGAATTTTCTTTTTAGTAGCTCTACTTGACTTTTCTTGACTATGAAATATCATGTACATACACTAATTGAATTATGTTTATGGTGCATCCAAAGAACTTGTACCAAATAACTGGAGTGAACATATCTTTATGACAACCCTTCAAGAAAAACATAAGACTAGTAACAATTAAGGAAAGATGCTTTTGCCATTCTTGTTCAAGTAAACAGCTTCAAATCAAAAAAGAACATCCTGCCTTTATGCCTTTTAAAACAATCTCTCATCTACACCAGTAAATGGCTTCACACTGCATGCCTACTTGTGGAAGCTCAACACTTAAAAGGAAAATGTGGCTACTGCAAAATTCAAAAGAATCAGCAGCAGATGTCACAACAGGGAAAGAAAGATCCTTTAACTACCTGAATCAACAATAACAAAGGGAAAGAAAGAGTCTTCAATAACATGAATTAGTAACAAAAATTTGTCAGTTACTCTTGATGACTCCTGATATTCTGAATAGGCTTCAAAATTATAAAGCAAGAGCATGTAGTGATAGAAGAAGGGGCAATGGCTTTAAACTGATGTGCAGCAGACTTAGATTAGATAGAAGTTCTTTACTGTGAGGGTGGTGAAGCACTGGAACATGCCCAGAGAAGTTATGGATGCCCCATCCCTGGAAGTATTCAAGGCCAGGTTGGATGTGGTTTTGAACAACTTGGTCTAGTGGAAGGTGTTGGCATGGGAGTTGGAACTGATCTTTAAGGTCCCTTTCAGCTCAAACCACTCGATGATTCTGACTGTTCAGCTCCCATTATCAAGCAACAAGAAAGTCACCCTTACATTATTTTTAAAGACATTACTGAAAAGACAGAGAATGAAAGTTAGGATCCATTTCTATCATTTTAAAAGCAAATTACCCAGACATGGGAGTTAGGGGAAAAAGTCAAGGGTACTTTCAGTTTGACCAGAAGAAAATATCCTTGCACATGGTCAAAACTGCTCAAACTGTATATTCAGAGACTTCTGCAATCAATTGGCTTATCTTATAAATACCTTCTACACATATGTTCATTTTATAATTTTCCAGCTGTGCTCAAGTAATGCCTGTGCATGCTGCACTACAGGCTTAATTACAGTACTCCCATCTTGACTTACTCAGGCTAAAAGTTCCTTAACTTCAAAAAGTCATTTAAATCACTGAAGTGGCGCCAAGTATGGTATGGAGCTCTACTGAAGCAAAGGTATCTAACAGAATATATTCCCCTGAGTCTGTAATGAAAGGAAGTACCACATATAAAAAGAAAGCGTACCAGTATTTCACAGAAAAAGGCTTCAGCAAAGAAATCATGTCCTTATAGTGAACAAAGGCTACACTTCCTCTTTATGGATGGAGTGTTCTACTCAAGCGCACTACAGTGAAAGAACCACAGCCTAATGTTTAAAAAGGTAAATACATCTAAAAATACATCTAACAACTTACTGATGCATAAGGTTTTCAAGTAAATGTATGTGCCTAAATACATTGTGTTGCTTGCAAAGCTACCTGAAATATTTTTCAATATATCTGTTACTTATGTGAATCGTACATCAACTTCTTCAGCTGGTAGAACCCACAACCTTTCATCACTACAGCAAGCTTTAAACAGGCGTAAGCCAGAACTGCTACACCAGTGCCTGGGCCCCACCTTCTTTCTGTGCCAATCTCACTCTCTCCTTTGCAAAAGCAGAAATTAAAAGTCACTCTCATGAATCACATCAAAGGATTGGTCTGGATGTCAGGACAGTTCCTTTCAGTGCACACGTTGGCTTATGATAGCATAATCGACAATAAAAATGGAAGGTCTTCACTCCAGCTCTGAAACATTTAAAACTTCCTACTGGCAAGAAAAAGAAACCAGACTGTTTTACTAATATAAAGTCCCTTCAAATTTCTAAATATGGCTATTTTTGGTAATACATGTCTGCATGCTACATAAATTAAATAAGAAATAGAACAATTCTAGCTGTAAACATGATGCAACTGAAGACTGTACAACAAACTTTATTCTACAAAAGCACAGTGTTTAGAAATTGATGGTGTAACACATATGTACAGTAGCCAATTTATTAATGTTTGAAAGATATTAACAAAGATAATAGATTCATTAAATACATTGTTCTCTACCACTACCAACCAAATTGTTTAAACAACTCTCACCTGGTAATTTACCTAAATCTTCATACTATGAGCAACTTGACACACTGCCAGTCCCAGTTTAGAAGAACAACAAATTAACTTCTAGTTTTCAGGAGGTTTTAAAGTGTTTAAAAAGTAAAGCTACTGCCAATATGTGTTTGATTTTAAGTATTTATTTCTGTGGTCTATGACTGAAGCCCTTTCAAACTGAACATATTAAAAGGAAGTAAAACCCCTTAAGTCCATAAAATATCCTTAGAGCTATTTTGTGCTTTTGGACTCTCACACAATCAAACCTGCCTGACAGAACACTACAAGTAGGTGATGCAGCAGCATCGGTCAAGTTCTTTGAGCCAGAGACTGCCCATGACAATACATTTACCTTAAACATTGTTCATCTCAACTCCCAAGACAAATTCTGGTAATAAACACATCAGCAAGGTCCATTACAAAGCAGTGGTTATTTAATGAATACCTAATGACTACTACTTGCACAATAGATAATAATTCATTCAAGTCTGCTTTTTCCAAGGGCTACCTTCATGAAGCTGTCTGTTTACTACTCAGAATAAAAGTCCTTGGAACTGAAAAATTGAACCATGACACAGCATGAAAAAATACCCCACCTTCCAGAGGAAGAGGACAACACACACATGTGTAACTTGCTTCTAGGTTCAAAGGCATGCTGATGCTTTACACTCATGTGATGTTTTCATACTTTCACCCACTCGAGAAAAGCAGAAGGGGAAATAAAACTCGCACGTTAATGCTTTAATGTTAAAGATCAAAATTCTAGTCTGACCTAAAAATACTTCTTTTAACAAAGGGGCATTCATGTAACAGAATCTACCCTTATTATCTTATTATGCAAGAGAAAAACAACTTTCTTAAAACTGAGTGAAAGGATGCTTTCAGACCCAGAATTTTAACAAAACTTATTTTGAAAGAAGTTGGTGAAATGCACTTGAATGGAACAAACTGAAAATCTGACATCATCCTACAGCTTAATCTTTCACCACCAATTGAAAGGATACACCGGCAGCAAAGGAGGTGAAACAGAAGAGAATAGCACTACTAATTTACCTAAGCAGCCAATTCATCTCAACAATTTAAAAAGAGGTTCAACTTCAATGTAATTCCATCAAAGCACAACCCCCCAACTCTTATCTCAGTTAAAAACGTGTAGGGTTTTTCGACCAACAACAGCTTTTTACTTTTCATGCAACATTTCTGAACTTTGAGTCAATAAAATCAATTAACCACAAAGTACTCAAACACTAACACTATCTATCCAGAACACCAAATATATTACAAAATAAGAAAATGCAAATATTCGCTTAAGTTTTGGCTTCATGCATATCTGCATTTTAAAAAGTAAGCTAGAATCCTACTGCATATTCTTACAGTATATATGTTCCACCTTCTAGAAGTAGTAAGAACATTGTAGCAATGAGCATGATAAATACAAACTTGACAGTACTGCAGTGAAATAAGTTTTATCTTACTACCTAAAGAAGGTGAAAGGCAAATTTTCACAACCTAGTTTCATTTCGATTTTATTGAATTGCCTACAACATTCTGTGAGTGCTTGCACATACACAGGCACGCACAGAAAAAGCGGTATCTACAAACAGTTTACACAGATATTTACATACATGTTATTTACATAAACTAATAGGACTGCATGATCTTTGATGTAAAAACCGTATGCTTCTTGCACATATAACGGTTGCACTGGTTTTACAAAAGTAATATAAACCTTTTGCAACAACTGGCTAAGCACATATCATAGCTGATTCCAAGTTTTTAGAGCTTGCAGGTTTTTTAAAAAAATACAATACCTAAAACACTGTTATCAAACAAATATGCTTTATTGGCATCTAAAAACAAAATGCACCCAACATTAAAATGTATTTTTTCATTTTTTAAACCCACTGCAGTACGAGGAACAAACCACAAACACTTACTTTAGAGAAAACAGAGACTATAGTGTAAATTTTACAAAATCACTTTTAATCTCTGTGTTATGCTCCTTAAGTAACATGGGCCATTTTTTTTTCTGCCAAATTGTAGGAACATAAAATATCACAGCTTTATCTATACTTTAAAATTCTGCAGCAGCCTAAAAACACGGACAAGATACACCAGCACCTGTTTTCAAGTATAACAATTTCGATAGCCAAACTAAGGGTAGTATCTAAAAATTCCATTTTCTTCCATAGGAAGTCTTTGTTTGACAAGCTGTTAATTTATCATTGTGAAATTAAAAGCGACTGGGGGCAAGTTTATGCTTTACCAAAGAAATAAAATAAAATTTAAAAAAAGAAAAAACCAAAAAAAACAAAAGCAAAAAAAAAACATTTACCTACCATGTTCAAATTAAGAACAGTGTTCTATACAAGTCAGTTGTACAGTTATTTAAGTGAAAGATGAACATGAACATCAGATTAACTTAATTCTGGCAGACAAAAGAGAACTGCTACGGTCCAGTCAGCCATTTATCTATTACAGAGAGATGACAACTTTACAAAAGGTATCTTTTACCTACTGAGTGATGATTATGTCCCCTCAGTTTCTGTGCTTTCTACCACTGGTTCACTCTCTATATCAGCTTCTGTGTCACTCTTCTCTTTGTTTATCTCGACGGAAGAAGTCAGTTTTTCATAAAGTTCTGGATCATCCTGCACCTGTGCAGTTGGTGGCTGACTTTCTGTCTCTGTATTTTCACCATTTACCTGGGGCATATTATCAGCTTTGCGTTGAGAAGTGGCCCCATCAAAATATTCAAAAACCCGTGGATGTGGAGGCGGGATCCAGTTGTTTGACATTCTGTCTCTTCCAAACCTGTTCCCATTAATTTCTCTGCAAAAATTAAAATCTCTGTCATCCCTATCCCTCTGTCTTTCCCAGGGTCTTCTGCGGTCATCAAAATCTCTGTGAGCATCTTGTTCAAATCCTCTATTCCAACTGGGACCACTTCTACTATCAAACCTATAGTTTACATGCCGAAACCTCTCTCTGTCTTCATGGAAGCCTTTAGGGCCACCATAAATAGGGAAGGCATGGTGCTCTCTTTCATCATAATCTCCTCTCTGTCCCCAGTGCTTGTCTGAATTGAAACCAAAATGCTCTCTTCGGCCAAGGTTATCTATACCTGGTCTTCCAAAATTTTCTCTCATGTCTATATGTGGTCTTGCAAAGTGCTCTCTTCCGTCTACTGGAGGCCTTCCTATACCCTCTCTTGGATCAACCGGCGGTCGTCCAACAGAATCTCTGACATCCACCGGAGATGGTCTGTTAAGATTATCTCGGTTTTCCACTGGAGGAAAGCGATAATCTCTGTCTCCCTCCTGTTGAATGTTATCACCTCCAAGTGGTAGTCTTTTCTCTGGATTAGAAGAAATGTTATCGATATTTTGTCTTCCTGGTGTTCCAAAAGGTCTTTCTGCTTGATTAAAAATATCTCCTGGAGGAAAAGGACCTCGAGGTGGTGGTGGGTGAAGAGATGGATCAAGGATTGCGGGAGGAGGAATACTACGCTGTGGTGGCATTCCTGGCTGCATTAATGGAAACCTTGGTCCAGGTGAATGGGGCATTAGGCCTGGACGGATATCTATAAGAGGCATTCCTGGCACTCTTTGATTACTGATATTTAAATGAGGCATGTTTGGAACTGCAGCTGGATGCTGCATTGCCAGAAGTCCAGAATTACTTGAAATATTTGGTGGTGGCACTCCCATAAGTCCAGAACTAGTTGAAACATTGGGTGGTGGCATTATGAGAAGCCCAGAGTTGCTTGAAACACTTGGTGGCTGAACTCCTGCCAGAACGCCTGAGTTGCTGGACACACTGGGTGGCTGCATTCCTGTCAGAAGGCCAGGGCTGCTTGAGACACTGGGTGGATGCACTCCAGCTAGAAGCCCTGAGCTACTTGAGACGTTTGGTGGTGGCACTCCAGCCATAAGTCCAGAGCTACTTGAGGCATTAGTTGGCTGAATCCCGCCAGCAAGAGAGGAGCTACTGGAAACAGCAGGTAACTGCATTCCTCCTGCAAGACCAGAATTGCTGGAAACAGTTGGTGGTTGCACTCCTCCTCCAAGTCCAGAGTTGCTTGAAACACTGGGTGGCTGTACTCCCCCTGCAAGTCCAGAGCTACTTGAGACAGTGGGTGGTGGCCCTTCTCCAGTAAGCCCAGAATTGCTTGAGACACTGGGTGGCTGCACTCCTCCAACAAGTCCAGAGCTACTCGAGACATCACTTTGCACTAAAATGCAGCAACAAGAAGAACAGTTAACAGAAAATACCAGTGTAACACACAGCATTCAAAACAATATGCAGTTTAATCCATGTTCAGGTAATGCATGCAGTGAGGATACTGCTGACAAGGTCTGTTCTAGTTTCTCTAATGAATATATATTACTTCAATCACATTGGTGATACATAGACATTATGCCACAGAAATGAATGTCTCTGTATAGTAAAGACTGTACAGCAGCTTAAAATTGACAAACCCCACTGCCATCACCCAATTTATGCAATGAAACTATTAAAATCTTTGATGAAATTCTATAGATGTTATACAATCCTACCCTCTCCTGCTCCTTTCCATTGCTACTCATGTAATAAAAATGCACTTTTAAGAAGTTTTCTAATGGGCTCCCAGACTCAGCTTTACTTCTTGAGACTGTGAGAAAAACACATTTGAGCATAAGCTGCTAGAAGTCAATGATCAGCTGATGACAAAGATGGTTCTCATCACTTCCCCAAATTAAATACAGAATGATACCCTACCCAGGCCAAAACTTCTTATTCTGTAGTTACTAGTGCAATGGACTATGATTTGCAAAAATCTCTCAGGGTGTGATGCTTCCTATACATGATCATATCAGACAATAAAGACATTTCTTACCAGATCTATTGTTTTCACTAGAAGAAATCTGAAGGTCTGTAAGATGTGATCCTTTGTCATCCGATTCTGGTTTGTTGATTGGCAGGGGATTAAAAACACTTCCAGCAGATAATGTTGGAGTAGCTAGATTG
This sequence comes from Struthidea cinerea, assembly GCA_013397865.1. Taxonomy (NCBI): domain Eukaryota; kingdom Metazoa; phylum Chordata; class Aves; order Passeriformes; family Corcoracidae; genus Struthidea; species Struthidea cinerea. Next base: position 122,997 of record VZTI01000243.1, read on the forward strand.
CTAGTAACTGTGCCAACTGGTAGAACAAGGCTAGTAAAAGGAACATCCTTCATTGTCTCTTGTGCCATTGGTAATGGAGGCTGTACTAAAGCTGTAGAGAAATAACAGAAGTGTATCACAGTAATTATATACTGAAGCCTTCAAATTTAGTTTGGTAGAAGTCAGGCAGATAAATCAAAAGAAGTGAAATTAATTACCCTAACTGGTACATTTTTGGATAATAAATTTCTTATCCTCAATCAGCAATGTAATATTTAGGGGTTTTTTTCTAGAAATCATGAGCTGCAGGCAAACCTAAGCAATCAGTACTCTAACATATGTTAAACGTTAAATGAATACAGTTAGAATGCTAAACTAAAATAAATTATTATATATTATTCAGTGACTAAGACCAAATAACTCCAGTAACAGCTACACGTGTTAAAGAGGTCCAAATATTGAACTACGCATACAAATAATTAACAATTTGCCCTAACTTTTTTCAGTAACTCCACATTAGGTATAATTTTTCAGTCTCTACTCTATAAGCTCTGTAAGTCTTTTTCTCAATGCCTGCTTAAACCAGCTAAACAACAACTTCTGTGTTGCTATTTTCCATTACACGGGGTTAACTAGCTTTTGATTAAATAACAGGGAGTATATAAACAAATTAAACTTTTCATCACACACGAAGAATTGTAAGAGGAATCAAACTTACGTGTTGGAACAACTGGTGGGACAACAGGTGGGGGGACAACAGGTGGGGGAACAACCGGTGGAACTGGGGGAGGCATATAACCTATATGGAAAAAAATGACAAATAATTACATGAAGAGCAAAGAAACTTTTGCAGTAAAAGATTGCCTACATTATTTATCCCAAAAACTTGCACCACTGAATACTAGCAAACAATAAATTAATAGTAAGAGGCAACAGTGGTTATTGTTTTCAAAAACAACCTCATCTTCATTAGAGATGATTGCAGGTGCATCTTTAAGTGATTTCTGCCAATAGTATCCAGAGAACAAAATCAAGAGTTTCAAACTTTTCAAAAGCAAGGAGATTGATTTTAAACATTTTTAAATTTTAATTTTTAGCAAAGGTAAAAAGCTGTGATTCCTATTCTCATTGTATTCCTATTTACATTGGTAAAAATAACACCAAGTTAGAGATAAGTAATTTTAATCGAGTTTGAAATTTAAGACTCAAAGGTCAATGTGCTCAGACAGTAACCAGTAGCTGACAAAACTCTGATGTACACAGATGTACATGAACCACCTATGCTCATCACACACTGCATTTCATTTTTACTGACTTACCTGGAGGTGGCTGTGAAGGGTTGAAACTTGCTCTCAGGAAGGGTGGAGGAGGAATTGGGCTATAACCAGGAGGAGGGACAGACATTGTGACAGGAAATGCAGGCGGAACCAAGCTAACAGCAGGCACAGCTGGAGCTACTGGAATCTTTTTTCATGGAAAGAAGAACAATCAGCTTCAATACTTAACAGTATTCAAGGACATTAAAAAGAATAAACTGATTTAACTGCAATTCACATTAAGCACTAAATGTACCAAAGGCTTTGTATATATTTAAAACACTCTGAAGAATTCACTGCATTCTGAAGTGGTACGCTACAGGCAAACAAGGACACTGGAAGAATCCTATGTTATTGTTACTTTATTCTCAGATAGCCAAAAAGACAGTTTAACACTATCTATTCAAGAGTAAAAATTTACCTATTGCAGAAGGGTGAATGCAGAAATGCAGAGAGAGGAAAGGAAGAAAAATGTAGATAGCGTAGCAATTCGAGAAATTTGAAAACAGTGATTCTAGTCTCACTAAAAAAACTCATATATTTAAGAACAGTACTGAAAAATTAATTTTAGTGTGTGTAAAAAGGCTAATAATCACGATGAAATCCTGAAAATTACTTAATATTTCTCAAACTTCTGTTTGAGCTATGCATTTTGTTACAGCGCATCATATTTACAATGATGTAATTAGAAACAGTATAAATGCAATATATACATGTATATTTAAACATATACTGATCACGGTGTACATTAGGAGACAGTTGAAATAAGACTGAAGACAGTACTCATGAGGAGGAAAAAGCTCAAAATTCAATTCAAGTAAATGCAATTATATTAGCATTCATACAATTTTATGTCAGTTCAAGAACTGGAAATGTCTATACACATTTGGAAAGACAAAACACTAATAACATAAATACAAGAACTTATATTAAGCAACTGCATGAAACTAAAGATTATGATCAACCATGGCAAACAATTCTATTTTAAAATATTTCAGATCAGAGATGAACATTAATGGATGCAGGACTTAAATCAAAAATATTTTATCACTTAAACTCAGCAATAAAGTTTACCAGTATTGAATAAAAAGTCTGCCCACCGGTTCTATGGGGCTTTTGCAAACTCAGACGATACCAACCTGCAGCATTGTAACTGGTTGTGTGTAAGCTTCTGTCTGCGTTGTAATAACGGTACTCTTATCAACTGCAGCACTCTGTGTCGTTTGAGTATTTTCTTTAGCAGCTTCTGAGCTTCTGGCTGTTTCCCACTCTTTAAAAATGATGTATTTTATTATAGAAAGATGATTAATGTGTTATCTTTGTTTAAATATTAAAAAGTCCTCTTCCTTCTTAAACAATAAATTTGAATCTAGTATCTGTATAGATCTCTTACAAATAGCCCTCAAACTTATTATGAAAAGAGCTGAGTGCAATTATTATTACGTATTTTAAAGAACATAAAATATCTTTACCTACCTGCAATGCTGTTTAATTATGCCTATATACAAACTGATTTTTCAAAACTTGCCAAGTTTTTTCACCACTCATTCTGTTAACAATTTGCAATATAGAGTACGCTCCTGTTTTGTAAAAACTGCTGTAGCCAATATGTGTGTTATCACCTGGCAACTGCACAATGAGAAAGAATCCTCATGTAAACAAACCTCACCACAATCTCTATTTCTTCCATCTGCCATTTCTTCAAAATGTTTTGTACTTTAAGAGTAACATAGTACCTGTATTTCAGTGATGCTACATGTTTTAATTTTTGTCATTTATACACATATTCCCTTATACCAAGACTGTATTTTGACCTGAAGAACACTGTCACTACTGTAAAAGTCTTAATCTACTGTTTATTTCGGTATAGTCCAGTCATTTGGTGCTAGATCTGTTTCAAGAAAATACAGTACAAGTAAATCTTTCATAAACCTAACAAACTATTCAATTGGGTTTCAGAATAAGGTCTAACTAATTGTTTTAGTACACAAAACAACCGCTACTTGTTTTTCTGTCACTCTGACTTTATGGAAAAAATACCACAAGGTTTTGCTAAGCTGTGCCTATCTGGCTAAATTCTAATTTCAACTGAAGTCTTATACCTGAATGTAAGACTTTCCTAATCACAAGCAGATAACAATTTCTACACAAATTAATATTTCACGTACCAGTGCACAAAAAGTTCATGACTCTTAAAATATGCCAACCTTTATTAACTGGCCTAAACTAATTACCCTCTGTCACCAGTTCCTCATTGCCAAGACAATCAACAAGTTACTAATCTAAAAATACAATCTAGATTTCATTATTACAGTGCCATTTATATTATAAACAAAGAGCCAGAAAAATATATGTAGATGAAAAAAGAGCATGTATTTCCTAAACAATAAATTTCCTAAGAATCTGCAATTACCAAAACAAACACATTATCTAACTACCAGAATTGTTAATGCCTGTACCTGTATTTACTGTTTCCTGGTCAATCATGCCACCTTCAGCAAAGCCCTCCAAATCATCCAATTTCACTTTCTCCCATGGAATATAGGAAACTCCCAGATCCACATCCCAGAATTGCTTGTATTCTGTTTTTACACCTTTATTCAAAGCCCAAGCAATCTGAAAATAAAACCCAATCAGACAATCTGGTTAAATGATATAACCTGGGAACAGAATATTTCAGATTATTTCCTTCAAGTGTCTGTCACTGCACATCAATCCTCAGTGTTTATTTATTAAAGTTTTAACAATGTTTGGATTTTAAATGAACCTGCAGGAAGTTTAATTGGCCTCTGCAAAAGGTATGTGTAAGATTAATTACATCAGAAAGCTTAGATTTGTTCTACATTAATCCTACCATATATATGGGGAAATTAAAAATACAGTATTTCAAGGACTTACCCTAAAGCACCAAGAAGGTAGGAAAAAACCTCGTAACATTTAATTAAATACTTAACTCTAAGAATACTATAAAATTTAATATTAAGCGATCCACATGGTCAGGTACAGAACTTAGGCTGTATGTACATAAATTATTGTCCAAGTGTTTCCTAAATATCAAGTCAATGTCATTTTTCTATCTTTCATATTGACTGTTAAAAGCTGCATTTTACACAGAGAGAAAGCAATTTACACCTTACTGCTTTATTCTTTTTCTCCACATTGTACATTTGAATGAACAGCTGCTAAAAAACAAATCATCATAGTAAAATTGTACTGTATTTGACATGGACAGAATCCTTCGGTTAAAATCACCTTACCTTAATAATTTTAGATCCAATTTTGTAAGACCCAGAACTAAGTTTCTGAAGAGCACGATATGCATCTTGTCTATGTACCATACAGACATAAGCACATCCTCTTGGGGGAATCATCTATGGAAAAACAGCAGTGGTCTTAAAAAGTAGGAAAATCAGTACTTCAGATTATGTAACTACACTAATTGAATACTAATACTATAGAAGGAAAGGCTTACACTGTAAACAATTGTTACCTTAATCAGCCATATTAACAAGTCAGGGCATCAAGAAACCTTAAGAGTGATATTGGCAGGCTACTTCAGTTACAACATTTTCAAGAAGCAGCAGCAAGCTGAAGAATGTGTGTTGTAAGTGACATGAAACATCTGAACAACACGGAACAGACAAAAACTGGGAGGTACATTATGACAACTTCAGAAAAGCAGAGGTTGCTACCTCTTCTTAAGCTCCAAAGTCTCTGTGAGCTGAGCATCAACCTTTCACAGAGGAGCAAAGTAGTGATCAAAAGTATAGAGTCCTCATTCCTGAAGGTGATTTTTTCCTAATGTTTTATTGTATGTATGTATGTATGTACGTATAGCATGTTTTATTTATTGTATGACATGGCATGTAATTTTTGCAAGCTTATGTATGACAATTGCTTGTATCAGTTTTAGTCAAAAATCTTGGGTGTGCTTTTACACTGTTTAAATGCACACAGTAACGTAACAAACATAAGTAAGATGACAGATTGTAAATATATTTTATAAGAACTGCATTAAGATATACATTGTTATTCTAGGTACTTCAGCTTTGTGGAACGCGTAGGATGAACTATCTACAACATGGTTTGCCTTTGAAATGTAACAGTCATTGGGACATTTATGGTTGTTACATTACTTTCCTTAATTGATAGCGCCTGCAAATCAAAATTAGGTTTAAATGTCTGGCTACAGGGTTGGTTTTTTGAATTTCTGAAACTTTTTAAAAGATTCTGTAAAATCACAGGAAGTATTCCTTATTAACTACATATTTGAATATATTAACATGACAGGAAAACAGTAAAAGTATTATCTGAAATGAATGAACTTGCACAAAAAGCATTTTAAAACTGCTGAAGCAAGAGGAAAACCCAGATCTCTCATGTAGATATGCTATTTTAGGAGAAAACCACTTTATCTTGAAGCTGAATTGTAGGCAACTGAGGAAATTCTCTAAACACCTAACTCTAAATTACTCTAAATAATGAGAATTGTATCTCCCAATTATAAGCATCTTTTTAATTGTCACGTTTTAGAATAAACTTTTGTTTAGAGTACAATATCTTTTCTTCTAAATGTTTTATCGAAAAGGATTCTACTTAAGGAATCCTCTGTATGGAAGGTAACCAAGAACAATGTGGATACACATTCACCTATGTTCAGTAGGTGTCCTTAGGCTAAGGAAAAATGATACCTGCTTGATGACACATCACTGAACCAGAACAACCATAACTTTTTGGTTAAACCCTGGTGTAAAAACTGCATAAATTGCTAGAGCTTAGGAAGAAGCTTTTTACCATTAAGTGTACTGTCTTTAGTGCTTCAAAACAGAGTAGATCAAAACCAGGTGGCAAACACCATGGCCACAGTTTTTAAACTGTGATAAAAAAGTCTCCTAAATACAAGTTCAAGAAGCTATAAGAAATTCAGAGGCATAAGCATGCTTAAGTTTCTAGTCTATAATTCCTGAAAAAGCTTACTTACATTAATTGACTCTATTTGTCCAAATTCTTCAAACAAGTTCGTTAAATCTTGCTGTGTAGCCTTCTTGTCTACTTGACCTACCCAAAGAGTAGTACTGCAAACTGTCAAGAGACATATTCACATCAATCAAAATACTGAATGTTAGCTTATGAAATACTCTATAGCATGAATGTAAAAAGTTTTAAAATTACACAGAAATCATAAACCAAGATAAAAAACCAAGAATAGTAAATCTATTACTTACTGCATAGAGATTTAGTACATTAAGAAAAATGTTAAAGGGTTAAACAACACCATACATATGCATTACAAGCGTTCATTCTTGTTTCATTTTCTTTTAAACAAAATAGTTGTTTTAATAGAAATAGAACCATAGAATTCTGTAGATTATCAGCTAAGGTAAACTGAATTATAAATTACTTTTGGAAAAAAACCCAAAACATTTCTCTTCTACTTTTCATTAGTTTTCTATTAAAAAAACCCTGCCTATAGGATTAAAGTCAATTTTAACAAAGTAAGATTAAGCTCTAACTGGCTAAAAGTGTATTACAGATGGAACTTAATACTGCAGTATTCTACACTGCATTTTCGCCTGAAAGAAACAGCAACAATACTATTAATTTACCATGGGGAACAACCCAGAAAGATAAACTTATCTGAGGCCCATCCGGCTGAAGACATCCATGATACTTCTGATTCTTGTCAATTCTACCACAAGCCCAGATCCCTGCAACTGCCTTCCAAACATCCACCCATCGTCCTCGCCAAATACAGATGCTCACTGACAAGAACTAAGCTTTCCTTCTCCTGTATGTACATGGCTCCCATTCCTTTGTCTCCCAAACATTGCCCAATCTATGTGCACAACTTGGATTTCTTGGCCTGTCCTATCCTTAACCAAAGAAGCATTCTTTCTTCATCATCATCTTGATACATCAAATCTCTTTCCTGTACCAATGCTGTTGCACCAAACTGGAAACCAGAGTTGCGCGTTCCTCTGTCAACTGACATCTTCACTTGACATCAGTACCCTGCACTGCTGAGAATGACCAGTCATAAGATTTCTTTTGGACAAAACTTGTTCCTTACATGCTTGTAGATATCCCTGTTGTATCTCACAGTGTTAAGCTCTATGAAACAATTCTTCAGATCTCAGCAAGTAGTAATAGTGGCTGTCACTGAAGAAATATCATGAAGTAGAACACTTGTCAGGTAAATTACTTATTTATTTAATCACTTATCTCCCCTCTAAGTTTCCACACTTCACTTAGCCTTCTTAATACCTCCTTTACACTTCACAGGACCTCAAATGTTGCTGCTGTTCATTAGGTTACTTAACATCTCTGTCTCTCAGCTCCCAACTATTCTGATTACAGCTCCCTGCCTTGTGGACTACTGGGAGAAATCTACACCATAAAACCGATTTGTCTCTTTTCATGTGAAAAACAAGAGAAGAAGGAAAAAAAAGAAGCATCTAAACTGTAGTATAGTCCCCAATTTAAAGTCACCTTGGAATGATGTAAAATATTAATGTGAAGAGAACAGAACACTCTTTCCTTTACAAAAATGAGTTGTGAGCTGCTTATCTTGTCAAATCAACAATATAGTTCTAAGACACAAGATAAATGCGAAACTACCTCAGAAACAGTTTATAACCTATCTAAACAAAGTTAAAATCTCCAAATACATCCCCTTTGATTTAAGCAACAGTGTGGAGGAAGTTGTTTTTCTCCTCACTACCTTCCTTTTTTTAAAGTATGTAAATTCTCAGTAGAAATGACAGCAATGTGCAGCAGCACCCTGCAGAGGCTGAAATCCACATAGTTTTTGAATACTTTCTTAATATACCACCATTATAGTCTGTCTTACACTAGCAAATTCCACCTGATTTGGCACTAGATTCCTCTGAAAATCTATTTAAAAAACACTGTAAAGGTTTTAAAACATGGGCTTTTAAGATATCCATCAAAGTGTTCAAAGTCTGCACCACACACTTTAACGTTTTACCAGTCTAACAATTTTCAGATCAACTGCTGGATACCCTCAAATGTCCCATTAAAAACAGCATTAAAGAGAAAGAAGATTGTAACTTAGAGACAGCCCTTGCTGCTCTCTGTTTAGAAGCAAAATCACTGGTGCAACGGTGTGAGTAAAAACATCAGCAGAACAGTATGATACTCGCTCTTGTCTAAGATGACATGATGTACCTTTGTAAGTTGTAAGAAACATCAGAAATTAAACTTACAAATAAGTAGTCAACATAAATCTTGTTTTGTCAATGAAAACTAAGCCTTTTTTCCATTTAATCCTACATTACCAAAACACTAAGTAGGTGCCACTTACCGCTTAGTGTTTTTGACCGTATAGGAGGCAATCCCTTTTTCTGACGTTCTTTTTCCCTTTCCCTAGCCCTTCTTTCACTGGAGTATGACCGAGATGACTTTCTCTTCCTTTCTCTTGATCTTGAGCGTGAACGCTTTCTGTGTTTCCGCTTACGAGAACCAGACCGTGATCTAGACCTTCGTTTCCTTGGTGACCTACAAAATACTTAATTTTAGTATGCTGTGTTAAAAAAAAAAAAAATACTCTGACTCAGTTGTCCTTTAACTACAAACTTTAAGCACTACACCAATAATTCCATTATAGTCACTAACACTGCTTCAGGAAATAAACTTAATGCCATTTGGGTGAGGAGTAGAATGTATACCTTAAAACAAAACACATTCAAAATGTTCTATATTTACACGACCTAATTCTCTGGCACAGAAAGCCTGTCCAGCTGGCTAGTGTTAGTTATTTCTCTAACCTGAACAGGTCTTAAAGAATTTCAGTTAAACCACAGATATGGTAAATGAGCTGTCATACAGTCTGCATCTAACACACAAATACTTAATGAATGCATCTTTTCATTGCCAAAAACTGCTTATGACAATTTTGGAAAATACAGAATTGAGACTGACAACCACAAATTGCAACTTTTTTTCAGAAAACCTTCATTTACTTAATACAAGGTAATTACAGAACCTTGAACGAGATCTTGAACGCGTTCTTGATCTTGAACGAACAGCTGATTTCTTTTCTTCTTGTTCAAAAATCTCTTCTTCGGCAATATCCTGACCTTCATCTATATCCATGTCCTGAGATCAGACATAAAAGATGCTCAATAACACTTAATAAATATATTCACAATATATACAACTTGAAATCATGCTAGTATGTGTTTTCCTTTCAATTTCTGTAATAAAATTTTAAATAGTTTTACCTGTTGTTGAATATCCATTGAATCATCTACATTAGTTTCTACTTCTAAAAACTGCTGTTGACTACTCCCTTGTGATGGTGACGCAGAGTGCTCTGAACCAAAATTTCCTTCTTGATTCTCCTCAGGGCTTGCCTAAATAACAGTAAATAATACACCATAAAGCACCTTACAATTACAAATGCTTACTGTCAAAATGAAAATATATTAATATATGAAAATAATATTCCCACTTCTCACTAATATGAAAGCTGAACTGGATATCAATCCATTCCATTCCTTTTTTTACAGTATCATCTTTAAACACAAAGCATTGAAATACTGAGTATTCCTGATCATAAAAGATTACTATCTATTTGCTGAATCAAAAAACCACAGTACACACAAAGTACACAACTTACTGCTTAATTCAGCTGCTTCAAAACAAAATTTCACAGGACAAACTAGCCATTTGTTTAGTGACTCTGAAAGATACCCACTTGTCCGCCATGCATATGCATTAATAAATGTTATTTTGATACTAACATAATAAAAATATTTGCTATACCGATTGAACTAGTTAAAAAATTTACACTAGTCTGAACTTTCTTACAGTGCATGATTTCAGACAAGCAGTTCTGAAAGATAAGGGAGGAAGTTATGTCATTTATGTCAACATGGCAATTTCAAGAGACCTAACAAAATAAGCAGTTCTGAAAAAAACACCAAAATTAAAGAATGTGGAATACTAAAGGTGCTGGTGATTTGCTAGAGAAAAATCTATAACGCATTGCCTGAAAGTACAGATTTGTAATAAATATCTCTAAGATACAAGATAAATTCAAGAACTAGAATAAATGAAATTAAAATATTAAGAAATTGTATGAGAACAAATTTGATAAGTAATTTAAGATCTATAACCCATTAATGCAGGTGAACATTTCAGTGATCCTCACTATATTTTAATTTTTAAGTAAACAAATCCTACCTGTTCTATCCGCCCAGAGAATGACAGGAAGTTAGCAGAATGACTAGTAGTAACAATTTTATCTTCATAGTTTTTAAACATATTATAACAAGTTTGTAAAAAAAAAATTCTCCTATAATTCAGTTAATTTATTTGCCTTCCAACAGTATGTTTTGTCTCATTTGCCTTATATTTAATTATTCTTCAACAATCTGTTTCTTGATATCAAGGCCTACATTTCTTGTTGCTCCTTCTGTTTTTATCTTCTGTCCTCTCCTCCTTTCTCTGCTCATCAGATGCCTAATAATTTTGTTTTGTGCTTTATCTTTCCTTCTCTTTCCCCTTGATCTATATCAATGAAACTTACACATGGAATTAAAGAAAACATTACCCATAACATGCTGCAGTCATTACAAAGTAGTTCCAGCAGAAGTTTGTATCTTTTAGCTCTTATCAAGGTGAAAATAAAACTTTCTCTCCATACTGACTAGACAAGAAGACTGGATCTGAAGGGAAAATCCTTCAGGTCTTGGAATAGAAAATCAAACAGTAAGGGGAGAGTCAAGTAAACATTCTACCCATAAATGTATTGTAAACTTTGATTTTGCTTATTTTACAATAAGGTAGATGTTCAATATTTTTATATTCAAATTAGACAGTTACTTTTTGATATGACACATCAAAAGGTATTCAAAACAGATGCATTCTTCAATGCTTTATTCCTTTACAACCTTTTTAGTGTTTAAAGATGGAAATGGCTAGATATCCACCAACATCTAAAACTATTTAGTCTGTAGCTAGGTTGTATATTCTTCTTCATTTACCACACTTGAATGAGAAATGAAAATAAAACAGTAAAATAAATTGGAATGGAGTAGATTGCTCAGGGAGGTGGTGGGGTCACCATCCCTGGTGGAGTTCAAGAGGTATCTGGATGTGGGCTGGGTGACGTGGTTTAGTGGTTCAGGGGTTACAGTGGCAATACTGGTTGACAGCTGGACTTGAAGATCTTAAGGTCTCTTCCAACCCTGACTATTCAATGATTCTATGACTTCGCCTTTGCACAGCTTAAACTAAAATCTCCAACAGATGTTTGTTAAGTATGTCATCCCTTGTCTTTTCTTTCAATCTGAGATTCTTATTTTCCTGTGAAACCAGATCCAAGTACTCCACATGAAGTCTACTTTATACCCGGCCAGCATCAAGACAAAATACTTCTGCTTTGGTTTTGTTTTTTTTTTAATGGGATCAGAAGGGGAAAAGAACAGTTAAGTACTGAGGACTAACCTCAGTAGAAATAAGCTAAGTTACTTCAGCATAGAGAGGACACAATTCATGTAGTTAAGAAGGAACCTTGGGTTGTCTCAAGCACCAGTTCTTAATGAATAATTTCTCAGGAAATACGTGACTCTATTCTTTAGCTCAGATTCTTCAACAGAATGAGACAATTATTAGTCAAGACATAAAACCTGGGGAAATTAAAGCTATCCACAGTCTCTATTCTGTCCTCCCTTCAGACACGGGCATAATTGCTTCAGTGCTCACCTTATTCTTTCTGCTAGCACAGGAAAACTTTTCTTTTCCCATATAAAGAGCTGAACAGCCAAAGCACAGGCACGTCTAACTCACCTAATGAGTACTCCTTCCTAAGAGAAACAAAATGTACACCCCACACATTTGGTTGTGGGTTTTTTCTGCTTTAAGCACTTTTTTCCACTTATCCCACTTACTCTGCAAGCTTCTGTTACATGGTCAGCTAGTGACAAAGACCTTAATTACAAGAAAACTGACAGTAACAACACAATTCTTTTGTCCTGGTATATGTTGTTTTTAATCAGTGGCAAACATAAATTACTATAACAGCCACAAGATGGAGTTCTTACCTTTTGAGGCTGCTGCTGCTCCAAAAGCTGTTGTCTGAGATGTTCTAAATTTTGTTGCTGTAGCTGTTCAGCTAGTTGGTGAAAAAGTGAGTTGTTCACAGATTCTGGTACTAATGGCCTAAAATGAAATAATTTTAATTTTAAAAAAAAGCCTACAGTTTTTCTCTTTGTTTAAACAGTTAGTAAATAGGTCGTCACAACTGGGTTTCAAGTTTAACTAGAATGTAAAATAATGAAGACAATGGAGCTAGTTCCACCTTCCAATATCATCATTATCCCATCAACTGTATAACTATAAGAAGCAAAGAACATGCTAACTTGAAGATAAAGTCATCAAAAATTCTGGCACACAGACTTAAAGTGGGTATGTTTAATTTAGTAAACTGTGTTTTCTCTTCCCACTGCTTTGCTGTACTTATGCTCTGAAATAAATATTTTCCTCACTTAATCCTAATGTTCAACTAGCATCATGCAAATTTTAGCATTTTCCATAAGAAACATAGCTTGGTCTTACATCTGGGAAGAGGGAGTTTCCTTTTTAGGCTCTTCATTTTGTTCAGATTCTTCCCCAAAGTCAAACCTGTCCATCAGCTTCTAGGAGAAAACAAAATAAGCATTACTGAACACTCCTTATATATCCCTTTATGTATATTTCCTTTTCAATAGGAAGATGCTCTTATTTCTCAATTTAAGAAAAAACAAAAAAACTTTGGCAAATAACCTGAGTAGAAAACCCAATGTCATACTGCTATTGCTATCAAACTCTTGAGTGCATCAAATCTTGCCCCAGATTTGTTGAGCTCTGCTGCTACAAGTACAACCACATGTTCTTTGCACAGTAACTAAGAGCTACTTTGGAGTAAAGCTTAAATGAAGATTAATTTTATGTAATGGTACCTTTAATTAGAAGAAATTACTACGAAGAGGCCAACTATTCAATCCTTTGGTAATCAGCAAACTGCTCTGCTCATATCAAGAGAAGACCTACAGCTTGATTACTTCACAAAGAATTACTGTATTTTCACACACATGTGTCATTTAGACAACCTGAATTCCTTCAAATATACTGCTCCTTGAAAACAACTTCTCACACAGTCTGCAAAAAAAATCAAAGCAAGCAGTTATCATGTAAGAGGAATAAGCCTTCCAACGGATAAAAAGAAAGGTATCTGACAAGGAGAAAAACTTGAACAAACTTCCTGTTTTATCTGTGAAGATGTCTACACTGGAGTTCTGCTTAAGTAAAAAAGTTTAATTTTAAAATCTATTAATTTTAAAAAGTCTGGAAGCATTTTAGTAGCACTTTACTTTTTTGAAGAGAAAACTAAGGAACAAGCATGAAGAAATACAACAGATGTTATTTGTCAGTGAGATTGCCTTTTTTTCACTACTTAGTGATAGAGCCGTGCTATTAAAGCCATGTCCATGCATCTTTGCACACCTTGGAAGTTTTCTGAAAAGCAGAGCTAATGCTATACTACAAACCATGATAACTGCCTCTCAAACCTTAATCTCAGAGGAAAAAAACCAAGAGGATGAGGGCAGTCATTTTGAAATACTAAGGCAAAAACATCTTAAGCAACAAGCCATGATGATTCAGTAGCCCATTTTCTTTCTCAGGATGTTCTAGTTACTCTCAATTACTGAGTCCAACAAGAAGAATAAAGCATAAGCTAACTAGAAGACTGATCAATCAAGAATTTTTAGAACTACTTTTCCCAATATAATATTTATGAAAGCAGGACAGAATACGTCTCTGAGAAAACACAGTAGAAACACAGACTATCAAGCTTATGTGAGATGGGATGTTAAAACCCAGAACAACTTTCACCATATATACCTAATCTATTTAAAGCAAGGTGACTGCCTTTTTTGTTTGTATTGTTAGAATATTTTCCAGTGAGGCACTTACAAAATGCTGCTGCTCTGAAAAAAATTGTGCATTTTAAAAGAACAACCTCAAACTTAAAATACTATTAATCATCATGTATCTTCCATCGTGACAAAGTAGGAAGGAAAACAACAGAATATGTACTATTTATACATCTGAGAAAAGAAATAAATAGAAAGTAGACAACAGTTTATGACAAACAAAACAAATATTTAGATTAACTGAGGCCAGAGAAAACCAGAGGACTTCCAGTCAAGACAGGTAAATGTCCAGCATGATTTTTGTTTACATTTGTTTTAAGTAACATCATCCATATTGAAAGGAAAAATCTGAACTGAAAAATCTTGATTTTTACATAGTTTGTAAAAGAATACTCTCTACAATGAAGTAATAGAAATTAAACCAAATTAAACACTAGGATACCATGTTTAATGTTACACATACAAGCATATAAAAAGCGCAGAACCTTCCCTTTATGCTACATATGTTACTTTAATTACCTAAGAAGAAAATATGTTCAGAAAAAGCAACAGAAAGGATTAAAGACATGAAAAAAGCTTTTTATTTGAAAGGAAACAAAATTTTTTTTTAAGGATCAGGATATTCTCTTTGGAAATTAAAATCAAAATGGTAAGGTAAATGCATAGGAAATGTTGATCAATTTTTTTTTACCATAACACAAGGATATGGTTCTGTAGCAAGGTCAAAAACATGCACATTTGATGTTTCCAAAAGAATTTTCCACATAATGCATATTAATTTGCACAATTCAGTAACACAAGATACTACAGAAACTGAAGAGCTTGAAAACAAAGGATTGTAAGAACTGCCAAATGTATTAGGAATAGGTTTGTTTTTTTTAAAGATAAACTGGATACTTATGCATTCATCAAAACTATTTTCCTGCACCAACATTATGTCATGGAACAAAAACTGTGCTTCACTGTTTCCTTTGGATTAGAATACTAATAAATGGGGTTTTTTTATCATAAAAGCTGCCCCTTTTTTTATGTCTATATATAAACATCTCATCAGAATGTGAATTTCTTTAATTTGCTTCATTTAAGCTGTCCAACATCCAAGACAACCACAGCTTTGAGTACAGCTATCCATGGAAATGCTGGAATTGAAGTCTGCAGAATAATGCCATATTATAAAATACTTTCTGTACGTAAATATTATGGCACTCCCTATTAGCTGATGCACTCATTCCCCGGGACAACACCCTTCTTGAGTTGATGGTTACAGCTGCGGTATAGCAGGAGTACAGGCCATTCTTTTCCTGACTTATTTTTACAGCTGCATTATTTTCAATAAGAAGAGATCATCTGAGTTAAGAATGAAAGAGGTTTTTTTGCTTCTCCAACTTCCTTATTCTTACTATTTATTCACTCCAGGACAAACCTACAGAGATTATGTACTCAAAAATGTTTCTTCCAAAGACAATAGAACGATGTTTATTTATTTAGTTAGTTATAATTCTCTGAGCAGAAGTTTGTCCTTTTTTATTATAGGTATTATACTACTATGACTGCAATTGCCTGCATGGTTATTGCTACCTGGTATGCAATTATATTAGTTTTCTTGAGTTCCTGCATTCTGGTTTTGTTTGTACTTTGGTTTGGGGGTTTTCAGCTCTTTTTTCTTTTTTTTG
>VZTI01000243.1:138921-182627 GCA_013397865.1 Struthidea cinerea
GGGGTTGGTGTTTGGTTTTTTGGTTGGTTGGTTGGGTTTGGTTTTTTTTGCAACAAAAGTTTCTTTACCTACAGGCTTATTTATTCACTTACATCACTTTGTGGCTAAGATTAGAAGTTTTCTTGGCACACACTTTATAACGCAAGAAAATTACAAATCCAACTTTTAAATCTTCTGATAAAACAGCGTATTCTAATTTCTGCATATTTTCCATTTATTACCTTATAGAAAACAATTCTCACTGTTGTGTTACAAAGGGTGAGGAAACATATGTAACAATGGCTTAACTTTGCTAAATCAAATCCATTACCATATTCAATAACCTTTATGGATCCCTTCCAACTCTAGATATTCCACTATGTGCCATTTAGCCCTAAACTAATATACAACTAATATTTTCATTTACTCTACTCTGTCTAGACATTTTTTTGTGTTTTCAAGATGTAGCACTTCATAGTATAATAAAGTATTTTTAAAATGTCCAAAGTCAAACAATAAAATCCAGAAGAACTTCTCACTTACATATATTTTAAAAATAAAATACTTCTTCAAATTTCTATTATTCTACTTCTACCTTATTAAAAGAGACACTCTGTTCCAGTGGATTAAGTGTGTTAGCAGCAGCAGCTGCAGCTGTGAGTTGTGCTGTGAGGGCCTGTAACTGGACGACAAGACCGGCATCCAGGGCTTGAAGTAGTGAAGGCTGAGGTTTCTGCTGCTGTATCTGCAGTGTCTGTATCAACTGCTGAAGCTAAAAGAGAAAAGATAACAAATACATTGAACGAGAGTTTTTTTTAAGCAAAAAACAAAGTACAAAACAGACTTTTCCCCTTCCACTTAGTAAAAAAACCCTCAAGAATGAAGTATCATCTAACCTATGGCTATTGTTTTGTCTTAATTTGTTTTCATTTACAGCAAATTTTGTTCCCACTTACTGGCTAATTTGTTTTCTGGGGCTGATAAGATAGGCAGATGCTTCTTCTTCCTAACTTGCTCTGACAGGTTGCATGATGATGCCAGTCACCACTCAGGATTTCCTGCTTTCTAGGGTTCCCCCTCTTCTGTTTCTCCAGTTTGATTCCTTTTGACCTGAAAAAAATCTGTTAGCCTACTCCAGCTTCCTAAGGGCCCACCTATATTAGGACAATCTGTATCCCGTAACAGCATTTGTACAGAGAAAAGAACTGCACTGTGGCAAGCTCCACTTTATACCGATGCAACTTATTCATAGGGAGAGCTTGCACCAGTGTCTCTGCACAAGTCACAAGCGAAACCTCAGAGTGAAACTCAGGTTTGGGCTGATAGAATGCAATTCCCTTGCTATGTTAACAAAACATAAAAAGCAAATGTACAAACCAATCACCTGATTTATCTTGATTGCCTTACTTCCTATCTTTCCTTACAAACTCCTATCTGTACATAATCTTCTAGAGAAGCTGTCCTAATGAGGAAATAAAAGGCTTTTTCATGTGCAGATCAATTTATCTATTTAATAGGGATTCTTCCACAAAATTTGCCTTAAGAAAAAATATTAACCCTACAGGAAGAAGCTCTCCTAAAGCACTGTGGAATTAGAGGAAGCAGTTCTTTGACATTCAAAGAAAGAAATCCCTGGAGCCTTATCTTCAGATATTTGTGGAAAAAAGGTTAAGCAAATCCAGGTAGTTCAAACTATGCTGACATAAGTCCCTGATTACCCTCACATTCATATTCCAACTCCTTATAGGTTTCCCTACTGAACTCTTAGAGGGTTCAATCCGTCCCTTCTTACTAGCCTCACTAGAAACTTCATAAACCGATTAGGTTGAGTTTCTTTTCCACAATGCATCAAAAATGTGTGACCCTTTTTCAAGATTCTTTTAAGAGTTAACTTTCTGATAATGTGAAACAATTCTCCCTATTCTTTTAAAAACAGTTATACAGATTTCTTATACAGCAGAGCCTCTGAAAAGGCTTTAATTGTTTTTCTGCCTCGGCAAGAGCTTTCACTGATTACTTCAATAGGCAAAGCTGAAGAGTTCCCTCCCAACCCCCTATTTGGCTGATACAGATGGTCCACCTTGTGCATTGCTCTCAGTAGGAAGGAATCAAACTGAAGAAGCAGAGATGGAGGCCCTCGAGTGGAAAAATCCTGGATGGGCACCATTCTTGCTGTTTTCGCGTTCTTGTTGGTCACATCTTTCTTAGTCTGCCCTCTCCTGTGTCTAGACTCTCAATTTAACTGCATGCATTCTCACTCATAAAACACAATTGTAGGATTAAATCAAGGTCTTTGGAGCTGGGGAGAGGCTGTGGAAGATGGAGTGGTTTGGAGAACAAGAATAAAAGAGACAGACAGAATGAAAGCACAGATCGTAGTTCACCTACCAGTGCTAGACTGGTAGATGTACATACTTATTGTGCACCCAGTCTATCTATCCCCACACTTCTGCTTAAGACTATTTTGAGCTAAATATCCAAATGTTATTTCTTTGTGATATGCTGTCTTTAAAACCCTAATTACTTTCTCATCCTCATTTTTTTCTCTTGCTTCATCATTTTCTTTTTTTTGTATTCTGTAAGCAACAAACTTTGAATTACCTCACTGACTTTCCATGCATTTACCATTCTCATTTCATATCCTTTCCTTGTTTAAGAGTTAGTCCACTATTTTTCCTCCATATCTCACAAAGTATCCCACAAACTCATTTTGCTTCGCTTTTCAGTTTCTTCCAGTGTAATCAGATGAAAATATTCCCTCCACTTCATTTATGAACAATTACAGATAAGTCTGGTTAGCTAAATACTGTAAAACATTCTGACTAAGTGAAGTTCTTACTGCCAGAAACAGAATTTTCACTGGCCACTGCTTCTCATTCATATGCGTGGTATTTTTGTTTAGTATGCCAGCAGATAAAACAACCTCAGTCCAAATAAAAAGCATAATGCCAAGGTTATGCAGGTGCCGTAGTTCTAGCACAGATTGAAAAATGATGATCTACATTTTTACAGAAAGACAATTGTGTGTGCTCAACTTATGCGACTGCGAGTTAAGAGGACAAGTGGTTCTTGGGATGCTGAACATCAAGACACTTTTTCGGAGTTGAGCATTTAAAAACTGAAGAACATAGTAACTTTAAAGTTCTTATTTTTGAACGCTGAAAAATGAAACCTATGTTTAGCTGATGGAAAGATAAAAAAATCGAATCAATACACAGTACACTTCCCAAAAAAGTTTCCTCCCATCCTGTAATTCTGTACAAGGTTTAGCTCTTCTTCAGGCTTCCAACAGAGAAATATGCTTTAACTTGCATTCTATTTTACATCTATATCCATGAAATCTTATTGTTGCTCTTGATATAGTCATCTGCAATAGATTCATACTTGTCATCTATATAGACATGTATTACAGACCATCTTATTTGAAATCACCTGAGAGATTTTTAAGGAACAAACAGGGTTGGCTACAAAAGGTAACACGGAGTTTTAATTGACCTGGAACTTACTTGTGATGAACAGCCTCATTGGACAGTTAACATGGATACTGGACCTGAATCTAAGAGATACTCATGAAAGCATTCCTTACCTGTACCTTAAAGACACAAAGCATCAGACAGTCTACAGTGTCTACAGTCTAACTGTCTACAAAAGTTACCTGTTGGCCTTGAGGACTCTGTAAAATCTGTGCAACAGCAGCAAGGGTGTCTGTATTAGCAATCTGGGAAACCCAAGGATCAGGTAAACTCTGTGCCACATTGGCTGGGGTAACTGGAGTCACAGGTGTACCTAAAAAAGAGAAAAACCAATATGCCAAAATATTTTAACAAAGAAAGTTAAAAATAGTGTTAGAGAAGAAAAAAACCTGCTGTTATTAAGTACTGAGAAAGCACATCAATTGAAACTGATTTTCTGACATACACAGAGCACACAGAAATAACAGACTCACATGAACATTCCTCAAGTAGCAGAATTACTTTGTATTAGTGTAGTTCACAGCTCTTTTCATTATTGACCTATTGGGGCTACTAACAAAAACACTGATGAAGGCAAAATAAATAGGTTTCACACAGTATTCCAAAACATTCAGAGGAAACTGCATATACCAAAAGATAATTGTTAGTAATCTACTTGTCTGCTAGTCCGGATCTCACTGGACTCACACTTTATCCCCAGGAGGAGTCTTAAGGATTCAACTAAAAATTTCAACCTGCATCAGCTGGATTCATGAGGACTGCTTGTTTTTTTGCTTCTTCCAAAAAAAACCACTGAGACTAAATCAGCACTCTGATAATTAGTTTCATGCCATAACGCAGAAGAATCCTCCATACCTGCAAATACTTTTGCATTTATAGCTCAGAAGAGATACACCAATGAATGCTAAATATGACTAGATTACTGTTTTAAAAGTCAATTTGCATCAGAATCTAAGAAAACATTAGAGCAGACTTATGATTCCAACAATTTAATGTAGTCATACTAAATAAAATTTAAAAATACTGAGCTAGAAGATGCAGAAAAGGCACTCCAAGACCTGAAAATTTCACGTATTTGCTTTCCCACTGAAAACTAAGGTGAATTTGTCCATCCCACTGCTTTTCAGCACGGGATCAGCAAAAGGTGGGTTACAAAGGCAGATGCCAAAAGCCATTCCTATCTGGCCAACTTCCCATATATCCCAACCTCGAAAGAAAAAATTTTGATGAAGTGACAAAGTTAAAAATCAATTTTCCTGCCATCTACCTACATAAGCAAGGCAGATGCTCAGATCACAAAACGATTAAGTCCACATTTATCATAATGTTTTCCTGTTTCCCTAATCTTGATGGTGTCTGTAATACACTTCTTTCTAGCATTCGAGTGAGATACTTCAGCATGTTAACAGGCAACATACCAAAGCTGACAGAAGTGTTTTGATTCAAAGTATGACTTCCATCTGGTTTTGTTTACCTGGCGTATTGTTGCTCATAGCAGCTGTAGTGCTGGGCAAGACAGGGGTCACAGCGGGAGGAGGAATTCCTGCTGCCATATCCAAGAGAGGCTGAATAATTTCACTCTTGAACACATTATTCTTCTGCCATAAATTTAGCACTCTAACAATTTTACTCTGAAATGAAGAAAAGACAACAAAAGACCTGAGTCATGCTTATTTTTCTTGTTGTTATTGATTATGGAATTCTTAGCTAGCAATTTTAATCTGTCTAGACTGAAGAACCTTTAGGTTTGCAAACAGCAAGGACAGTTACACTGGATCACACCAAAAATGTCTGAACTCTGAACCTGAGACTGACCCTAGGCAACAGCAAAGAGCTTCTACACAGGTGACAATGTTCTCTCAACCAAAAACATGCCTTTACTCTTGGAAGATGACATGGAAGGAAAATTATTTTAAGGAAGCATTTTAAAGCATCACTAATAATTAAAATAATGAATTATTAGTCTCCTAATTTTTTATAGTTAACATATATAAATGTGATTCTGTTCTGCCTATGAACCAAAATAATTTATGTGCACTGAAAAATGAGCATATACTAGTAAGACTGCTAAATATTTTCATTAGAAAAGCAACTTAATATTTTGCAAGCTCATTTCTATTCTCATTTCCTCATGAAGTGAGGAATTTCTAAGTTTAAACAGGAACACAACTACCTGCCTGTTGAAAATACATAGTAATATTAAAAAGTGTGGATCATGGGGAAGGAAGAAAAAAAAAAATCAAAATTAAGACTTCATACAATTCCATTAGCTGTAACTCATTGTTCAGCTTACATTTCTATTATATTTTTTTTCTATTTCAATAGAAGCATTCTATTATATCATAAACAGATCACCATTTTGACCTGCTTCCAGACTTTTTTTTTTTAATAAGCTTCACTTCCACCAAAAGGAAAGATTTTGCTTTATTCTGGGGAAAAAAAGTGAGTTGTATTACAAAGAGCAGGAAATTCTTCATAGGATAGGTGTTTGCTGTCACAAAGACGGTTTAATTACTTGAGTTCTATGAAATAAGAACATGGAGTACTTAGCCACAGTGCCCAAAACAAAGAAAAAGAAGTCTGTTTGCCCAGAACTACAAGAGGATATTTAACTGTAATAGAGAGAAACGCTGAACTTTCACTGCATGGAAAATGCAATTTAGAGTTCCCTTAAAGAAATCTCTGAAGGCTTCCACTCAGCATTACGGTATCCGAGTCTTTCTTCTTTGAAAGTCTGTTTTATAAGCAGTCCTTGACAAGTCCACCAGAGGCTCTAACTTCCCTCATTTCTCCAGAACAGAAATATAAAACTGTTTCTGTGGCTCAGTATCTACCTGCACCTTGCACTTTCTCTAGACCAGACAGAGGAATCAGTGAGGTGTTTTTGTTGTTACCTTAAATGAAACGTTACTGCATTTCTGCTTGATTTAAAAACAAATTCCACATTTGCTCATATAAAGATAACGGCTGTGTTTCTCCATTATGTCTTCTAATCAGATTTAACACCAAAACGTTACAAACCAGGTACCTATCTTGGTCTCTGACAGCACATTTTTTTTGCCGGGCAATGTATAGGATAATTATTTTCACAGCACAACGATCTTCATATTATATTGAATCCATATGCAGCACAGCAGCAAGACTTTGGATTGAAAAATGCATTTTGCACTGAGGTAAAAAATATCCTAGAAATGAACCTGACAGGACTTTTGTGGAGACCGTAAATATGTTTCACTATCTCTCTTCACATCAAACACCTCTAATGCAATACATTAATTGCCATGCATTGAAATATCACAGAACAAGTAGTGCTATTTCTTAGCCTACAATAAATATACTATATTTTAAAACCAGACCCAAACTGAGTACTTGCGCCCACCCTTGTTCCAATCTCTCCTTCTTCAATACATCAAGCTATTTCTGTATTAGTATACTTCCCAAAGTAGCAAGCTAAATGAGTTTACAAAACACACTAATATTGCTAAAGGAGTACAACTAAATGAATAAAAATGTAAGTTAAAAAATCGTGCCTATTTATTAAAAAAAAAAAAACAAACTCTGGAATTGAAGCAGCACAAGTTAATCACACAGTTAACCTAAAACCAGACTGGAAAAATGTCATTTAACTTAAATAACCTGTTCAGCAACACCTCAGAACTCAGTTGCAGAGAGAAGGCAGACATCCCTAGCCAAGTTTATCCAACCAAGTAAAATTTGCAGATCCTGACACATTTTCCTGCAGAGGTCCTAACTATTCTAAAAAGGCAGGAATCCTAGGACAACACAATGACTGAACTTGCCTTAATAACCTTCCATGGATGCCTTGGGTTTTCAGGTCTCTGGTTGAAAAATACAGCTGTAGGAAGGCATGTACTATTCAAAATATAATTCCTCTCTTCCTGTAGCATCCTGTCTCACTTACTACTTTACATAATGACTCTATCACACAAATTTCTGTGAAGACAAAGCTCTTAGCATTCCCCACCTTTTCGTAGTTATTCAATAAAAAGAAACGCTACCAATTTTACAACCAGGGACAAATATGAAGGAAGTTAAACTGCCTGCATGCTGCTATTTCCAGCCAATCTTTTAGAAACAGGATTTGGTAGCTATCTCAACTACTGTCATCCAAGGGAACAGATGAACTATTGAGTCAAACTATTCAAGTTAAATCTTATTTAGCTGCTGGACAATCATAAAATCAAAGGGAAGATCACCTTCTTAAAACTCTAATTAATCTCATCAAATGTATCTTTCCAATCCCTACACTAAGACAAGCGACATTAAGAAATACATACAGAGGGCAAGTTTATAAGTAGATCCCCTCCAGCAAGTAGAAAGAGATCAAAATCTTTATTCTCTAGAGATGATATGCTAAAGATAGTTTTAAGTAGAAAGATCTGTAAGTGGTTTACCTTGTCATCACCAGGACAACGGTACAAGTTCTGGAACGTGCTGATGATGTTATTGCTGAATCTTGGCGCAAATACGTCCTTTTCTTGTCCAAACTGGTGCCGGGACTGTCTCACAATGGAGTCAATGACATACAGACCAGGCACCTTGTACTCTGGTTTGCACTATAAAGAATGGTAATTTAAAATGAGCACATGTGAAAAATAACCAAAACCATTAACAGCAGAGTAAAAATGAACGATCCTCTCTAATTTTTAAATGGGTCCAAGTACACTGAAATGTTCTCTTATTGAATAAATTGTCCTGGAAAACGAAACATTCTCAAAAACATCTAACATTTAAATATCTAATGTTTAAATTATCACATCTGTATGCATTCTGCAGATATGTAAATGGTGTAAAACCAATTTCTTACTGCTAAAAAATTAACTATTTAAAATCTACTCAATAAAAAAACTAACACACAAACCACATATCCTTTTAAAATGCACACTCTATTTTAAGAGTACTGCATAAATAGTAATAGTACTTTTAATGTACTTAACAGTACATTTGGACTAGCTGTAAATGTAATTCAAGATATTTTTGTCCTTCCTTAGGATCAAAGTAAACATTAAAGTTTGTTTATTTTATTTTATATTGTTGCAATTAGGGTGTCGTATATCCTCCCCTGGAGAAGAAAAACATATTTATGGGGACATCTGTTTGGTTGAGAATATACCAATGAAATTCATTTTAGAACTCCGGAAAACTTGCATAATTTGCAAACAGCACATTATTTATAAGGCATGTCTGCTAACTAAAATACTAATTACTTATGTAATTTGACTTCCTTAACAACTAATGCTAAAATCTTTGTCTTCTAATTGCAAAGTAATTACACCACATTACTGCAACCAGTTTTAAGACAGAATGAAAAGTGGTCCAAAAATAGAAAGAAGTCATCATCAGAATACATTACGTTATGGATTCACTTAATAAATATTGAGTGCATACAGTTATCACATAAGGTACTATGAAAAACATGGGAAATGACACCCTTTTCCTCTCTATAAACAAATTATGCAACACACTAAGTTGATAATCTTTAATAAAGTGCCAAACAAACACTTCAGAATATTAATTTTACTATGCCCTAGATACAAATGTTCTGTTTTGAAAAGTATTGATTTGCTAACACTTGCAACTTTGAGAAAGCATTTCTTTAGTTTCCAAACATGGTTCAGTGTATTTAAGTATGGCATTCTTTATTTTTAAGAATGTGTGCGGAGTACATGTGCATCATTAAGCTTAAATTGGATATAATATGCTGTCTTCAGAAAATCACTTCAATGTATTGTAGCTTCTGAAATTTAATTTAAATTATTAAAAAGGAGTATTCTTCATACAGAACAGACAGGTATGCAATTTTTCACAATATTCAAATTAATAAAGCTCACAGATATTCAATAAGAAAACTCAGGAAATACGTTAGGTGAAGTATTTTAAAACATGGCACATAAAGAAAGCAAAACATGATAATTAATGTAATAATATAGATTATATTAAAAAAGCAATAAAATATGATTAAAAATTAAATAAAAATTAAAACTGGGGCAGTGAACCTGCATATCCCTAATCTCAGATGGGACAGCTTTTACACACAAATATTTACTTATTTTCTGAGTGAGTAATCAATAAGGTAATTTGATTACTCAAAGAAATTAAGTCTGGCTCTCCAATGGAATCACCTCACATACAGGAAATGTGACCATTTGACCCCCTAAAGTGGTCTTTTGCCAGAGAATAAAACAGTCAACCAAAATAACAATAGACCAATGAGTTAAGTGTCACAAAATGAAGAATGTCATAGGCAATTATTTCATCTGAAGTTTCAGTAACCTCATGAAATTAGGAAAGAAAATACTGTAAAGTATTACTGTAAAGAGCTGTAAAGGATGAAGAGCAAACTAATTGAGATGGTACTGACATCACTCCGGTCAGGTCTACAGCAGATTTTAATGAAAGATTCAGTCACCTTGAGCTTTAACTTGAAGTGACTGCTTTCAGAAAACTATCCCATTATTCTCCAAACATACAATTTAAGTCCTTCAATATCAAATATCTAGCTATCATCTGCTTATCTCTCATTCTACTAAAACAAAAAGTTATTATTTAAAATTATTAATAAATTGCACATTTCACTAAATTGTTCATTAAATAATTAAAAAACCCTCACCAAGACCACCAAAGGGAATCATATAATCCAGAGTGATCATTAACAAGGATATCAATAAGAAAATACATCTGCCTTCTCTAACCAGCAATGAACAGTGCAGAACTTCCTCATCGAGCAGTACTGGACACTGAAGGGCACATGTGTAAAGATAACTCAGTAGTTTTAGTAGCTTGTGGAAGGGTCATGAACAACCAGTCCGATTCCTGACAAACTGCCATTCTTCCATGCAGAGGATAAAACGTCTCTTGTGCCTCTGAATACTGAACTGCCAATCACAGCCACTGTAACTAAAACACAGTGTTTGGAACTCAGTTCTGAACTAATTTCAGGATGTGAAACTGCAAAGTGCTACTGGTCAGAGATGGATAAGATGTACACCTGCTCTCCTACTCCTGCGTACACCTGTAGCATTGAACAGGGACCAGAGGATAGCGATCCCTTTCTCCGAGAGGGAAGAAGTCGGAGTCAAGGCCCTAAAAGACAACCACTTGACAAAAAACTAGCAGTGTTTGTAAAGTATACTACTAGTTTTTACTACTGCTTGAAACACGTATGACCCTTTCTTTCA
Organism: Struthidea cinerea; assembly: GCA_013397865.1. Taxonomy (NCBI): domain Eukaryota; kingdom Metazoa; phylum Chordata; class Aves; order Passeriformes; family Corcoracidae; genus Struthidea; species Struthidea cinerea. The sequence continues at coordinate 149,573 of VZTI01000243.1, forward strand.
CATAGGACTGATGTACTAGTATCTAAACAATTCATCCAAAAATAGTTCTGAGACAGATAAATACACCAGGCTGAAGCTGAAACCTGTTTACACTGTCCAGCCACTGGCAAAAGGCACTGCAGAGTACACTGAGCACCAAGGAATAAAAGTCAATGAGCAAGACAGGTTACTAACACAGAGCAATCCAGACTGCTTTGTAAAAAGGATAACAAAGAAAACTGCATCCAACATTGCAACATTAACAGCCTAACTTTTCTAGCTGGCTTGTCAAAACTAAAATGCAATTTGATAATAATTTACTGCTATTTACAAAGAGAGAAGAAATTCAGTACCAAAACAACCAACTGAACAATCAGGTACAACACAGATAAGCAGGGAAGACTCACAAATTTGAATCCATGCATTTCCAACTGGAAGCAAAATGCAGTTTTACCCAAGAATAATTAACTGTTGCAAGAAAAGAAAGTGCTATAAAATTCTTTGCTATTCAGAATCTTTAAATTAATACTACCATCTTCCCAAAAAGTAATTCTAGTCTAGCCAAAGAAATACTTTTTGTTTTAATTTACTTGCAAGAACCACCAACTGAAATATTACATGTCCTGCTACAAAAAAAGATGACGCTGAAGGTCATCTTCCCTTCAGCTTTCAAATCAATGGGAAAACCTGGCATAAAAGCAAAAGCAATTGTCACTAGCCAAACTGTCAATTGTTTTGCTGTCAGCTGTTCACTGACAGTCTCTTTTAACATTAAATAAATACATACAGAAGTAGTCTTAAAACAGTGTCCCACAGTGATTCAGACCAAAGAACAAAATGAGAACAAAGTATTTGTCATTCTTCATGGGTTATGATCTGCTGCTGATTACTAGCAGAAACTGAATGTGACTAAAAATGGAAATAAACTAATATGTGCTAAAAATATTAATCCATATGTGTACCTAAACCCCCACTTGACTGACTTACCTTTTGAATGAATTTCTCAACACTCTGTACAACATGTTTGTAGAACTGAAAAATAAAATAGTATTTCAATAGAGGAGAAAATCTGAAGATGCATATACTTGTTCAAGTATGTTGATACACTGATAGCAAAACCAGAAGCAGAAGCTTTGGATTATTAAACAGCAATCCAATACCTACAGCTAAACATGCAATGTTCCTTAAAACACTTAACAACATATAATATTAGTGTTTCTTCTTTTTCTTGAAGGTTTTTTACACTGGATTTTTTGAACAACATGCTTATTTATTGAGAACTAGGAGAATAATATAATTGTTCCACCAAAACACATGGTTATTTCACTGTGTATGACTGAAGACATTCACCTAATTTTACTAAACATGTAACTTCTCTGCCTTTCATTAATTAATAACATCTACTGAATACTTTTTCTTTAAAGTTGCCCTGTCTTTTGTGGAACTGTTTTTTAAATCTCACATATAATCACAATGGCTCTAAATCATGACGATAATTGAGATAACCATTCTACACAATTAAATGTTGTTATTGAAAGGTAAAAGTGGAAGTAGGATTTCCAAGTTGAGTACATGATAAAACATTTTGGTATCATTTAATTGCTTAATTAACAGAGCCATCTATTATGATTTACTACTTGTTTAAGTGCCATACAAGTTTTCAGCGTTTTCATTATACGGCAACACACAGGCTTTAACTTACACAGACATACTTAAGAAAGCCACTGAATTTCACTCTTCAGTCATCAAATTGCTCTTTCCCAATTATACAAAACAACAATATGGATTTCATTATCTGAAAATATATCTGCATTGTCAGCAAAGGAATGTAGATAGGAAGAGCATAAGTTTGGTCTGTCCTCTTTTCTACCTCTCCTGCTTTCACTGAGTTTCCATTTGTTTTAATGCTTAACACTAGTGGCATACTTCTTTCCTTCACCCTTTTTCAGTGACTTTTTCTGCTGCACCATTGTTGTTTGGCAATTAGTTTTACTTTGTGGCAGGAATAAACTTTAATAAGTGCGCTAAGACTAGAACTTAAGAACAATTTGTATCCAAGCAACATGAAAACTGAAATCCATGAACAATATCCATGAAAAGGTATGCGAGGAATTTAGAAAAACGAACAGTTGTATTGATCTGAAGGCATGCATAAATTTTGGGGAGGGAGGAAGGGAGAGAGGGCAGAAGGACAGGTGAATTGTAGTTTTCTATTTATTCATCTGTTAACAGGCATGTCAGTGTCTCCTTTTTGAACTGAGGAAAAAATCCTGTCTTTCAGATCTGATAGAAGAGTCAAATTGGTATAATTCTTTCTCACATATGACAACCAGCAAATGAAAGTCACACAACAAATTAAGCCTTCTGCTGCATTCCCAAAAGTCCCCTATCACATTTGATTATAACTTGGAAATTGTAAAAACAACAAGGGAGATGGAAAGTTCTGAAGCAAATTCGTTAGACTATTCCACAAAATTATTTTGATATATATGAGAAATGTAAAAGAGGTCAAAAAAAGTTAACTATTTCTTACCTTTATAGCCTTGATTGCTGCCTTGGTGATCTGTGTCATTTTAGCTTTAGAAATGGGTGGCTTATAATCATTTAGCGAGTACAACTGCCAAAAAAAAAAAAAGTTATCAAAAATATAATCTGCAGTTGTAAGCAGAACACATTATTTTTCCACAAGAAAATACCACTTTTAATTTTCACTGGATTTTATGCATTAAGCAAGAAAAGGCATCCCCATTTAAGAAAAAAAAAACCAAAAACTCAATAACATATAATGTAAGGTCCAAAATGCTTAAAAGAGAGCAGTTTTTCTTTGCAATGGTCCCTATATAAACACTTAGCTTTACCAGCACTAAATACTGGAGGCACTTCAGGTGAAGTTACAAAATAAATACATACAACATGCAAATACAGTAGCTCTTATTAAGTTTCCCAGAGCAAATACATTAATATACTTGAATACCTTTATGGAAGCATAAGAAAATCTTAACTTAGTATATTCATCATCATATGCCTGCTGAATCTTTTCATTTTCCAGTAAACAAACAAACAACAAAATCAAGCCCAGTGAGCATGAGGATGCAGCAATTTTGCCACTTAGACTATAAAAAGTATAGACTTCATTCATTCACTGCATTAACTCAGGAAAGTAATATATCAGAAGTATTAGAAATACTTAAGCAAAAATCCAGCTGTGTTCTCAATTTCAAACACAGCTTCTTAACTTCACTAGTATCTAACCAGCAAAACAACCACAGCACACGGGTAGTGAAGCTTTGCAACAATGTTCTCTCCCTGGATGCAGTATTAACCCTATTCATTTGACTGGTACATACATCTCCCAGCAGAAGCAAACCAGCATGACAGGTATTCATCAGAAATTTGCTACACAGGGAAACTTTACACTAACTAAATTCATAGCTATGACTGATGGGTGGTAATTAGAAACAACTGCTTCCCAAGGCTATTTACTTGCTGTGAAAATCTCCAATTATCCACAACATATGATTTTGAACAAAACGTTGCTCCTTTCTCCTTCAGCTCTAAGTGTTACAAGAGAAGGGACGGGCTGGTATTTGCTACTTTCAGACATAAAAAGACCAGACACAAAATGCCAAACCAGATTCAAGGACATTCTTGACTTACATTTCATTTTTGTTTACAACATGTTTAGAAGCATGTTAGCTCAAAAACTGAGTTCGGATAATAGGAAGGACCATCTATAAACAAAATTTTATTTCCTTCCTAGAGACAGGAAGAATTGGAGTTCTTCCATAAAACACTAATTGAAACAGAAACAAAGCCAAAGCCCCCTCTCCTCTTCTACATAGCCTGAGAAATGCAATATATTGAACCAGACTGATACCCATACAGATATTTACAGTATCTTTAACTTCCTAATATTTGCTATATTTGCGGCAAACTGCTAGCTCAGAAAGCATAGTTCAGAATTGTTTATATTGAATAAAGCAAACTGTAAGAGTAAGCAGGATCACACAGTGGAAAGGATTAGACAATTTTAAATATAGGTCACGTTCCCCAAGTTGCTTATAATAATTTATCACTGATGATAACAAGTAGATATTCTTTCATCATACTTGAGTTTCCAAGACACAAGGATTTGTGCTCCTTCCAAACATGAGGTGCTTTTTTTTTTCTACCCTTTCCTGTCAAAACCAGTTTTAACCAAAACTTCCTATAGCAGTCAAAACACAAAGTGAAAAAATTGGCTTGTCCATGCATAAGTGTCTGTCTTCTCAGCTTGAAAGGATTTCCATTAAAATTGTGAAATTATAACCAGTTCACAGCTAGACATCCACTTTTAAAACAACTGTTACTACTTCTCACTAATGCTAATTGCTGTTGCAAACTATTCTGAATTATTTATGTGCTGCTCATACAACAAAAACCAATACATATCTAAAATGTAGATATATGAATGCTCTTCACCACCATGGGGGAAAGGAAGAAAAGAGGCAAAATCCCAAGAGTCTCCAACCAGTTTCTTCTCCGTTTTATAGCTCACTGTTCAGCTTCCAGTTACTCACAGGTAATTACCAAAATGTAATCACTCATCTTGGCTACTGTTTGGCTGGATGTTGTGCACCTACAGCTAAACTACTTCTGGGAACACTACAGCACCAGAAACTTTTTGCTTATATACTGTTTCGTAGCAGAGGCAGTTTGGGCATTCCTGGTCAGCATTCTCAAGTCTGAAACACTAATTAGTAAAATAAAAAACAATTACAGGCACATGTATGAAATCAGCCTAGATTCAAAAAGCCACCTTGACAATTTAAAAACAATCCCAGATGAGACTGGCACAGGAGCTCCTTCACCTACAACACACGCAGCTGTAAGGAGGCAGAACCACTGACTCACACAGGTAGTCACAGGGACCACACCTGACCAGGCCATCAGCTTTGAAATAATCCAGGCCCTAATGGGGCAGTTCAAAGTATCAAGGAAGCCATTACACAGTGCTGGGAAACAAGCAAGAGCTGCACACAACTGACGCTGAGACATCAGCTGTGAGCAGTCAGGTATCTTAACACCACTTATCAGGAATATGCCAAAAGCCAACAGGATAGCATGGGCTGTTGCTAACATCCCGTTACTTTATTCCAGGTAGCAAAGAGGCAAATTTAGCACTAAGGACTGATCATTCAAGGGGAAAGGTGGAAAGGTACCAATAAAAAGAGTAAAACTCAGTACTTCTGCAGAGGCTTTTTGGACAATGGATACACCTGTTACAGATTTTAACAGCTATTTAAAAAAACACAGATCCTAAATTTAGTACCTGGAAGAAGCCAAGAAAAGAAAACACTCTCCTAAATTATTTTTCTTTAATTGTCTTCAAGAAGCTTTTCATTTACTGTAAAACGTTTCATTTTGAAAAGTTTATTCACTTGGAAAAACTGGTGATTGCCTTGACCCAGGTGCAGAAGGACCATGCAGTAAGCTTCAACATAGAGTTTGCATGGGCTCTCTCCTCAAGCCTGTCAGGCTCCTTCTGGACTCCATCCCTTCCCTCACATGTATCAAATGCACCTCAGTGCTGAGGTTGCATTCAATCCCACTGTCCATGTCATCATAAAAGATACTACATAGTATCTATCCCAGTGCGGACCCCTGAGGGACATCTCTTCACACCGGTCTCCATTTGGACACTGTAGCCATTAACTGCAACTCTTTGGATGCTGACATACAGCCAGCTCTTTATCCATCAAACAGTCCTTCCATCAAACCCATTTTCTCTACTGCTAGGCTGACTAGAGAAGCAAGACTTGGTTGCCTCTCTAGTAATGAAAACTTCTGGTTTTGATCCAGCATAGACGGTTTAAGACACTTGGAATTTGAAGAATAAGGAGTTAGACATACATGTATTATTTTTAAAATTTGTGTTTATATTCTAGGTCAATTTTTCCTGTATGCCCTTTTGTACAGATGTTTAATTAAACCAGTTTGCTCTCATTAATTCCTGCTCTTAGTTTTGTAAGACACTCATGCTCATTTGCAGAAGGTAACTGCTTGCCCTCACATAAAAGAAGTCTTTAAATCAACCAGAAAACAAAAAAAGCAACACAGCTAAATAGTAAAGTCAAAGAAACTCTCTGAAATAAAATTAAACACTTGAGAAAATCAGCAATAATATTCAAAGGGGATGGGGAGGAGTGGGAGTGACAATAAAATCTGGCTGGTAATGTACATGCAAAAGACAGTGCAATCAAGTTTGAGAAACAAACAGGAGAAAGCATGAAAATCAGCACTATTCAGAAGAGAGAAGGAATAGCAAATCTATTAAAGTGCTTCTCCAGGACAATCAGCACTTAGAGAAGGACTCATAGGAGACAAAGCCCTACAGAAAAAGAACCTCCCCCCTCTTTTTTTTTTTTNNTTTTTTTTTTTTTTTTTTAGATCTACACACTAAGGAAAAACGGATTCCACACAAGAATCCTCCTGAAGTGTGTTTACAAGAAGGTAAATTTCCACAATGTGAAAAACAATGAAGTATTAGAACAGAACTGAAGAATGAAAGACTTGGTAGCTGTGATTCATGAATTCTCATTTAAAACAGTCTCAATCTTACAGCTCTGAAAGACAGGAAAAGCAACATGAATTTCTGACACAGGTTCAAGGGGAAAAATAGGAAACAATGGATCAGTTAGGTTAAATGTTTGTACCAGAAAAAATAGTATAAATTACTCAAACTAAAAGTATTAGCAGACACACAGAAAATTCCATGCAGCTGTTGTAAGGAAAAGACACATCTCAGTGTACTGTTCTTCTCAGAAAGACTCTAGGAGCACAGTGAGACCACCTGGACTACCAAAACACATATACCAAAGATCTCTCACAAAAGGCTCCACAGAAACTAAGCTGTCCTAAGCAGGCCCTTGCGTAACAAATAACCCAACCAATTACTCCTTAAATACAGCCAGCAAATAATTTGAATGAACAGTCATTTGGTGCATGGTAAAGGGAAGTCCCAATAGAGCCCACTTGTGCCTCCACTGTCACCTATATTCTAGTTAGGACAAAGTCAAACTGTCAAAAGCTGAAGAGGAACATCAGTGACACTACGGAGTAATAATCAGGCAGACAAATTAAGCGCAAGTACACACACAGTGGACCCTGGCTTTGAAGCTAGCTATTGCCATCCAGCAAAGATCTGCTGATACATGAGAGATTGTATTGAAGATATCAACTCAAGAGTAAACCAGAAAAATCTCAGCAGTAAATGAAGTAAATGGACATTCAGACCCACATTATTTAGGCAATGATACTAACCTACAGGGCACTCTCAACTCTATAATCTCCAAGGCTGGCATGAAATCATTAGAGATAAAAGCTTCTCCACAGTTTTAGTTAAGTGAAAAACAAAGGTTCTTCAGCAGGTGAACAGGATTACCAAGGGGAGGCATATGTAAATACAACCTCAGTAGTGAGGATCAATTGGGAAGGATGGGACCCGAGGAGCACACCACATGAGATGAGCAGGGAGCGAGCAAGAGTCAGGCTGGTGGATGTGGCTCCAGACTGCCCAGTGTGGTTGTCCTTAGCCTGGAAGGGCAGCTCTGGCATGCCTCAGAGGGAACTGACTCACCCCTGAACTGTTACCATGAATTTGCTAAGTCTGTGCCCTGATATCATAATGAAACACACCCACTCTTTTAAATAACTGTATAAATTACAGTCAGCTATCTGTATGTTAGTATAAAATGTAGCTCTCCATATAAAAGATATTATTCAAATGAAGCTTGAGCCTTATCACATCAGGCAGCTGCATTTTTTTCACAGTAGAAATACAGTTCATTTCAGAGGGTCGAAAGTGAAACACTGTAATCTTCAAGTGCCAGATGAAACCAGGAGAAGTTTCAGAGGTTTTGAAACAGGCTACTTCCCATTTACAAGCTGGAAGAACAAAGAAAGGGAGCAGACAGAAACCTTTATGGGAACTTCAAATAACCATGCTTTAGAGCTGAGCTACCATATGATTCTGTGAATTATGAAGAAAATCTGCCATTTACTAGCCACTTGCTGCTTTTCTGGATAAACATCAACTCATATGAAGCATTTGCTCAAAAAGATACTTATCAGTATCTTTAGATGTTTAATTACTACCGAAACATATTTGACCACCGACTAAACCTGTTTCTTCTAGTTATCTTCCTAAGTTCCCTGTCGTAAGGATTTGCAATGTGAAAGCACTTGCACCATTTCTTACGTGAAAACCCAGTAAGTACAGACATTGCTGCGGAAATCTGAGGCACGGCTGTGGAAAGCACCATAGTTTGTGGAGTCTCTTTTTAAAATGTACATTAAGAATTTCTCTCCAAACACTGCACATCTATCACCTGCTGGTGATGTACATACATAACAAAACCTAAATTAAAAACCACCTTACACATTGACGGATCAATGTATTTTTCCTATTCATTTAATAACCAATTTTGGCCAGAAAAAGAATACGCTCATCTCAATCAATACAAAATTTATCTCACATCTATCCTACTATCTAGGGAGAAGAAACAGTCTCCTGATATTTGCCTGGAAAAGAGCACTGCTCCAGTGATCTATGTATTCACCCAAGAGTCACTCTGACACAAAGACTCTCCTAAGCAGTCACCACAACACAAACACAACATCTGGGAGAATGCTGCTTCAGTTAAGATGGAGTGCTTGGAATAAACTGAAAGGTTAAACCCTGATTAAAAGAACAAAAAAAACCAAAAACAACAAAACTGCAAATATCCATTAAAAATTTATACTGAGCTTTGTTTTGTACTGTCCATTCTTGAACTATGGCACATTATTCAGAAAATTAAAGGTGAGACATTCCCCCTCTAAATGTAGATGGCATTATCACACAAGGATAAGGAAGGAACAAAGACTAAAATTCTACAGAATGGGGGGGAGTGGGACAACGGGGGACAAGGCCCCCATTATGTGTTACACAATCAGTGACAAGTCACAAGGAGTCTGACTGCACTGGTAAGGTAAACAATTTTTAAAGTCTTAGCTCAGGTTTTGGAAAAACAAGTGTTAAATAATTAAGTTAGAAAGAGCATTAATGCATGATTCCCATACGACCTTTTGGGAATAAGTTTATTTTCCTCTGAGAGAAAAAGCATAGCCAAAGTAAAGAGAATACTTTCAAGTTACTGTAAAAAATGCCAGTGTTTTTTCCAAGCCAGTACACTTAATAGTAGCATACATTTGATTTCAATGTCAGCAAACATTTAATGATCTATCAGTTTATTCTAGAAAGCTGTGGACAAGACTCTATACTGCCTCAAGCATTTTAGATGACTGAACATGCTCAGCTCCAAATACATTGCCGAAAATACAGGAAACTACAAAGTAAAAATGAACATTAATCTTCTCAACCCATTTATAGCTAAAGAAAACACCAGATTAAATTAACAGTGAATTTGTGTGGGGGGAACTTGTTTCACTGGTTTCCAGTGTGACGATTCCATCCAACCATGTCCTACACACACTGGCATTTTGATAATTAGGTGGGGGACGATCAGTAAACCTTTGATAGAAGTATGCATGCTTATTTAAATGCTGAATATAAATCACAGGAAAACCTTACAGGGAAGACCTGAATCTGAATGGCACTTCAGGGACAAAATGAGTCCACAAAGATTTACTTACTACAAATCCTAATCTGTCTCAATGAAAGTAATTCCCAGGGTCATGTTCTTGCAAAGAATCAGATGACAGCGAAATGTCCATGTAAAGCACATAACAGCTTATTACACAGACAGCATTGGAAGTCTTAAAGATGATCAAAGTTGTAGTGTTAAAAGTGGATTCTAAGACTATTTCTAAGGCTGTTTTGTTACTGTCTGAATGGTAAAAATAAATGTTGCTCTAAGTTTGAATTGGTTGGTTGTTGTCTCGTTACTGCTCCTCCTTTACTTTGTGCTAAGGCATGGTAGAAAATGTGCTGCTTTCAGATGATGCCACTAGCTCTGAAAAAAAACTAACAGAAACAGCCTTCAACAGAGGATGTTTAGGAAAGGTAACATGCAGTTGTTCTTTTAAGGATACTTTCTTTGCAGATTATTTTAGCCACCTGCAAACTACAGTTCAGTGATTCCTGAGACAGCACCCACTGATATTTTCATAAAAATCTCTCAATTCCCTCCACATAGGGAATTCAAATTTATTTATTTTTCAGTACATGTAAACCTTCAGCATGTGCAACATCTTTTAGCAAAGGTGCATAGTTTAATCAAAACCTGTGCAAAGACACTCCCTTTTCTTGATTTGAACCTGTGCTTATTAATGACACTGGATTTACTTAGCTTCTGTACCGGAATTTGATTTGCCCCTTCTGTATCTCCAGTACAACAGACCCCTATCCCCTCATCTTCCAGTCATCTCTGTTCTAGCCTGGAAAGAGTATTGCTATTTAACAATTTCTTATACAGACCTGTTCCATTTCTTTGACTCTTCTGTCCTCTTTAGATACAGTTCTCCCAATACGGTCTTATGAGGTACAAACCAGACAGCACGTGCAGTAAGATAAAACGGTACAGGCAGTATAGTGAGTTTCTATTTCTTTCCTGCTAATTTCCAGGACTCTTAATTGCTATTATGACTACTGCTGATCTTTAAACAGGCATTTCCATTTCAGTTGCAAGATTTTATGAATTACAAATTATATCATTTCAGAGCCCATAAAGCCAGGGTTGCCTTTCTCATACTCTTTACCCAACCTGCACTACCACATTTAACTTTATGAAACTGCAGGCTGCCATCTAACTGTACAGCAACGTCCTTTTGCAATCCCTTCAGTACCAACAGCCTGCATAACTTAATACCATCAACAAACTTTTTGCCTCATAATAGTCCATCATGAAAAAAGACAACAATTTATTTCTATATATGAACTTTTCCCCCATCACCCCTTTTAGCAGTCATCCACCTATATAAGGATGCACTCTCCATTGCAATTCAACTTCTTCTCAAACTTTTGGGAATGGATCTTCCCAATACTTTTTGGAAATCCAAGTAACACCACCTGATTCTTCCCTGCCCACATGCTTCCTAATTCTCTCAAAGAACTCTCATATGGACATGACAAATTGAGGCACCTTGTGTGTTCTTACATTGGGTAAAAAATCTGAAAAAGCCTCAAGACTCAGATTTTAGTATCGTATCCTAAAACAAGCACTTCTTCCATACCACTCTCACTGATGCACTCAATCAGTATTATCTGGAAATAGATGGGAAATTGTCCTCACAGAGATTTTGTATACGTTTGTTGGTCAATGGGAAAAGTGCCTTTTCCTCATGCACTTCCTTCAGAATTAAGAGGTTCAAGTGCAACAAGCTACATAGATTTCCTACAGAAATGTACATCTATGTATCAGGACCAGGCTAGCAATTAAAGCAAATTATATTCACAATCCTGTATTTTCCTCCATCTGATAAAATAATGATTTGTACAGCAAAAAGTAACAATGGTGAGAGCTAAGACACTACATATAAGGCAATATTCCAGTCTACATAAAGGTTAACAGCATTGTTAATACTCCTTTTTCCCAATATAATTCTAAATTAATTCAAGTCCTATTTCCAAACTTAGGAGAAAAAAAAAAAATACAGGCTTGCTTGAAGATCTTACAATCTATATGAATTATATGTTGGAATTGGGGGGAAATGCAAAAGATCAGGTTGATGTGATACATTTTTATCTGCGTATTTCAAATTTTCATCATTCAGTAACGTAAACAACAGCTTTATCACTACAACCATTGTTAAAGAAGTACTTTAATGTACAGTAGGTACTTAACCTACTGTAAATACCTGTAAAAAGCAAAATAGCTGTAGTTTACAAGGCAGTACTACATGATGCTAAGCTAGAGCCTAAAGCTTCTCAAGTGAAGACCAGACATCATGCACATGAACTTACATCCCCCGAGGATGGGCAGTTGCTTACAGAGCAAGTTACTATGTATATCCATGGAAGGCAATGGCACACTGCACTCCTACAAAGCCCAGCACTTACTTCCAACATCTTTCAGTGCTCTTATTTAATAGGCAAAAGAGCCAGACAGCTGTTCCTGTACCAAAATCTTGAATAAAAAATAGAAAAAAGTACTAACTTTATTAAAATTAAAAAAGCTTCATAAATAATATATCCTTTGTTTTTATACCTCTGCCATATCCTATAAAGACAAGAATAACAGCTAGGAAATAATTTTTCATATGATTTTGCCACTAGAAGGATTGAAAGTTTTGAACAACTCTAGTCTCATGTGATACAAAGGAACAGATATTCACACAGACAAATCTCTGTAACACTGATACAGCAGTTAAGAGAATAAACATTTTGACGCTGATACTCCAGGACTCAGCCCATCTCTTAAGTATGGTATTATGACCAGTGTGAGGGATATCAGTTACAAACCTCTCTGCACTAAAATGACATCAAATAATGACATGAGACTGACCAGACATCATATATACTAACAAGTATCTGCAATTTCAATGCAAAAAACCCCAAAATAAATACTTAGAGTTCAGCCAAATACAGACTATTTTAATAAATTAGGTTAATGTCTTTCATATTTCAATGGCATTAAAACAAATCAAATCCAACTGTATATACAGAAATAGTCACTGAATTGCTTACCAAATATTAGTATCACCACACTGTGAAGAACAAGAAAAGAGTATTGTCATTTATTTCTTTAAAGAAAAGGACACTTATCAACAAATTTCTATTAGGTTACATTTTACACACTCTCCTGAAATTTACTTTCTTAGAAAAAGTTGCTCAAATTGCATGCCCTCATCTCTAATTAAGCAGGATTTTAACTTGATGCTGAGTAGAACCGACCTACGAGAACTGTTATTTAAACCCTGTCAGCACTTTGTTACTCTCTGAGCTGCACATAAAATTAGGTTAAAATATACACCACAGGTGCACATGCAGGATGACCAGAATGACACATGCTCCATAAGGTATTTCAGTTTGGAGGAAAAAAAAAAATTATTATGTTGTTCCAATAATCAACCAAGACAAGTTGCCAAAATCCAACATTAAAATAGTACAGAATGAGAGAGTTGCAAAACAACAACTACCTCAAAACAACTGTTTTCAAAAACAAAGTGCATGACACGTGGTTTTAATTAACAAATTTAAAATAAAAGTCAATTTTCTTGATATCTAAGTGCATGTTCCTTAAAAAAAAATTTCAAAGCAACCAAGGACACTCACATGAAAAACTCAGCCCCTCCCTACACATCAGCTGTATTATACAACACTGTTTATGTTTAAAGAGGACATTTAAATAACCATGCCAACTGCTGTACAAGCAACTAAGTGAAGTAACATGCAAAGTTAATACAGCAGTCCCTCCAGCCCATCACATACCAGTGCACCAGAAGTCAGGTGTTACCACCACTGCATTTGTGTACTGCTTCTCCTACTTCTCTTGTTTTAAGGAAACACAATCATGACTTTCAAGTTTACTGAACCCAAACAATTGGAGATGCAATGACAAAATTCCATTTTAGTTTTCACACATTTGAGCCACCAGCCCATTTACAATTTTCTTTAAATCCTCACCATTACTCCTTTCAAAGAGAGCTTTTAAGTTCTCCTGGTACAGTTTGCTTTGTACAACTATGAACATAAAACTGGAATTTAAAGAAACCACCTGGAATTGACTCCAGTCTCCTGAACTCCACACAACTACAAAACAAATGCTTACTTCTGATAGTCTTTAGAACATACTCCACTTGCTCTTAGCCATTTATAAGTCATAAAATACAATTGCCCTTTTTCTCTTCATAGTAACTTGGCGTGTTTACCGCATGGGAACAAAAAGCTTAGAAAGACATAAATGGACCAAACAAAATAGGTAAGAGTGAGCACTTCACCAATACTTGAACTCTCAACAAGAGAACGGAAGGATTGAACAAAAGATCCAGATAAAAGAGTACCACACATGAAAACAAGGAAAATAACAAGGAGCATTTCACTTCATGCAATTTTATCATCTTTCTTGCCATATGGCTAATTTCCATCATTAACATTTTATTGTTATTATATAGATAATTCTAGATCACTAAGAGGAAAACGGATCAGCTTCTGTCACAATGTCAGTCTCCACAGATTTCCAGATGTGAGCTTGGGGGCTGCCCACACTGGAGAAGCACCCTCTGACTTTGTTCCTAGTTTGGTAAAGTGTGGCACAACATAGAGTTAAAAGCCTTAAAGAAATCGAACTACCATCACACCTCTCCAATTCTGAGATATGAAATATAGGAACAGATCTTAAACATTTTGAAAATCAGACTCACACATTTTCTCTGCCAACTGTTTTTAGAGCTCATGACAAGAACTGTCTTGTTGTGTTGATTTCAAAATATCTCTCTGGATATAGCTTAAAACCCCTGCATTCACAACGAACTTAGATGATTTAAAATTAAAAAAAATAAAATAATCACAGTTCATATTGGATTGGATTTCTCCAACCAATATATTTGTCATATAAATGGTCTTAATTTCCTGTTACGTGCTTAAGTGCTCCACTTCACTCTTGTGAAAATTAAGAAGCAAGTGGTTACTACTGCATATCTGGTAACCAAGTTATGAAGATCAACATGTTACCTGCAGCTATTCCTTTTCATGCGAACCATCTTTGTTTTATTAATATGTGCAGGAGATTCGGTATTCTGAAAGACTTTGATTTGATCAGGTCTTTCCACTGGCTTCCGACAATCTGGTTAATATATTCTAAGCTCTTTGGACTTACCATCCGAAAAAGCCAGAAACATTTTAAGTATGATTATTTCTCTTTCTAAAACTGCAATCACATCAGCAGCAAAATATTAGAATTGCATTTTTATCTATCATACTAATTTCTAAATTATGCACTGAGAGCTCCATAAAGTCCTGCCACAAGGCCAACATTTTTAAACCAATCGTTTTACAGTGAGAGCAATTTACAGTATTTTGCACTTTAGAGAGAAAAAACAAACTATAGAATAAGTGGTGGAAAACAAAGAATGCACATAATTAATTCTACTTCATTTTTTGAAAGTAAGTAATAAATACTGAAGATGGAGAAAAAAAAAAAAAAAAAAAAAAGTAAGGAAACCCTTATTACTCAACTCTAAACTAATTATTTGGAAACACTGAACCCTAGACTGAACCGCACAAGATGACGGATATTCTAAATTACCTTTCCCAAAAATGCATGCTATTTCAATAATAAATTCCAACTCAAATATGTAAGACAGCTATTCACTTCCTTGCAAAACGGCAGTGCACCTTGTTCAGCCGTTATAATTTTTCATAAAGCACTATTTACTTCAATCTTTCAAAACTAATGTTATAAACAGTATCTTATAATAAATAAGCTCAAGGCTACCAAAATAGGTGGCTTCAACCTCTCAGGTGTTGTTACCCTCCACTGTTTTACTGCTCAGCCACCATCCAAACAAACCATTCCTCTTTTCAGCTCTGCCACTTCTCTTTGGGGCACATCTTCTTTCGTGCCTTCATTTTGAATGGGAACCAGAACACTCTCTGCCAACCCTCAAAACCATCAACAGCAAACACATTAACAAAGGTGCCAAGCCTCACCTTCCACACATGTAGTTTAGTAAATGAAACACGTGCATTATATTTCTGAATGTCAACGCATCAGCCACCCAGTCATATAACCAAAGACAGGAGAAAAGAACAACCTCATGCAATCAAAAACTGTACCCAGTAAAATCAGCTATGCAGGCAAACTCTTGCAAAAAAGTGGAAAGAATACAGTAAGCTGTTGTATATCCATAGTAGTCACTTCTGTACAAATGCCAGCTCACTTGCCAAAAGCCTAACAGCAGAAGCAGCAGGCTGTTACAAGAAATATGCATTTCTGGTAGGGATAAATCTGATGGAGAGAGGGTCACAGTGACAATGCACTCATTTCTTCTTACTTCTTCCAAATGTTAACAATTCATTTTAAAGTCTATTTATAAAAATGTCTCCTCTTGATCAGAACATATGGCAAGAACAGGTAAAACGAGTACTAGTACAGAAGTAGCTGGACATCGCGTTTTTGCCTTAAAGAACACGTACACTTAAGTGTAGGAGCAGCTCCTGAAAAAGGTCAATAAACTTACCTACCTGACCACTGCTGTTGTCAGTGCTCCTGGAGAAATACTGCAGAAAAGCAGCTCCAAAGAAGTGAAGAAATGGAAGACTAGAAATACACATGCATCTTAGATAAAGTTCTGAAACAGGAACCAGGACCAATATTGTTTTGAACTTTTTTCATTCAAAGCCGAGCTCACTGAAATCTGGATGCGCATATGAACAGCCAATTATGCACCACTGTCCCAAGCCTCACAATGGAGTTACACCAGTAGTTGCTGAGGCCACAATGTGGGCTCTAACCAAGGCTGAAGGAGCCATTCAGGATGAATATTTTGGTGACTGTTCAGAGGTAAAATGACGAACCAATTTTACAGACAAGAAAATAGAAGACTTCTTCCTAAGTGAAAAAGGATCCATATGAGAGTAATTTAAGTACCTTAGAGTATTTTAAGACCTGCGTTATCAAAAACTTCTGCTCTGAACGTTTTTTTTCCCATGAGAAAGCCATCTGGATTACCAGACTCCACTTCTACAACTGCCACAAGAAAACAGACTGTTGGTCATAGAATGGTTTGCGTCAGAAGAGAATTTAAAGGTCATCTAGTTCCAACCTCCCTGCTATGGGCAGGGACACCTTCCACTAGCCCAGGTTGCTCTAAGTCCCACCCAACTTGGCCTGGAACACTTCCAAGGATGGGGCATGACTCAAATAGCGGCAAACTCAAATCAGACTTGTTAAGATAATTTCAAGTACTCTGTCAAGGATTGTAGCCTCAGGTATAATCTTGGTAAGCAGGTGACAATCAAAGGATCTAAAGTTATGAGAGGTCAGAAGGGCATTTGTTTAAACTGCAAAACGGCTCACTGCTCTCCAAATGAGTAGCAAATAGGATTGATACTTGTAACTATCCAGTTACAACTCCAGAGTGTTTGCAGAGCCTGGAGATCTACACAACCATCCCAGGCTCACAAGGATCTAATCCAGATCACAGTTTAAGAACAAATTGAAAGTCTACGTATCCAAGACCGAAAACCTATCAATGTCTGTCCTATACTATTTCACCAAAGAAATGAGGTTCTTGAGCAAGACATACACCAAAAGAAAACCAAACCCTAACATTTTGGGCCTTTAACACACACTTGCACGCTCATGTCTTTACAAGGCCAGAAGTCAAGGTTCTACGGCTGGTGAAAATCTAAGGTCAGATCAGTCTTTAAAAGTGTGATATTAAAACTGCAAATATTTATTCAGCACACATGGAGACATTTAACCAGGCAAACATCAATTTAATATTTACTGTATCTTGAAGAGAAAAGGACTTTCTTTCCCTATACTCTTTAAAAAAATAGTTGAGAGCCAGCAAAGTTCAACTCTAGCTGGGGAAACAACACAGTAAAATACTTACATTTCACTGGTACTGCTCCTAATGTTCCTGACAGCAAACAGGAAACTAACAAATTCTTACATATTTTGTTGCATCTTAAGGGAATTCATATAAATATTCACTTTTTTTCTCTGAGAAACGCTACAGGATTGTACAGCAAAATAAAATGGAAGACATTTTTCACATCCACCCCAGAGGTTAAGAATGAAAAACAGAAACAACTTTTCAGATGTATGAATGTCCATGTGCACATGCACATACCACTTTTTCTTCCGACAAAAGACAAAAGTAAACCAGAAGCTTACATCCCAATTTGATACAATAAAATTTACAAGTATCAGACTATAAATGGGGTCTCAGATAAACAAAAAGAAGAAAGCTTTAAACTTATCACAGCTGCAGAATCCTTCAAACAGCAGAGGATACGAAAGAAGGTCGTACTCTTTTTTTATGGCTAGTAAAACATAGTGACAGAGAAGAGAATATAGATACAGGTTTTCTCATTGTCACAGCAGCTAAGTCAAAAAAAAAACCAACCCTGCAGATGTTTCAGGTGCTTTGGCCAATGCGAAACATGCAGCAGAATCCAAGAAAAATATCTTGACAAGGAGTAGCTTACGTGTCTTTTCACTGTTCCTTAACATAACTGCTACTATCTACTTGCACTAATGAAAGCACTGGCTGCTCATTTTAAAAAGCATCCCTTTTTCCCCCCACTTTCCACAGCTATTCAGCATCAATCTCTATTTAGCATCTTCATGAGGCATACCATTTAGCTTTTTTTAGCATCAACTGGCATTCTTTCATGAAAAAAGCTGCCTCATCGACTTAGAATATGTTATTTAAATAAAGTAGTTGGAAATGGAATATTTGGTTTAGCCTTCTATACTTTTATGCACCCATACACCAATGCTTGGTATTTAAAATGCGGGTCATTTCCAAGGGTCACATTTCTGAAATTGTAGACCACTGAACTGTTCCTCTCTGACCCTTAAAACATACCTTCCAAAGAATTGTCATGAAAAAGATGGCCAACATAAAACGAAGTGCAAATGACGTATAGAGACAACAGCATTACCAGTAAATGATCAACGTCTGCTATGTCCCTACCACTGATCAATTTCAGAATGACAAGTGAACCCAAAAGTAGCAATAGGCACTTTATATATCATCTTACTTGACTCTTAAAACCATTATGCACACCAAAAGCTCAGTGTACTTTATGATGAGCTATGCAAGGACAACCATTTTCATTGTCAGTAACAGCTGAACACCAACCAGCAATGCTGCAGAAGTTTTTATTATGACTCTCACACTGTAGAAGGTATTTAGAGTAACAAGAGAAAAGGCACAGGAACCCACATCACTTTAAACAAACTGTAATCACTACCGCAACCTTACAGCACTTAATGTGCATCCTCATCTTTAAACACTTTAAGATGTAGGATATTCCAAGTCTTCACAATGACACTTGGTTTTCTATTCAATTCTCTTGTATATGAAAGTATCAGCACCCAACTGTACAGACAAGAGGAACTGAGCTTTTCATACAAGACACGCTCAAGCGAACAAGGCATTTATGAAAAACACGACTTTTTTGTTCCCGAGTTTCAAGGGAACAGCTTTGCCTTACTCTATTTTACCTTTTTTTAAATATACAATTGTCTTTTTCTCAATTGACTCTACAATGTCATAATATACTGCCTTGCCTGACAAATACAAATACAGCTGGAATTTGTAGCACTGGATGCCAACAACTATTGTGCATTGGATTCAACAATGTAAATTCCAAATCTAGATATGCTCTCTAACTCTCCTGAGTAGGTTTTACCATTAGTAACCTTCTAAATGGCTGTAAATCAAAGATGCAAGTACCAGTCTCAGCAACTCAAAATGAAAACAACAGTCAATGATTTCACCAAAGCATGCATAGCTTTAGCAGGAGATATTTTTGCTTTGTTTTTAAAAAGAATGCAAACCCAAAAATATCAGTAAACACCATGAACAGCAAGACTTGATGAAGCTCATACATGAAGAGATGTATGTCTGTATGTGAGCAGAGATATTGATAAACTTTAAATTATTAGAAATGTTATGTTTAATTGAAACAGATCAGTGAATTATTACTGCAGCTTTTAAAGAAATAAATATCTAAGTTGAATATGCTCTTTTCAAGATTTCCACTATTTAATTCTTACAGATGCAGTTATAATGGCTAAACAAAGCATAACTTCAAATATTCAGTTTGTGTTGTATTTAAAAATGAATTTGCGATCTCTGTTCCCCCTAAAATAAATTACAATCCTATTACTATTTATGTGGCTGTAAAACTATTCACATTTATTCTACATGGTAACATAGAAATAAATTTTTAAATAAGCAAATGTGTTCCAGAATTAAAACATCCACTGGTCTCCTTTTTCCACTCTTCTCTGAACACAATCTTCACATTATAAAGTGAAAAATAATTTGGCTTGCCACTGCAAAAAGGACAAGTACTTCAAGAAAACAATGGAGTATAGCACCCAAAAGCAACTTCAAGTACAGTAACTGAAAGCAACGTGAGAACGGCCTGCTAGAGTTGATGATGAGAGCAGGACTTTAACACTGAGCTGACTATAGAACAAATACTGAATTTTAATTACATACATCTGCAATTAAATCGTTGTCATCTGAGCACCAGAACTGCGAGGACACACATGCTTGCATCCAGTCCATTTCAAATCCTCTTTAACCAAATACATTTTACAGAACATATAGAGAATTTGAAACACTTCAGTCATTTTCTTCTGTCAAGACCTGTTCTTGAATCTGATTTTGTGCTTTACTGAAAAAACTCAGGGCCTGAACTGAGGCCTAGAGGAAAATGACTCTGCAGTGGTTAAGTCTTCATGGTGCCAACTGTAGCAAATGATAAACTCTGTGCTACAAAACACTGCAAATTACCTTAGCACTATACTAAGTCAGTTGTATATTATTCCAATTTTCATTTGACAAGCAGTTTTAATCAAATATGAAAATGTCAACCATTACATGAAAATAATACTGAGCATGTTGTATTTAGGAGCTTGATTATTTCTCAGCTTTAAATTTACCTTTCCAAAGACTTGAAATGTTAGGGCTAATTTTATATATACGATTAGGTACAGCACAGACAATGATACGTATCATCACTAGACATTGAACAGATTTCCGCAGTAGCCACCATTATTTCCAGTAGTTACTGTTCAAATAAACCTGAAATTCTTCTTAATAATCAAATAGACAAGCCTATTTTAAGTACTTCAATCCTGACTGCCATATAGGATAGTTACAATACAAGATACTGCTCAGTTCACAATTTTGGAGTAAGCTATACTCCCTAGGTGGACAGCTGCCTTTATTTTAGCTTCACTGCAGAATCCAAACACAACTCCTTCCTTTAAAAAAAAAACCAACCGAACAAAAAAAAATCAACCCCAGAAGTACTCAACCTGCAGACTTAAGTGTTTAAATGTATTGGAATGTTCTTTCTAAAGTGTCATCTGGTTTTCACCTAAACTGTTGTAAAATTATTAACCGAATGCAAACTGCATAAAAGAAAGGATGGTAAAAGTTCTAATACAATTTAGTCTGTCCCATCTGCTGCTAAACTTAATTTACATCTATTTCAAGCCAAAAAACTCTAAAACAGAACTCAGACATCAGTTCTGGAGCTTAACATGACTTTAAACATAATATAAACAGAGAACAGGATTTTACAAGTAAAGTACCAATATTTTGTAAGTTAATCAAAACCATTTAAGAACAGCAATGCATAGACTCATACCTTCAGCTAATTTAAATATTTAGTGATCATTTCACAGTTTAAGTTGCAAAGTGTGTACAGGTAAGTTCAGCCAGAGACAATGACGGAAAGTTAAATTAAAGTCAAGTTCTGCACTGGGTACAGAGGTGTTACGAGTGGTTAGCGATGACACTTGGGATTCCTTAACTGTAGCAAGTCTTGTACCATTTACTTCCAGGATCAGGGGTTTGTTTAGTCATGGCATCTTTAAAATCTTCCCATCATGGTAGCCCAACACTCAAATGCAAACACAGGTAAAATTATAGATGCTGTCTATTTATACCACAGCAGATAAATTGGTTAAAACGACACTGTCAGATATTCTGCATTTTCTTTTCCAACAACCTACTGTCTACCATTTTTTAAGCATTTAGAAAACTTAAGGCATAATCTAAAGCTCTCCTCTTCAGCACAGTTGCCACCTTAAGTTTCAGACTTAAGTGCTCAGCAAGTCAGTCAGAAGCTGTTTTTCAACATGAAGAGGAAGACTTCTGCTCCTGCTGTTAGGAAATAGAAGGAAAGCGTTCTGAACAGCTTAAGTTCTTCTGTTCTTGTGACCAGATTCTTCCTTTTCCCCACATAACAATATAGTACATACACCAATCAAAAAACAAAATATGAATAAATAATAAAATATGAATAAAAGTTTATCGTATTTATTTTTCTTCTAGTGGCCACAATGTGCTTGCTTCTGCTTAAGAATTCAAACATTTAGAATTGTACATCAGTAAGGGCTGTACAACTGCTCCTGAGTTACCAGAGTACCTGCTCATTTTAAAAACCTATCTTACTGTGCTTGTAGAAACAACAACATGGTTGCCATACTGTTCTACCACAGGTCAAATGAAACCGTATTACTTATAATCATTAAAACCGTACTACATCCCTGCTAGGGCTAGCAAGAGGGCAACTCGGAGCTTTAGTACGTGAGCAGTCTGTAAAAGTATACATTGTAACCACAGCTGATACTTTCTACGTCAATATAAGTTAAAATCTACTTTGCAAGATGTAGGACTCAGTAAGAAAAATATGTATTTGTTTTTCTTGCTCGTACATTAACTTCAAAATATAAATGATACAAACTCTCACAATGAGAGCAACAAAGCAGAGTTGCCACAAGAACCATCTTGCAATAAAATAAACATTAACTCTCAGCACAAAAGAGAAGCCAGGTGCCGTATGAACACCTCAGTCTATATGTATGTATGTGTTCTTGGGTGCCATATAACCCCCTCTCTTCACAGTGCTTCAGTGCAGGATCTGAGCTCTGTGCAGGATGCAGGGAATGTCTGCTTCCATCCTGACCACTGCGAATATACTACTCTCAAACACGGAGACAAACCTTCAGCGCCTTTGTATTCCCTTCCCGAGATTTAAAGCTTAGCTTGCACGAGGTGTTGAAGTGCGCGCTGGCAGGGTTCGGATACACATGTAATTAGCGAGGAGGAAGAGGGTGCCAGGAGAGACGAGGGAAGGCCACAGTCCCCGTGCCCGGCGAGTCTGGAACCCCCCCCGCCACCCAGCGCAGCCTCCTCGGCCGCTGCGTGAAGTTGGCCGGGCATCACCCGCCCCACCGTAGGCCAGGCGCAAGGAAGAGACCGCTTTCTCCTCCTCTTCCCCCAGCCCGCCGCCAGATCTATTCTTCCCCTTCAGCCGCCCCCAGCCTCACGGCGGAAGGAGCTGGGGGGAGGGGGATGTCTCCATTACCCTCTCCACCCTCCCGCTTCCCAGGGACGGCGACAACGGCCCCTTCCCGCCCGACGCGGGGGGGGGGGAGCCCCGGACCGGCCTGTGGGAGCTCTCCCGCACCCCCGCGACCCCCAATTCCCGCAGCCTCCCCGCTGCGAGGAGGGGGCAGGGAAGGCGTCGGGGCCCCGCCCGCTCCCCGGCCCCGAAGAGGGGAGGCCGCCGGGAAGGGGTTACACACCTCGCTGTTAAAGGCTTTCACAGCCTCCATGTCGCGGCAGAGGCGGGAGCCGGGCGGCTTCTCTCCGCTGATGGCGGCCGGGCCGGGCCGGGCCGGGCCGGGCGGGGGCAAGTCTCGGTCCGTGCGTGCGTGCGCTCCTCGCTCAGGGGCCGCCCGGCCTCCTCTCCATGGCGGGTGGCGCAGGGGGCGGGCGCGGGGGGACGCGGGCCCCGCTCGTTTCCGTCTCCTCCTCGCCCCGCTTCCCGCCCGACGGCGCCGGCGTTCCCTTCCCTCCCTCCTTCCCTCCCTCCCGCGCTGGGCTCCGGGCGGCCGCGCCGGCAGGAGATGGAGGAACAACGCGCGGCGGCTGCGGCGCGGGCGCCAATATGGCGGACACGCGGGGGCTCCTCGCAGCGCAGCGCCGGAGAGGCGCAGGCGGCTACAGCGCCGCCTGCCGGGCGGCACCGCACCCCCGCCCGCGCCACACGGGCGCTGCCGGGATGGCGGCGCGTCCGCCCCGCCCGCTCTGCTCCTCCTCCTTTTGCCTCCTCCCCTCCCCGAAACCGGCGGGAAGGAAAGGGTTACGGCAGCGAGGTGTTAAACGCCGCTGGGTTTCGTCACAGGGGGCAAATCCAGGAGTTCTTGGGACACCATTTTCGCCATTTCCGGGTCCCCGAACCATTCGCTTCCTCACGCCCCATTTCCCCCCAACAAGGCGGCGGCGAAACGGGGAACAGCATGCAGGCTTGAAAAAAAGCAACGGGAAAAAGAATCAGGGAGACGTACGAGGGAAAAAAAAATCGTAATTAGATAAGCCCACAGGCAATCAGTATCATTTATCAAGAAGAGAGGAGAAAACCCACACGATCGTAATGCAAATCATCACAAACCCCAGTGCACTTACTACATGAATATTATAATTCAATAATTGGACACCAAAAGTCTCCAAACCCAGCATCAGGCATTAAGGCATTTCTGTTTGGCAATTTGTATTGCCAGGTTAAATTTCGGATAGGGTGCACTTCCCTATGCCCCCACCACCATGCCAGACCGGCAGAGCACCTGCCTCTCCCTGAAGCACAAACACCCTGCTTAGCTGAGAAATCCCAGCAGGAGCAGCTCTATCAAACAGGAGACCTTGCTTCCAGGGCATAGATTTTTATTCCCTCAAAACACAAAGTCACCACACTGCTCACCTTTGACAGGAAGAGCCTCAAGGAGCTCAGAAGCACTGAAGATGAAACGTTAGGTTTTTCTTTAGCAGCTGCTTTCCCCCACTTGGTTATGTTCTTTCAGCTCTACTGACACAGTAGAGATATGACAGCTCCCATCTGAATTGCATTTCTTTATTTACCAGTCACAGCTTTAGGTCAGGCTCTGGATCTATCCTGCTCTCACAAATGACCCTCAGACCAGAGCCACAAAGGCTCTTCATGGACAGTGAAGACCCCACTTCAGGCCTGAGTCAGTGACTTCAAACTGAAGTGGACTTTATTCAACAAACAAGGTAACATAAATTAAGGCAAGCCCAACATTGCGGGGAGACCTGGAATCCTACAGCTCCATTCTTACAGAAACGAGAGATTACTAAGTCTTTGTACAAAAGGAATTGGATGTTCCTCCTGTTTTACCCCCCCCCGAAAGGCTTACTCAAGGAAAAAGCCCATCTCTAGCAACCATCGTTGTTGCAGTATGAGGCCACCAAGAGGGTCAGTAAACAAGAGCAAATACCCTGTTAGGATGAGAGGACAGAATAAAAAAAAAAAAAAAAATGGCCATGGGGTAGGGAGGACACCCAGTAGCAGCCAATGCCTGCAAAGTATAATGACTGAATTAGGCTTGGTGACATTTGAATGTTTTTAAACAATTGAGTAAGACTCTTTGCAGACCTCCTACACAGCAGGAGGTCAAAAGGTAGTAGTCTTCATTTAGAGCAGGGGAGGTTCTGACAGCCCAAGAAAAACCTTTTCCATTGTGAAAATGGCCAAGCAGTGGAGTAGGTTTTCCAGACAGGCTGTGCAGTCTCTATCTAGCCCTTTATGAAGTCCCATGGGATAGAGACCTTAGCAAGCTTCTCAGAGTTCACAGCCTGACCCTGCTTTGAGCCAGAGATTGGACTAGACAAGCTCCCCAGGTCCTTTCCAATCTGAGTGGCACTCGTACTCTAGGAACTGCAGAGCTCAGTGCAACCTTCTGGCAGTCTCTCTTCACAGATGATTCAGAAGCACACTATGCTTTATCAGGAGAGACGAGGCCTCTGTTTCTCTCTTGGTTTTTGTTTGTTTTTTTTTTTTTTTTAATTTATTTGAGTTTTTGGTTGGGTTTTTTTGAGTTTTTGTTTGGTTGGGTTTTTTCCTGTGGGAATTAGGAGTAAATAAAATATGAAGAGACAACTCTGTTCAAATTGTTGTGAAGACTTTACAGGGTACTCATTGTACTACTAGAGTAACTGCTGTAACTATTTATCTTGTACTCCTCTGGAAAGCTTACTGAAGTACTGCAGTTACAAACAATCCTCCAGGATCTGGTAACTTCCCTTTTAGGTGAAATGGAAGCAAGCCTAGTTTTCCCCAGTAAAATGGATGGAATAACACACTGCAGAAACTTTGTAAAAAAAGTTTTGAAATTGGGTTCAAAGGGATCACAAACTGCCACTCAGTTGCTTTTCAGGAATATTTTTTTCCGGAAGCATAAAAGTTATTCCAATAAAGGAGAAACCAGAGAAGGAGGGGTAGGATTTTTACACTTAGAGATACATACGCAAAGCCTTGACCTCAAAAGCAGAGTCTGAATTTGTAACTAAGTGGTTCCCCTCCCCCTACATTCAGCCTGCTTTCTGTAGGTCTGTAATAAACATTTAAACAAGTATTTTTACCATTTCAAATACTGAGGTAGCAAAGCCTTTTAACAGCCCTTTTTAATTCCAGCAGTAGAAAGAAGAAGAGCAGCACAATACATCCCTGATCTCAGAAGGAGCCAGCTGTCATCCAAGAATGAGAGATAGGCTACAGAATGAATACTGTAAAACATCTCAGTTTTTATTTACATGGTCTAACTAAGCAAACATACCAAATGATGTAACATCTAAACAGTGCTAGTGCAGAAACACTGGCTTATTTTGGGGTAAGGTGGCCTTGCCCCACAAGGCTCTCTAGTTCAGTGACTTGCCCTATCACTCCTGACACACCAATGCCAGGAGATTTCCAATTGTGCTGTACAGCAGAGTAAGCGCCAGCTTCCTGCACAGCACAAGCGTTCTGCAGTTCCAGTGCTCTGCACAACTGATCAAATTCATACCAGAAACATTAGTTTTACAGATGAAATCCTGCTTACTTTCCAACATGTCAATGAATTATATGTGGGATTTGCAATGATGGGGCATGCTTCCTATGAGGGTACAAACACCTGGGTTTGCAATTCTGAGAGAAAAGCAGGACTGAATAGATCTTTAGTCTGCCTTTACTTTTTTCCCCCATAAGAGAAGGTAAAATAGGTATGCTTGCTTTTTTTCTACTTCAGACAAGTCCAAATAGAGACTCAATAGATCAAACAAGTGTCATACTGGCAAATGCCCTTAAGAAAGCTGTCATCCAAGTAAGCAGTTTCCTGTTTCCTCTCAGCAGACGAAACGACATGCAAGTTTCTGGAGGGAGAACTGGTGTTCCAGTTGGCAGAGAACAGAGGAAAATAGATCTGTTATTAATCGCTTGTAGCTTCAGGTAAGAGGATGTCACTCAGTTTCCCTCATACTAACTCCACAATTTTTTTGAATGCACAGCTACAAGTCATCCTCCATGTGCCCTGCCCATTTCTACTTAATTTTTCAATGCATTTTCAAGTATTATCTTACATTTTTTACCGAACGCAACTCATTTCTCCCCTCTGTCCTTCTTCACTAGCTCTACCTCATCTTCCTCTTTCATTCGCATTTTCAGTCCTCTTTTACTATAACCATTGTAAAAGCTTAAACTCTAACTAAAAAGTATGGAAATAAATTATCCGTTGAATTTTTCCTTAAGTTTGTTACAGACATATGTTCACATGAGGAGCTTCTTTTCAACATTTAAAAATTTCAGAGGTTGAAAGACAATTTTTGAATCATCTGTAACCACACATTACTCATGATAGACAGATAATTTGGAACTCCGGTTAGTTTACTATGCAGCTCCTTCCAGTCAAGGTTGACTGACTCTTGCACTTATCCAAGCATGATGGTGTCAGACTCTCTCAGCACGACACCACAGAAACAACCTCAAAACAACTTTATTGAAAAAGCAATTGGAGCTTTAATTTATGGGCCAGCTACTTCTCTCAGAGGCACACTCTATAAATCTTTGTTGATTTCAAAGCAGACTGCTTTAATCAGGAAAGGAGAACAAAGTCTTGGAAATTACCTTCAAGTAACATTTCTCAGACTTGCCCATAGGAGGTTTGGATAACCTGATGCAAAAGCATGTTGGGAGTACAAGTCACACCAACCTTAGCATTTTTAATAAGCTTGGCCAGAAAGCATTTACTAATGTTTTCTTATTCTGCGTGGGGTTCTAATCCTGAAGCTTGGACTTTGTGGCATCCTGTTTATTGATTGTAGTGTACAATTACAAGGTAGAACAACCATTGTTTCCTACAGCTGCATAGTTACATTTAGTTCTGCTCCTAACAGGATAATTCTTTTAAAATACAGGTCAGACAATGGTTTTACAGTAGCAATTATACCATGCTTGCATCGTTTTAGCATAACAGCAGAACTACAGGGATAGAAAACCCATGTTTTCAGCTTGCAAATACCACAGAAGACGTAAGAAATGTTTTATAGTAAATTCCAACTGCAAACATATCCACTTTTTTTTTTAAGGGAAGCTCAAATTAATAAAAAAATTGTAAGTACTTTTTTCAGTAGATATGTCTATAAAACATATATGTACTGAAATTGCCTTGAAGAATTCCATCCCAGCACTAAAAATCTTAAACTTTCTAAAATATACTTGACTATTTCAAGGAAAATTCAAGGATGATTCATTAATAAATTTCAGACATTATAAACAGCAGAAGACTGCTTATTTGGGGTACTGCTGCTTGAGGAGGAACAAGCAAACCTATGGTCAAAAACCTGAAGAAAGAACATTAGAGATGATCAACCCTTCTACTAAAAAAGAAAGAAGAAAAAAACCTGTTTACTAGCTGTCTTTTTCCATACAGGCTAACAACGAGGGCAGACCTTAACCAGCAATTTGGATCACTTCTTCATGTAAAGTTAGTTTTTCTCTCCTGCTCATGCAGATCAGATTTCCAACTTGCATCAATAAGGCTGCAAAAGCAGAGTTATTTTTCCCATCCTGCTAACTCAGCATAAGAAAACTGAGCACAATACACTAAGAATCATTTCCATAATTTCTCTTTACTGTCTCTGACAAGTAGCATAGGAAAATGAGAATTTTGGTTCAAGCTTTTTTAATTTGCTTTGAGCTCAACAATTAAGATTTAGACCATCACATTCATTATCTTAAAAATCTGCATGGACTTGAAATCAAAATTTTAGCCAATGCTTAAGATGACTTTTTCTATCAAAAGTAAGAATGTGCAATACCACAATAAAGACAATAAAATCAGTAGGTGTATCTCCTAGGCACAGGCCTTTGCCACAGTTATATATGGAACTGGACAAATTTTTCTGCAGTGGTTGGTCCAAACTCACCACATGCACCTGTAGTCTGATAGCTACCAAAGCCTCAATCTGCAAGGGACAAGAAATGAAGGAGTAGCCAAGGTTTATTTTATGCTGGTTAAGCCTAACAGTCTTCAATGCCTAATTGACTACTGATAAAAAAACTTTTGAGGAAGATATTCCACAGAGGTGAAATATGCCTCCTATCACATTGATGGTTTTTTTAATCACATTCAGCTACTTAGCCTGATTTTTACAGTTTCAGACCTTCTTTTCTATCAAGTTATGAACTCATTGCAGTCATATCACTTACACTTTCCTTTTTATCTAAAGAGATGGAATTCTTATGTCATCCATTGCATTTCAATAGAGAGTAATTCCAGTTAGCAAAGTAAATTATTTTGTTACACTTTCTTCTTCTGGTAGATCTAAGACAGCAAGGCTCAGCTCATTTGCAATTCACACAGCAATAGAAGAGACACCAGAAGTCCCTGGTGGTACAAACTATACAGAAAATCTGTTTTCTTTCCAAAAACATGCTTGTGACTTAGCAAAGACCAGCTCAGTCAATGAAAACTTTTCACTGGAAATGTTAAATGGCAACAAGCAGAACAGAGATGATTGCACATACACAAGGTGTGGGCCAGAATAAAAGTCCACGGAATTTTAAGTAACCACCACCTTACCCAGGGTGATAAGGAAAACCCTGGCAGAAAAAAAAATCATTAGCTACTTACAACTGTTGCAGGAGAAACTTACATAGCTATGCTTTCTGTATACTTGTGTGCGCCCATTTCAATATGTTTACTGAAAATGTATACTATAATGACAATATTTGCTATTTACACTATTAACTCTATTTTGTTATAGTATATGTTCCTGGCATGGCAGTTAGCTTTTTCTATGAACCATTAGATTTCTCTCCAGATGCCCTAGAAAAAAATTACTCAATTCAATTAAAGTGTATATGGTTAGGATAAAACAAGTAAAAAAAAAAAAAAAAAAAAAAAAAAAAAANCAGTTCTTTATGGAGGAGCCTGTTATGAAAAAAAAAAAAAAAAAAAAAAAAAAAAAAAAAAAAAAAAAAAAAAAAAAAAGTGATCTCTTGAGTGCAATGCTCAAATTCTACCAGAGGAAATATTGTCCTTCTTGAATGTTATTAGGCAACAACATCAGCATGCTTCAAGCAAGGCATGAGCATGTGCTCACTAGTTTTAAATAAGCCATTATTTAGACCATCTGCAAGACTTGCAGATCAGAACTGAACGAAAGGAATGAAGGCAAATCCATTTCTTCCTCTTCCAAGAATAATACTTATTGTGTAGGCTCATAAAGACAATACATTTAATAAATAAAATTGCACAGGAGATATTAAAAAAAAATCACAGGGTATGAAGGTCGACCAGGTATTGCCCTCTATTGAAAGCACAGGTAGAAGAGAGTAAGCTGAATTGGCATTCTAGCAGATGATATAGTGGCACACATGGAACTTGGCAGGAAGAAATAGAGACACCCCGCTGTGTGGGCAGAATCTTTTGTTCACTAAAGTCTAGTGGCTAATAATTCCTCTTAATCCTTCACCAATCCAAAAGATTCAGGAGTCCACAGACACACCCCTTACTCTTTGCTATTTCTTGGCCAATAACTGGCACAAGACAGTAGCTAACAAAAATTATTTGTAAACTCCATCCACTTGAGTATACTTCATTTTAACACTCTTGAAGCCACAGTTTCCTAAAGACTGTGCTTGGCCGAGCAGAAACTGTACCGAAATCACCCATCTGGTTAACCCTGACCACCACCTGCTTGTGAGCATTAAACTCGAGAATCCATAAAAAAGTATTTGGAACAGCATGCTGGTTTGCTTGTGCCTGAACTAGTGGAATGGCCAGGGATAGAGAGCAAAATGTTCTTTACTGCCTCTGTAGGAACACTGGTATGGACTTCACAATACAGTCCAAATGCTTCTGCTTGCTTTAGCTTTGCTGCAGGACAACTTGTAATTCACCTGGCCTTCTTAAGTAAATGCCTTTGCTAACGAGGTATGCATTGCCATGCTTGATATCCCTATAAACTCTCCACCTTCAACTCTCAGGCTTTCAACTTAGACTTCTTAAGAGCATTTATAGCCTAAATGGAAGATGAGAGGTATGTGGCCTATGTAGCCTTTCAATCTGGCATAAAACTATGATATCCAAATTATATATGAAAAATTACTGGTAAAAGGATTGAAACACTGAGAAACTTTATATGCACTGATAATAAGGCTCTCAGTGTAATAAAATATTAACTTTTTTATTTACTAAGCAATAACAGATAGGTCTTACATTGGTCAGAAGTTACTGGATAAGGTATTCAACAGCTCTTTATCAGCTTTCTTAAGACTTTGTGGCTGTAAGACCTGTATTGTTGACTCTTAGAGGAAATTGTCTTGTCTGGCAGAAATCATCTTGCCCAGTCTGATGTGTTTTACAGTGGTCACTGTCTTTAAGGGCAAGCCTTAAGAAATTAACTCTGCTATACCATATCTTAGCTGGAAGACTGTTTTGCCTAGGTAATAATACCAAGAACATGAACATCAAAGAACATTTTCTATCACCAAATCTGCTCTTGATATGAGCGTATTAGGTGAAGAATTGCTCCCATTGATTCTGAATAACTCAAAAGATGCTAAATGAGGCATTCAAAAGCACAGTAGGCCACAGCAGAGACAAGTTTTGGATGTACTTGTGGAGCTTTCCAACTCAACAGCAAAGTGATGTTAAGGACAGTGCTTTAAAAACACACCTCCCCAGAATCCCCCCAGAACAAAATGTAAATAGTAAAGCTTATCTCTCCAGACATAAGAGAGAGTAGAGCTCAGCTGCTGTTACAAGCCAGGTGAGACTTCTCAGTCTTTTGCTTACTTTGCAAAATTCGCAGAACAAGATTATATCAGTTAAAACCTCTTACACAACCAGAAACATGTTATGTGCCTGACTGGCAAGAAAACCTTGACCAAACTGAGTATTAAGCTTCATATGCATCTATGCAGGTATAATTAAGTTGACAAGAAACTAACCTGCAATTTGCAAAAATATCAATCTCTTGAGTGTCCAATCTAAAACCACTGTGAGGATGGTACAAAGATAAGTCAAACCCAAGAAGCAGACAAACAGCATAAAATACTAAAAAAGCTTAATGTATTAACTTTTTCCAAGTTTAAAAAAGTTTTCAAATGCAATCTTGTCTTGGCTTAGCTGTGTCAAAATCCACATGAAAAGATGTACTAAGATTTATTCTTGTGTCCTTCAAATAAAAGATACTGATAAAGTTGCTTCTGACAAAAACTTCCCCTGAGCCACAGTTTTCCTGGCATGCTGGCAGTGTTCACCAAATGCTTTACAACTGCATCCCCGGAGGAAAATTTGCACCAGCAGTTACACTTCTCAGGTTAAATATCTGAAACCCCCCTACTGGCTCCTGATTTTTTGGGGACACAACTTTGTGTCACTCTTCTTTACCATCCAAACTTTTGTTCAAAAGCCTCATGAAGGAGAAACAATTCTATGGAGCTTCACAAAGGTGTCGTGCGCCATCAGCAACAGATATCTCAACTCGAACACTCGAAGCCGCAGACCGGCAGCTGAGCAAAGTTAAGGGCAGCTTCAAAAGGGGAAAAGATGGCGGCAAGAGATTTTATTGCGTTTTCGCTCTGCACTTACAGCCCTGAAGGTTTTTTCTTCCCCTTCCTGCCCCCAAAGCCTATATAAGCCAGTCCCGGTTCCCCGCGGAGGCGGGCCTGCAGCCCCCGCCAGCGAGCTCAGCGCTTTGCCCACAACAGCGGTACGCGTCGGGCGGTCCCCGTTACTCGTCGCTCAGCCCGGTGCTTCCAGCCGGCTGCCAAAACCCCGGCATTTTCCCGTGCCTTCCGCAGGCAGGAGAACATCGCGGCCCTGGAGCCCCGGCATTTTCCCGTGCCTTCCGCAGGCAGGAGAACATCGCGGCCCCGGAGCCCCGGCAGGGCCGCCCGTCCGGCCCCCGCCGCTCCCGCGCCGCCTGCGGCGCAATGGCGCCACCTGGCGGGGGCCCTGCTGGCCGGGAGCGCCGGCGGAAAAGGAAAGCGCCTTCCCTCGGGCAGCCGGGGCTGTCTTCACATCCCTCTTTTTTTTTTTTTTTT
>VZTI01000243.1:182644-232858 GCA_013397865.1 Struthidea cinerea
TTTTTTTTTTTTTTTTGAGGGAAATGCAGTTGCCTTCCCCGCCCTCGGCATTCCTTGTTTCCCTGCTCAAATAACGCCCCTACGCGCGCACCACTGAGCGCAGTTTGGCCGCAGTCAGGAGCCAGCAGCTCCCTGCGGCCCGCGCTCCAAGTTTTTGCAATACAAATCTGGAAGCAGGCGAGTCCCTGCTCGCCCAGAGGTGCTGACCGTCCTCTACTCCCGGCTCTCCCAAAAATCAGTGCATCCTCTCCAACGGCATGGCTTTAACAATGCACCTGAAAAGAGGTGCTTGGTTCATTAGCCAACCCTTCTGTCTCCCTCTACCATTTCCCACTGGTGGAAGTGATTTTAAAAAACAAACAAACAATACCCCCCCACTATTCTGCTAACAATCTATATTAATAAAAGATTGCCTTGCATGCTGCTGTGCTAATTATATATGCCACATCAAAACCAAAACCAAATTATTAGCATATGATTTGCACTTCAGCTACAGTTTTTGCTGATTTTTATTCAGTTTAGGTACTCACCCCCAGTGTGCTTTGCATACTGAGAACCATAACTTGTGAAGTCAGCTTTTGCCTATCAGTTGCCGTGTTCAGACAGAGCTCTGCTGAAATAAATGCAAGTGGTGAACCACCTTTCTTAGAGATATCCTGCACTATCTCCTCCTAGTCATTTAAGGAGAAATGATACAAAGTGTAAGTAGATATGAAATGGGAACCTAGCAGTTCATTAGTGCCTTTATAAACTCATTTTTCTTAATTTAATGCGTCAGTTTCATCTTCTTTAATTTTTCTTGCACTCTGAGTAAATATGGTTCAGTCACAAGCTACCTAAAGCCTAGGAAAATGACTGCCTCTTACACAACACCCAGAGATGGGACTTCAGTCTTAATTTTGGCCTCTCAGAGCTCCTAGTTCTAAGCACTGGTGAATTTTCAGACTTCTTTATACAACTCTGAACCCCCTGATTTAGCATCAGGTAGAGCTGTATTGGCAATACAATGTAACCAGGCTGAAACTATACATGAATAAAGTGCATTATAACCATAGGCATAAGGTCTGTCAGCTATAGCACCTGTATTCACTTAATAGGTCTGACAATCCTGTAACTAAAGCACTAATTCTAATAAAGGGAACCCAGGCACTAGTCATTTCTGCCTGGTGGGTTCTCTTCAAAGTGTGGCAAATGATGATCTAAGTACAAAAAGAAAGCAAAACTTAAGTCCTCCCTATGTTCAGTACCCAACAAGTTGTAGTTGATGCTAGAAAAACTGGCAACAGTAACCAAAATAAAAGGAGACTCTTTAGTAACAAATGCTATGGCCGGCAACAATAAAAAGGAAACAAGCCTATGTTCCTGTCCAAAATACTCCCAAAATAGAGTTTACAGTTACATGTTCATGAACTAGTAAGAAAGTATATGGCATTTGGATCTTCTAGGCATGCTGAGTAACTGTAAGTGATAATTACTATAAGCCTGATTCCTGCATTCATAGTTGGAATCAACTTTTAAAAGAGAAAAAGAAGTACAATATGTCCCTAACTCAACATGCTTGTCTTATACTAGACTGCTTTCTGAAACAGAACAAACAAACAAACAAAAACCACAAAAAAACACACCCCGAAAACAAAAAACCAAAAAAACAAAGAAAAAGCATTTAATACAAAAATTTGGTCCTAGTAAGTCAGTACAATAATTCTTCTCTAACATCAAATTGTCTGCCTGAGTTTGTGGATCTGAGCAATCCTCTGAAGTTTTACAGAAAGGAACAAAGTGGCATCCAATTATAGGATCAGACTGCATGACTGGAGCTGACGTCGACAATTCCCTGGGATTTCTCTTCAAATCTATTTGGAAAAAGACTGGCTAGACTTGGAACACAAGGATTCAGTCATGGGCAAAGCTAAATTTCATGCTTCTGTTGCTAGTGAGACTAAAACAAGCAACAACTGTTCCTCTAATAAGGAAGGTACAATAAATGCTATTGTGCACAGTTTCTTTATCACAAGTTAGATGTAGTCCTTAAAATTTTGGTAAGTTGCCAGTGCCATCCTTCACACAGAGGTTACCTACCAAGAAATTACTATGGAGTTTTCATCTGCTGTGACTTATTATATATTGTTCTTTCTCTAGTACCTGAATTAGATACGAGCTTTGAGATTTGAGGGAGACCTGGAGAAAAGTGGAAAGAAGAAAATGCTACAGTAGAAAAACAACTTCAGAAAGCAGGTTAACACTAATTAGACTGTAGTTAAATACAAACAAACCAAACCCATTAAAAAATCATTATATTTAGATGACTAATTCTGCATAATTTCTGTCCAGAGACCACTTCTATGTAAGCTTTACTGCACCAAGTAAGGGAATAAAAATAGCTTGCATGCACTTTACAGTTAAAAATAACATGGTTAAATTCCATTATCTTGAAGGAGTGATGCATGATTTTTTTAGGCATCATTACTAGTTACACACTTCCTCTCCAAAAACATGACTCTCAAAACCATAATGTAACACCTTACATTTCCAGGTTAGCAAAAGGCCTAATTTCACTTTAAATGGTACTGTTAATGCTAGGTTTTGTGGAGAAGAGAAATATCACATCAGTTTTTCCATGGAGGCATATAGGATAATTACATGGGAAACAAAGAGATGGATTTAATGTGTTCATAGCATAGGAACATAATGAAGAGTTCTTCCTCCTGTGCAAAATGCTTGACAAAATTGAGGTATACAGTAAATACTGCTTTAAGAATAAAAGGCTTGCTGTTTTAACAAAAGTGACACGTAAGATGTAAAGAGCACACTACAGGATGATCACTGTGTTTCTGCTAGGTGTCTATCCTTTTTCCTATTCTCTTATTGGGCAGTTCCCTAAAAAGGCTGAGCACTTACCTGAAAGAAAAGCCTCTCCTAGAATAAGTAAGAAAATTAATGCTAATTAATTAGCAGATTTAAACCACTGTACAAGGAGTGGAATTTATCCTGTCACTCAGCATTTCCCTCTGCTAAAACACAGCAGTATTTATCACGAAGTATGGGAAACCAAAGGAGGGTGCTCTGGTTGATTCAGAGCAGAGGAATTTAGTGCCCTGATTCTAGAGAGGCAGACACCAGAAAATTGCAACACAGCCACATAATCATAAATACAGTTTACACAAAAAAGAAAAATAACATGTAGAAAAGCTTTTCCAGGACTACTTTTGTATTTGAAAGCTTTAATAAGGGCCTTTTTGAGTACATCTTCAGCTACATCTTTCTTCATCCAGTCCATCACAGTAGCACAAAGCCTTCCTCAGTGGAAGGTAGAATAAGTGAAAGAGTCAGAGCTTCCCTAGGCACAAGAAACAAGGGAGGAGCTCACACTCTGCCTGAGTTCCCATAAGAAAAAAATACTTTTTTTCACTCTACGTAATTTATGTGTAGAGCAGTGTCTATGGAAGACAAATGCTTGTGTCCTGCTATTTTGTAAAAGAGAACCAAGAAAAAAAATCCACTTAACTCACTACCTTGACACCCAGAGCAGATGCAGCACTTTTCTTGCCTCAGACATGAGTTACTAACATCAACTGCTTCTCTGAAAACACCTCAGGTACTTTAATCCCTTCAGTGATGTCAGTCAGACACCTCCTTGACTCATAATCATGGGCAGACATAAATCAGGAAATAATGCCACCCTGATTATTTATCCTGGCCTTGGAGAGTACTATTGAGCCACAAGTAGTACTTGGCCTACTAGTTTATAACTCTACATATTAAATGCTGCTTGACCTTAGTATGGTAGACCCTAAGCCACAACTCTTGGAATCTGACTCGACACAAAGTTCAGCTTTTCCTACTGTGGGTTACAATTACTGGAAGAGAGGAAAGAGCAAAATTAAGTTGTTTTTTCATTTCAGGTCCCCTTGTTTTCTTGAGTTTGTACACTTGTATTGGATTGTAAAATTAGCAAAGCTAATTCCAAATTCTGTAACAGCAGTAGAGTTCACAATAAAAGTATCAATGCTTTAAAAGTTCTTTAAAATTTAAACACTTTCAGCTATTAGCATTTTTATATAGGAATGCTACAGTAATTAAAATAGCAGCTCTTTTTTCACCACAATCAAGATACTTACTGAACATTTTACAGCTTAACTATACTTATTATAGAGGGAACAAAACAGTAGATTAAGTACTTAAACCACGTTGTTTTCCTGCTTGGCTCGTCTTCTAAGTGGTTGTGTGAAAAAAACTCACCTTAAATAGCTGCCTTAATCTTCTTGATGAGAATAAGATACAGGTGACAGAAACTTACTTAGGGTAGTTTATTGAGAAGAGGTGGTGTACTTATTTTCAAGGGTAAGCTATTAGGAAAGTTTTTTATTACCTCATGTAAGGAGGCTAGAGGGACTTGTTTGTTGTAGTGTGGGGGTGGGCTGATTTGTTTGTTTGTATATTTTCTCTTTGCTAAAAATCAAAATCCTGATTCTGAAGTTTTGCAGCTAAGAGTTTCTGATACGCTTGCTCCTGTTAATAAAATATATCTTGTCTACTTCTACTTGAAAGGTGTAATTAGTTCAGGGACAGGGGAAAACATGCTGTGGCTGTGTTGAAGAGTATGTTAGTCTGTAAGTCTTGTACAGAAAGAAAAGACAGCAATGCTTGCAGCCACTGTATTATTGTAGTCTTCCATGCTGTGCTGCTATGTAGCCTCTTGCTTGTCACTGAACAAGATGGATGCTTTGTCTCAAAGCCTCACATAAATGAATGAAGTGGCTTACAAAAATTGAGCATGTTAGAAAAATGAACAAGGAAAGGGAAGTGCTAAGATTATCTAGGGAAAGAATTTGTATTCAAGGTAGAAAAAGAAAAAAAACACTTGTGCTATTTAGTGAGCTATCTCTTATGTAGTTTAATCAGTCTGTGACCTCTGTAACAAGTAAAAAAAATTCTGATTAGAACTTTCAATTTAGATTTCTTTGCAGACTTGATATAGTAGAGTAGGCTTGTATTGTAAGGTTCAGGGATCTTTAGTAGCTTGCACTGCTCAAGCTGTCTGTGTGCTCTGTGTACTTGTCAAGCTCTGTCATCTCTAAAAGCTGAGATGGGACTTTCTGAAGTTGTATGTAATGAAACATTCAGCCCTGAAGTTTATAGTAGCATATAAGTTAAGACAAGTAAAAACTACCTGAGAAAAACTTTCTTCCTGATGTAAAATAGAGCATTTCACATGGAATTATTGACCTATTTTCAAAGGTGGCGTTGTTTTTAACCTAACTGAATATTATTGACTTCTATTACCTGTGAGATGTCAATACTCCAGGAAGTATCTTCTATTACCTGTGAGATAATACTTCCTGGAGTCTTGAGTTGTTTCTTCTTTTTTCTTTGAAATCTCCATGAAAATAGTGAAAGTGCGATGTAGAAAGTTATTAATATTTCTGTAGAGGTATCTAGTTCATTATAACATAGGAGAAGTTTAGAGAAACTAGCTTAATTCAAGAAAAACTTGGTATCTGTTGAAATTCAGTTATAGTTCAGTTATCAAATGTGATCTTAGTAGTAAAAAAAGAAGCTTCAGTTACCTCCTTTTGGAACAGAGCTGCAACTGTACTATGAATTACATGGCACACTCCTTGTAGAGTTTGAGATTTGTATAAAGGGATTTGCAAAACCAGTGTTCTTCCCTTTCACTGCAGATTTTTTATACACAGGTTTGTCATCTTGAGAGCTGGTTTCTTTTTCTCATGGAGAGTGAGCTGTCTCCAAGAGTCATTCTAAGAGTACTAGGAGTTGAACATTTAGTTACAAATCTTCACTTTTTCTTTGGTGTGTAGCTCTCTGTTATGGGGATCAGGCTGCCCCCAGGACTGTGTTGGGTGCAGGTGTCAGACCCCTGGTGTCATAAGCTTCAGGTTGCCCTGGGGTAGAGACCTGTGCTCAGGTAAGAAGCAGAGGTGGCTGCTGGAGTTAGTTAGCCCTGAATAGCTGAGTCTTTTTGCCAAAGTCCAGCTGTCAGTGAAAATGCTATGTAATGCCTGCCTAATTTTTTCTATAACCCTTAAGCCAGAGCACCTCCCCAACTCTTTTTCTGCCTGTGCTGCTGAGGGTCGATGAAGACGGTTTACACAAAACAGGTCAGAATGAGTTTTCAGTCTTGGTTGTCTAGGGATCCTCATCCAATGACCCCAAAGACAGGGTGGCTGTTACACTTGTAAATTCAGTCCATCTTATTCTCAGTAAAGCTTGTGTATTCAGTCTCTTAAGGGGCTTGCATGTAACTTGTGTTCTGTTCCTTTAAAATAAAACCTAGAAAATCCTGCTGAATAATGCTTATCTGATGGAGAAAAATGAGAGAACAGAATGAATCTTAACACGCACACTGTAAAAATCTGTTATAGGCCCCAATAGCGGTGCATGGGTGTGCTCCGGTTTGCTTTCCCTCCTCCAACTTTGGAAGTAGATAACCTTTATTTTGATACAACGTTACTGTGTTAGATGTGAAAAGGTCCCTTGACATCACATGGCTAATTGGGGCTCCTCAGTGAATAGGATCTGGCCTTTTAGCTGTGTTCTGAATGCGCTATTGACTTGCTGACAGGAAGCCCTGTAGCGATAACAAAAGAAAAAATGATTCAGCAATCACCGGAAAGCCTCCCTTGATTTCACATCTGCTGGTCCATCTATTTCCATGCTGGTGGAGCTGCCTTCACATGAGTGCAAAGTCTCTCATTGTTCAGCACTTGTTTCCTCTCTTTTTTCTTCTTTCTTTTTCTTTTTACTTTAAAATGTTGCACTTTCTACAGGCAGTATCAAAACCAAAATAAAACAACTGCTAGAGTGATGGAGTGTCAAAAGGTATTAAATACTGCTGACTGCAGTAGAAAATGAATATGTGAAGACAAAGTGCTGCATTATCAATGGCAGAGTGATTTCTAAAATTAACTGAAGAAAGTTCAAGGGATTAAGGTATTGTCTTACTGAACTGTGGCAGGCCATTATGTTTCTAGTGTGACTAGACTCCAGCCCCTTAATAGCAAAATCCCAAATCCTGCTTTAGATAAATTGGTTTTGGTTTGTTACTGTAACAGAGGCAGCATTTAAAGTTTAAAATGCTTTTGCTTTGTATTACAGAACTCAGTGTGCCTAAACAGCTAAGAAAAAAATTAGGAGACTATTTTACTTTATAAAAAAGCAATAAAGCTAGTTTTTCTGTTGACTCATGTTCCTTGTGAGGATACAGTGTATACCAGCATATTTAGCTTGACTAGGAAAATTCTTTCACTGTATTTGGGCAATACATACACCAGGACATTTTTTTACTTATTTGGATAAACTTAAAACACAGATATTCTGGTCCAGATATTGGAATACAGTCAAAATTAATAAATACATTAGGAAGTGCATAACAGTGGTCTAACCCCAGTATGTTTATTTTAAAATGTGTCACACACCATAAGAGTTACATGTCCTTGTTTTAATGCACTTCATGACGTAGGAACCTCCAAATTACTATATGATATCAAAGCAGTAGTCCATATACTTTGTCATTTAATCTCCTAATTAAAGCAACAAGTCTGAGGTATCCCTGAAGTTGTTCTTTGCCCTAATTAAATCAGAGGGAAAGTACAATTTGCTCTGCCTGCTCACAGAGAACACTGTCTTCTTTCCGAAGCAGCTTATCTTTTCCACACTGTGCCTTGGCTAACTCCTTGCACTGACACTTCTCTTCCAGCTCTTCTATTTTTTCCAAGTGTCTGTGTTTTCTGTGATGCTATATTACTGCATGGTTTCTGAGGTTTTTGTCTGTGTGATTTAGGCCTCTGGATTAGTTTCCTTTCTGTGGGGGGATGTAGGAATGGTAAGGATTGTTTGCAGAGTCATCCTTATCATCTGATGTGAGATCTTTCTGAAGGCTCAGGGAAAATCCTGGCAGACTATGTCCTTTTGCAGAGCTGGTGGGGATGCAGTTTTGTGTCAGAGGCACTGGAGCCCAGCCAAAGCACGGCAAATCTCTGGTTGATCCTGTCTGGGGAGAGCATAAAATGATTATATTCAAAATAATGAAAGTAAGTCCTAACTTTAGGTCATACCTTTGGAAAATGGTTGTAGTTACTCGCCACTGTAGGATTCTGCACAGACGGATGGAAGTGACCTGGGGAAGGGCAGAAGGCAAAACACTTTTCTCCATGGCCTGAACAAGATGGCAGCCCCTGTAAACATTTTCAGGATCAATATGAAATATAGTGTTAAACTGGTGTTAATCTACAAGTGAAAACAGTGCCCATATACTCACTCCAAGACAGCAGTGTCGCATCCAGTTGTGATCATTAATGGGATTTTTCTGGAGAATGTCTATGGACCCAGAAGGCAGGAGGCATTTCCAGTGTCCTTTTGCTGTTCCCAGCAGAAGTCTTAAAATTTTTTGTTGTGAAGTGTTGTAGGACTGCTTTAAAATTCTCACAAGAGTTTTATGGAGGAAAATGTGACTCAGGAACACAAACTCCTAGCTAAAGGGAGTGACACGCTTTAATTATGGCTTTCTTGCTCTGTATAAAAGGCCAATCTGTATCTTATGGAAAGTTGGGAGTAAAAATAATCATAAAAGCTTAGGAGAAGAGTAACAGAGAAGGGAGGGAAAAGGGAGAGAGCATGTATTTACAGAGCAAGATGTTCCTTGTTGATGTGGAATTCAGCTGTGAAAATGAAGTGGGTGTGTAAAGCACCATCTTTATCATGTAAGAACCTTAATTTGTCATAGATATGCGAATGCATTAATTGCTGTATTGTTTGTCCTGTATGCCGATATCTGCCAACAAAGGAAAAGTACAAGTGCATTGTGTATGTGGAAGGGTGCTTTTTTGTGAAACAAGTGTAAATATTTACTAGTACAGGGGAGTGTATATATATATATAATAAAAATATATATTGCTGGAGATATATTCATAGAGTGCATACAATTTTATGATATATATGTATAGCTCTATAGATATTTTAGTAGAATATACCCAGATCTGTGAGCATATAGATCTCTATATATCCTTACCTGAAGTTATGATTCCAGGAAAGATGTGTACGGTCTGGGAGTACGGTCTGGCCGGGGCTGAGCGCAGGCGGGCGCCCGGCGCTGGGGGGCAGCGCTGGTCCGCGGCTGCCCCGCTGGAACCTCCCGTGCTGGAAAAACTCGTGAATTTGGAGTGCTAACAGTGCGCCGAGGGGCTCCCTGTATTTGCAGGGCAGGCAAACGCAGCCCTGAACAGATGCCCTGCGTGTTTCGCCCTCTTTTTTATTTTAAATGTGCAGTCCTGTTTTCCGTGTGCATCCCTCATGCACTCCAACCTGTTAGTGGAGCGGGGAGAGTTTGCAAGCTCTGGACAGGGCTACGAGCAGTTCTGAGCCAAACAGTCTTCACGGCCCATTTTTGCAGAGTTATGTCTCTGCCAGAAGACGATGGGACCCGTGGAATCACAGCAGTCCAGTCCCGCAGGCGCCCTAGAAGGCCTGGAGTGTGTGGATTGCACACACAGAAAAATCAGGGGGGTCAGTCTGGGTGTCCTAGGCAGTAAAAGCATTGTCTATATCCAGTTGTCTATGGGAAATATGTGATTCCTGTATGTCTGTGGGAATACAGTGATTAGCTTCGAGCTTCTGCATGCTTCATCTTTACATGCCTAGGAGCGCAGTGAATGCTGAAGAGATCCACTACCTTCTGCTGGATTTGAAAGAGTAGTCTATTACAGGAAGTTGCACATTATGCTCTCATGGAAACATTTTTTTCCCCTCATACTGCTATTTTTTTTCCATTAATTCAGAGTGAAACTTACGGCTCTTCCCTGACTATGTGAAGTATTAGCTAATGTGACAGAAGATGTATCCCATATAAAGGAAATTCTTGATCACTGAATGTCCATTCTAAAAAAAGCTAAATATTTATTGAATGCTCCTAACATGAACCTTTTAGCTGTCCTGGGACAAGAGGACAGCAAGCAGTAGTATATGTGTTCTATAAAGCTGTATATGGCATCCAGCTTTTTTTCTGTTTTCTGAAAGAAGCACATGCTTCTTTCTTGAGGAGGCTCAAGGAAACACTGTAGGTTAGGTTTTTGGTTTGGTTTTTTTTTTTTTTTTTAATTGCCTCTCTCAATGAATGTCTTCATTGATGACTTTGGTTTGTGTCACTGGGAAATAATAATTTTCTCTTACCTGCTGTTGATGCTTTCTTTCTCAAGAGTGCCCCATGGGAGCAGATTCCTTGAGCCTCTATTCGCTAACAAAGCCCAGTGATTGCTTATGGACTTCATTTGGCTGTGTAAAGATTGCTCACAGTTCTAAGATTGTTGTGATCAAGCCATTTCTGTGTGGGTTTCTTACACTGTGACAAATAACATCTCTCACCTCTCCGAGTTTATAAATGTAGTTCTTATTCCCAAGTGGGAAAATGATGCTGTGAATGAAGTGCATTTACTTGTTTTATTTTCTGATGGAAGAGGTATGTAGTTCTTGTTTATTTTTAGGGTATTAGAACCACAAAACCAAGTGGTGAGTGTTTCCTTTGGTTTAGCAATAATGATAATATCTGGTTCCGATATCATGCTGTTGGATAATGTTATTTCCATTTCATACATAGGGATCTGAGCACAGCTAAGTAAAATGAATTCCTGGAAAACACCCAAGAAGCACGTGGCAGAAGCTGGAAAACAATCAAGTATTCTCAGTACTAGTCATCTGCTTTGTGCACAATGGTTCTCCTTCACTAAAACTGGAAGGATTTTTTTGGGAATGAGGAGGTCAAGCACTGTGTGAGAGGCATTTAGAGTGTAATGTAGCTCCAACTAGCTGAAAAAAGAGTACAACAATCTGCACTTTTTGAAATGTAATTAATGTAAACATTTTACCAGAAGATAATTCTATGTAATGGGGGAAAAGACGGACCAGGAGATGAGAAGTTAAGGGAAGGGAAGAAAGAAATATCAGTAAAAAAGTGAAATTGCTGTTACTGTATTGCTATAACTAAGTTGTTCTAAGGATTTGTAGGCTTAATAGAACTAACCTGTTGAGGCTTCCTTGGCCTATGGAAAGAACACAAAATTCAGACTAAAATACACCTTATAGGTACATACAGTTCCAGATTCTCATTATATTTTACTTCCATAGTGAACAGGAAGATGGCCTGTCCCATGTCTCCCTGCTGTAGGTGGTCCTTCAGCCACAGTGTATTTTGAAAAGTGAAAGACCCTACTTACAGGACAGGTGCCATAAAGCACATGCTTCTCAGCCATGACTGAATAACGCTTTTGATCCTGGCCAGTCACATTTTTCCTTTGAACCTACAAGTGCCTTGTGATGCTGAAACTGCTTTTTGCAAAACATCAAACCTCCCACTTTGGACATCAGAAAACACACTTGCTTTGTCGGACTGAAAATAGACATCTCTCTTCTTCCATCATCATAATCTGATCTTGTGCCAGTAGGTCACAGCAAGGGAGGTTGTCATTACGGTGCTGATGCATCCCACTTTTCTTGTCCTCCTCCCCTTGTGACTCGGCATAGTGTTCTCCAG
Organism: Struthidea cinerea; assembly: GCA_013397865.1. Classification (NCBI taxonomy): domain Eukaryota; kingdom Metazoa; phylum Chordata; class Aves; order Passeriformes; family Corcoracidae; genus Struthidea; species Struthidea cinerea. The sequence continues at coordinate 194,187 of VZTI01000243.1, forward strand.
GACCACTAGCCTGCCCTTTTTTGTAGCCCTGAACGAATTTTTCAGGGGTGCTGGTATTTCCTATGACACTTCATGCTCATGTTAGCTTGGGCCAGGCTAATCTGCCTTTTTGTACATCATGAGGTGCTTGCTCTGAGCATCCAGTAATCCCCATACTGTTGCAGGAGTAGACAGTCAGATTTCTTCAAATGTAATTTCTGCCTGTCTGTGGGCTGATATTTTTGGTGTGGACACTCTGACAAAAATAATAAGAGTCTGCGAAGAGATTCCTATTATGGTTTGGCCTTAATTCTTTTGAGAAAGAAACGGATTTCTCAAAGAGACTCAAATGAGTCTCCAAAGAAGTACTCACTTGAAGGCAACAGAGGTTCAAGACTGCTTTGGGACTACTAAAAAGTATTAGTGCTTCTGTCTCATGATCCTTCAGAAAGTGAAAAAATATGCCAGTCCTGGTAGGATCTAACAGTCAACTGGTTAATAATTAAAACCTTGAATAACACAAAATGCCTATTCACTGAGAGTATGTAAAAGAGAAACTGAAATTTTATTTCCTTCTCATTGCCGTGACTAAAGTTGGGAGGTATCGTTTGTTATGTTAGAGCCCTCCATTCCTTTCCTGTAAGGGGTCATGCCATAAAGAAGACTTTGGTAAGTGGAAACTCTACAGTATTACAGGATATTGCAAGATGATGCTGAAAGATGTACATGAGATACTGAAGGCAAGAGGATGCCATTTCTAAAATTATTTCCTTTTGCAACAGGTCTTATCTGTGCCGTTACGGCCCAAGTGCAACACTGGCAAGACTAAAGACAAATATTTTTCAAATGGACTCAGGCTGGGACACAGCTGCTTGGCTGTCCTCAGGCAACCAGGGAGTCTGCTGGTGTGCCTTAGTGACAGGGAATGGAAGAGAAGGGCTGCCCTGTGGTCTTACATGCTGGAAATACATGGTAATGTTTGTGAGTTACTAATTGGAAAGGTATGTGCTGCTTTTCCAGGCAAATAGAGCTAGAGATCTATTGCAGTTATTTCTGGTGGTCACATGAGTTTGCTGGTTTGTTTGCAATACATAATTATTTAAGAATGTAAAAAGATGGCTGTTCTGGTCATTTTAGGAATAATTTGTTCTTTACAATTTCAGTGCTATGTTTCCTATAAGCCTTTATTTTGACTGTCAAAATATAGTTGGAAAATAATGTTAGTCCCTTTGGTTTTCCAATGTTTCAAGTATTATTCAGCTCTAATAAAATCCTCTAATTTATAAATATCTTTGAACAACCACTTCTGCATAGGGAAAAAAAAAGCTCAAGTTCTTAAAGACACAGTTAAGGGAGGTGTGTGGAGGTTTGGCAGATGAGCTTTCTGATAGCAGATTGAATGTGAATTTTTGAAGGTATAAACCAGTGCCAATGTAAGCATACTTGGTTTTAGTTGGTCAGTGTACATACAAAATGCTTAAAACCTTAGTCGTAACTATTTAAATCAAAGTAATGCAAACAGTTTTTAACTTGAGAAGGAAGGTTTTAAATCAGGTTTGATGAAGGAAGAGAAACTGAAGGCTAGAGGTTAGAGAAAACACTGCCAAGAAAGGGGTGGGAGCAGGGTGGTCAGGGGAGGGAAGGGAGGGAATTTGTGCCTGGCAGAAGACAGTAAGGAAGACTTTGACATTGCCACTCAGAGGGCAGAGTTCTTAGAGGCTTATTTTGTCCGTAGGTGCACTAACACACTGAGCCCAGGTGGCACAGAAGGGCTGGAGGTCCAAATGCAGTCAGCAGGATGTGCATGGACAGTGCGCAGTGTCATAAGAGTGTGCCAATGTCTCTTTCGGAACAGATTTTTGAGCTGGTCAAGTCTCAGTTTCACCCTGTTTTTCTTTTTTTCTTTTGTTTCTCGTGAGTCCATTTTACTCAGAGTTTGAATTAGAAAGCGGGAGACATGAAGTTTTCTTCGGACTTAAGTTGATTATTTCTTATCTATAACATAGCTGCACAGAGACTGCTTTCTGAGTTAACAAGGTGGAAAATGGCCATGTGTTTCACCTTCCAAGGTTATTTGAAGCCTAATTGAACCAGTTAAGAATTGCCAAGCAATGTGTTTGTGTTTCTAATCCAATAATTAACTACTCATGGTCTGCCTTGCGGGACTTTTTGAACCAATACCAGAAAACTCATGTTTGTGAAGAAGGAAGAAGAAAGAAGAAGTACAAATCTACACCCAAAATCTTCCATCTTGTTACACACACACGCACACCATATATTCCATAAAGCTGAACTTCTACATTTCTACATATTCCACCCAGTGACATAACTTTAATTACACAGCAACAACCCCAGTGCTATCACACAGTCTGGGAAGTTTTTCCCAAGGTCTAAGGTCAAATGGAGTGTGCTTTTAAAGATCATTGCTTGTCAAAAGTGAAAGAATGTAATTCTCAGAATTCAGGGTTCCAACAGTCAAGCACACCCAAGACCCATGACTGCGTTGGGTTAGTCTGTGGATGGAGAGGATGCAAGCATCGTTTAAAACCTTTTCTCCTTGTCTCAACTTCTAGTACAGCACTGACTCAGGCCAAAGAATGTACTGGATTTCATCCAGATTTCCCTTTTCTTAGGGCTGTATTTACTAGAGTTCAAATAACAATGAAATGTGAACTGATTTTGTCAATCTGGCTTTTCCTTAGGTCTCAGACTTCTTTGTCTGCTTCTACTCCTATAATAAAGAGCCTTTTCCAAAAATGATGCAACTACAGGTCTGGCAAGCCAGGATGCTGCTAAAATCAGAGCATGTAGGAATTAGACCTCAGAATGGCAAAACTGCTGGCTCCTGGTCTGTGCTAAAGATCCAGCAGTGGAGAGTTGTGGTATTCTTGCATTGATATCAATCACTCTGGTTTATGGTTTATGTGCTCAGACCTTTGCATCCAGAATCTTCTCCAGAGCAGCTGTTGCCACTGGTGAGCTAGAAGCACAGCCTAAATATGTTCTGGCCCCCTGCTCTGGGCTAGCTTGGTCAGAGAGCAGCCAGAGTAATAACTCCAGTCCCCACTCAAGGAAGGCTCCTTCTAAGCAACACCAAGAAGAACAGCTCAGTTGGCAGAGAGAAACAACAGTTTTCTTGTTACTCAAGTACCAGCTCTGACCAACCAGCTGAGGAATATTTGGTGGTATTTCAGCTTCTCCTGCCTACTAATGACCAAGCCCCAGGTCAGCTCTGGAGGAACTCTGGAGACATGTTACAGAGCTGAGTTTCCTTGTGCCCCATGTAGCGGCTGAAATATGTGGGATGTGTACATGTGATGGTGTGTGAAGGCAGTGACCAATTTCCTGGAAGAAGAGGTGAAAAAAGTTAATATTATGAACAATGTGAGCTGGGGCGACAGCTCCTTTCTGAGCACACTGAATGTCCTGTGAGAGTGTCTGAGCATTTGTAGGGTGTTTACATCCTCTTTCCTCTCCAACCAGCTTGCTAACTTGTTCAGAGCACTGAGATCATGTTACAAAACTGACTCTTGGGAACATTCAAGTTTGTGGAAATATCTTTAAATTCTCCTTCCCAGCCAGAATTTTCCAAACCTAGTACCTGTTCTTTTTCTCCCTAATGTGTTTGGGGCTTTTTGGAAGCTTGGGTTTTGGTTTTGTTTTCCTGGTACTTGTGTACAATGCAAAGGGAAGTTGCTTATTTGATTACCAAAATTTTAAAGAGTGCTCTGATATTCACAGAATTAATTATGGCCTTTGCAGAGTCTGAGGCATTAGCTAGAAGTCAGGGGGTTGCAGATAATTGGCCTGCTATGGACTGCCAAAAACTTACTAGTGTTTTTTTTCCCCTCAACAGTGGGTACTTTTTAGCATCTATTAAAGGGAATAAATTGGAAGAGAAGCAACGCGGATTGAAGTGAGGCTTTTTTTTTTATCAACATTTGAAATGGTGCCTTTGTAGAGGAACCAAAGGTTGTAACAGTGTCTTTGACGAAGTGCAACACGTTCATGGTCACCAGTATCCTGCTCTTTTTGGTCTAAGAACTTCTGTCCACACACGCTTATCTACTGAGCAGGTTCTGACCAGGCAAATGAATTTCTAAGGTGTATATAATTTGTATACAAGTGGGGAGGGTATTTGGAGAGGAACTAAGGATAGAAGAGGGTTTGTCTCAGAAGGGTTTTCCAGAATACTGGGTTTTCCAGAATACTGGGTTTTCCAGGGTTTTTTGGAAGCTGAGGGTGCCAGAGGAAAGATGATGTAAAACAACCTCTCCTTGTTCTGTGGGAGGCTGGGCACACTGGCTGCCTCTGGTGTCCAGTCATGGGGAGCCCCATGGGGGTCTGTGTCTGGGACCTTCTGCTCTAGAGGCTGTGGGTGCACAGTGCCAGCAGGCAATAACTATTCTAAAGTTAGAGGGACCTGTCTGACCAGTGATGTTTTCCTGCAAGATAAGTCAGCAGTGGATTTGTCTCTTGTCCTTTTTCTCTTGATGTTTTGATTGTTCTACTAATTAATACAATGAAGGTTGGTACGTTGCTCTATTCTATTTATTCTAGCTTTGAGTTCCTTAAGCCAGTATCATCTGCTTGCTGTACAAAAGCTGAAAAGGTAGGAAAACCCCTAATGGAAAGATGGGTTTGAGTTGAGGGGCAGGAGATCTTCTGGGTTCTAAAAATGTTTTGTTTCATGGTTTTGACCAGAGTACTGCAGCATGTGGAAAACAAAGATGGTTTTTTTACACAGCATCAACAGTGATAATGTAGTGTTGCTATCTGGAAGTATCATGTCTAGTTGGAATCCAGGTGAGAAATCTGCTGTGCAAACACCCTGCCAAAAAAAACCCTCAAGCTGCCAGAAAGACCTTCCCTGCTTTCAGAAGTTTCCATTCAAATAGCTAAGGCAGAAAGGAAGGCAGTCATTGAAGTGCCTTGGAATTGCTGCATGTAGAAGGAAGTTTGCTTAAGCTATATGCCAATCTATATCTTAAATGGCTGGAAAAATATAGAACCTATAAACATGTATCAATCTATCCTTTCCATGTTTATAGGGCCTTTCTTTGACCTGAGAATACTTCTCCATCAAAACAGACTTCACTAGGGGGAGCATTCAATTACAACACCTGTGTCCAAAGAGCTTGTAAAAGCAGCATTTTGTCATTCAGTTAGCATTGGATATGGCTGATGAAAGTGATAAGGAACCTCTATGGCCAAGGAATAGGAATAGCTCCTTTATAGGAACATTTCCTGTATGGGCAAGAAAGAACAAGTATAAAACTGAGTTGCTGAGGAAGAAGCACTATTATTTCTGTTGTTTTATGTTGTGTTTACCAGTTGTCCAGAATAGGAAAGGATGGAATTGTGTGGGCTCTAAAATGATGGTCAACATTCAAACAGAAGGCTAAGAATTATTTTGTTGCCCTTTTTTTTGGTAAATGTAATGTTGCTTTCCTATTCATTGTCACATGTTGGTGTGTATTCAACAATTCTTGTCTGCTCTTAAGTTGGTTTGGGGCTAAGCAAACCAGATGCTGGCTCTGGTATTCGTGCACGAACAGAGAACTGTTCATAATCCTAGAGAACTGTTCATAATCCTTTTCCCTAGCTCCCTTCTCCTCAGCATGGAAAGAAAGTATTCCAGACAATAGCTTCTGTATTCTGTAAACACATCAAAGGTCATAAAAATATACATTAGCTCTGGCTTTTCAGCCTTCGCTACCCTCATTTGACCCCATATGATTGTGTAAAAAGGTGAATGAATGGCTGTGTTCAGCCTTAGCAGTGAGGAAAAAGTGACTTTGAGCACTTCTGTAGCAGAAAAAACATTTTCTCTGTTGGTGTTACAGGCTTTGGAGAGTTTTGTTTGCTTTTTATGTTTCTCTGTCCTGCCAGCACTGAGGACAACTGTAATAGGCTTCTGCTTAGAGTTTTACTTGAGTGGTCAGAAAAAAAGTCTTCTGTTACCTGTGGTTAGATACAGTTGTTTTACCCCTTGGTTAAAGTTTGCATGCTCTGCTGTCTGGAGTCATTCACTTGACTGCATAAGTGGCAAACATAGCAAGAATGGAGCATTTAGCAGAGTCTAAACTTTTAATGGCACAGGCTTGCCCGTTCCCACTCTGATAGGCTTTTTATTCTGTGGAATGAAAGAAATCTGTGCTCTCTTTAAAATATTTGATGAGCTCTTTCAAGAGAGGCACTAAGTTACATGTCAACAAAGTGAAGTCAGGCCTATAAAACCGAGCTTTGTTTTCTTGTAGCATTTACTGATTTCCAGGCTCTGTGTATATCTGTCAAGTCTGGCAAGGCAGTGAGGACATCTGTTTCTGCAAATGAGCAGAAGGTGTGTTCTAAGAACTTGCAGGACACAGCTTCTGTGTGTTTAAGGCTAGTGACGAACAATGTGAAAAATAGGGAAAGCTATTCCTGCTGTTAAGTTACACCCCCCCCCCTTCTCTTCTCTCTTGTTAGAAGTATCTTAACTAACCTCTTAAAGAACAGGTAATGTGAAGGTGCTAACTTGCCCCAACCTATATAAAAGGATTTGGAGTTCTATAACCTCACTGTCAGTTGATGTGTTCAAGTGGGCCATTGGAAAGAGCTGTATTCAGAATTGGCAATTAGCATTTTAAATCCTTGATTTCAGTAACTTTTGTTTGGAAATGTATGATCTACTGTTTTATTTAGGATTGAAAAGTTTGCCTTTTTAATCTTGTTTCCTCGGCCACCCCGACCCCATTGCAGCCAGCATTAAAACCCTTATCTGGCATTAGTAAGAGCAGGACTGGACTCCCAGTGCTCAGCATCTTGCTTGCAGTACACAGTCAAATTCTCAGCTTTTCAAAAGGTTGGTCTAACAGGAATAAATCTGAAAAGTCAACAGGTTTGGGGACCTCTTGCCTCAGCCAGGTACCTGGAGTCCTAGAGCTATAATTTAGGCAGTGGCTTAACCCCAGAGCTGCAGTCCAGGGCAATGGCAACAAGACTGCATTCCTCTCTGGGCAGCAGCACTTCTGGACCATTTCCTCCTTGCATGGAGCTGGGGAGCCTGGGGCTCTCCAGAACATATGTGAGGGTGACGGCTGTCTCACCATCCAGGCTGCTGCACAAAATGGGCAGGAGCGTCCTACTGTATGAGCATTTTTGCTATCAAACAGTGCCATTCTGCCCCATCTTGTGTTTTCCTTGCTCCTCTGGAGTCATGGAGAAAGAATGGCTTTGCTTAGGCTGTATTAAGCATTGCAGGATCTCATCCCTTTTATTTGGCCAGGTACTTCTATTACACAAGACTTTCAGACTTTTTAGTCCAACTCTGTACCTCTGGTTTCCTTCTTAATTCTGCCTTTGCTTTTGGACTGACTTGAAATCCCAGGCCATCCCAGACTGCTGTTGTTATTTAAAGATGCAACTCCCCATGCCCTTAAAATTCTTTTAATTCTTTAGTTTTGCACTAAAAGCAATAATAGCTTAGAAAGAAAAACAAGAAGAGAGCACTTCATGTAATCCAAACTTCGGCTCCCCTGATCATTGGCTCCACTTTCACAGCTTGTGATGTCAACACAAGTCTTGAAGATTAAGAACTCATATCAAGTTTCACTGGCTGGCTTAAAGTTACCCTACTGGGAAATGTTGCAGATCCTTTTTCTCTCTGCCAAGTAAAATCTTAGGAAGTCTGATAAATAAATAAATAAATAAATAAATAAATAAGGAAGGTCTGAAGAAAAGGATTTTACTGAAACAAAATGGGCCTCCAGAGCAAGTTGTACAGTCTTCTGGCCAGGATTTGTCAGCATACTACCTGCCCACCATCAGGAGTTCTGCTGCATCCCCTGGTACAGCCACAGCCGTCACTCCCTGCTGCTTAATCTAGACTTGGACTTCAGCTACTCTGGGTTCTTGCCTAGCTGCTCTAGGTTTGCACTTTCTCCAAAGCTGGGATGTCCGCAGCAGTTTCTCTTTTCTGTCTTCTCCCCACACCCTCAAGTAAGAAAATCCAAGCTGCTACAATGTGTCTCCTTGGCTACTCCTGGGCTTTAATGTTTTGAAATGATTGGCACTGGGTGGAGAATTTGATTTCTCTGATTTCTCTAACTAAATAAGCCTAAATTTCTGAAGATCTACAAATGATATTGTGGTTAAGTTTAATGCAGAATGGAAGCAGTGTTGTGTTTTTACTTATAATGTGTTTGCATACATCCAACACAAGAACTTAAATTTTTTTTTCAAGGGAATTGCACTGTCAAAATACAAACTTTTCTTGAAAGTCCTTCTAATGTGGTGAAAAATAGACCCATCCCTTGCTCTTATCTGCACTCAGCCACACTGTGGTAAGCAAACAAGGAAGCTCAGTATGGGTGTGTTTTTACAGTGGCACCAAATCTTACACTTTTTGCCATGCACTCACTACTAATCCCACACATTGCCTGTTATCTGCTTGCTCCCATACTTCAGGACTAAAATTGTGCCTTTTGGGGACTAAAACACATAAGAGGAAGGACTAATTTTAAAAGTGATTGGGAATAAAGGGTCCAGCTTCTGGGACAGGGTTCCTGCTTTCCCTCTCTGATCAGGCACTGGCTGACGCTCACGGAGGGGGCAGAGCCTTCATTTCGTGTTGTATTTGCATCAGATAAGGCAGTAATTTCTGACTTTAGTTTTCCATGGGAGCAAACTTTCACTTCATTAACACTGGCGTCATTAGGGGGATGGGGTAATTCACCGTGTGATCCAGACCCGGCTGTGACCTGCATGGAGCCATCCAGTGGCAGAGCTAATTAGTGCCTTCGTGCCACGTGAACACTTCTCCGCAGTCCCTTTGGCTGAGGTCACGACTAATTTCGCATGAACCGCTAAGCAGCCATTGCCTGGTAACTAATTTTGACCTCTAACTGCTTCGGCAAGACCTCCAACCCTGCTGCTGAGGATAAATGACATCCTGTTGTTATCTGTCCTCTGGGCAGCTGCTGAATTCCCACAGCAGCTTTGGTTTGCCCTCTCTGTGGGAGGATAGCGCTCCAGGCATTGCAGCATGTCCCCGAAATGAATGTGAATAACGACTATGATTAGGGGCTGGCTGGGCACAGACCCATCAGGCCGTGGTGGCAGAAGCTGAAGTTGGATCCTGGAAATATTTCTTCCTTTTTGGTCTAGTTTTTGGATGAAGGGACAGAGGAGCTAGGAGCAGAAGTGCTGAGGCAAGGCTAACAGCTTTCTCCTGTTCCCAGGATACACAGCCAACACTTTAATGCATTTAATTCTGCCTCCAATCATTTGGTGTGACTGTGCAATTTACAACTACGTGCACAGCACTGCGAGGAGCTGCAGGGGAAACACCTATGGTGAGGGATTGTTTGGAAATGCAGGGGAGGAGAGTAGTGTGTTTTGGCAGGGGTGCAGACAGAGATGTAGGAAAGCTAATTTAAACTCTGATTATCTGCGTTTTGTAGCTGAGCAAGGCCTTGGAGTTACTGGTGATAAGTGAGCTGGTACCTACAATGAGAAAGTATCTTCTTGCCAGGAGTCCAGAATGTTCTCTGTTAAATTATAATTTGGTGTCTATCCTCAAGGGTCTTCTAGCTGTTTTCCTAGTGTTTACTGTATTAGACACTTGAGGCTGCCCCTGTTGCCTCAAGAACAGGCTCTGTGTGACCAGGGTGAGTTTTAGTGTGTGCAAGCATGTCCTGAGAGCATGTTCTGACTGCTGGTGTTTCACTGAAACCTGCCACCAGAGTCATCTTTATCTGACCTGCTGACACCAGCTAAACTAAATGCTGTCTTTATTAAACTTTTGGGGAACACATCAAGAAGAATAATGAGAAACATTTTTTTGGAAAAAAATCAATCAAACAAAACTCTCAAACCACCCAAACTTCAAAAAGTGCCCCCCAAACCTAGTGTTAGCACAGAAATAAATATTGCTCCTCTGGCACTGGTTCTTAAACATAATTGCTGTTACGAGTGGTCTCAACAAGGCAATATTCAGAATGCCTGCTTTTGAAATATTCCCTGTGGATACAGTCTCTATGCTGGTGAGGATTTGGTGGTGGGGTCCTTTTTTTTCTTTCTCAGGTGTTTAGCTTGAGTTTCCCCATGAGAAATCAACCCTTTTCCACAGAAAGCTTCAGAATTGTAGTAGGCAATTCAGTAGTAAGTCAGGGAAAGAAAATTAGGTAAGTGGAAATTCATAGTATCTGTTACAGACAGATTATCATGTAAAGATATCCACACAGTTCAGTAAGTCGGCATATCTAGCATTCGGGCTGTCAGGTTTCAGCTATGGGACTGTGCTTTACTCGGAGGTAGATGTTTATCTACTGCTCAAATGAGATATGTGGGTTTGAACCTTTGCAGTGAAGCAGAAAATCAAAGCCCTTGACCATTTGCGGTCAGTAAAACACGGCCCTGTTTATAAGGGACTTATTCTGTGATTTGAGATATATTTCCGTTTGTGTTGATGCCTGACCTGCTTAAAATATTTTTTCCCCCTGGTTTCTGTATTTCACTGAAGTTGTGCTCTGTCCTTTGCTTTACAAACCATCACCATATAACATTTAACAATTCCAAATTGATTAAGTCTAGTGAAGGATGAAGTGATCCCTATTTGTGTGTGTTTTTCCGAGGCACTGCTGACAAAAGCTATGTAAATGTAACACATGACTGCTGTTTATGGTAGATTAAGCTTGTTCAGCTTTTGTCGGTAATGTACCCAGTTTGCAAGCAAAATAAAAGGATTTTGTGATGGGGTTGTTTTTGTGATTTGTGTTAATAATTAACCTAATCTGACAAAAACTGTCTGGCAAAAATAGTTAGACTGGACAGATATGTGGCAGAAGGCTCCACAGCAGGAAGAAGGTGACCTTTAGAAGTGAACAGCAAAGCCAATATGTTAACTAGCAAGCAGACTATCTAGATTTTTTTTTTTTCAACAGGGAAATATAGTTTAAACTCTCTCTTTTTCTCTTGTCCCTGTCAGCAGTAAGCTCCCATTTGCAGACCCCTTCAGGAACATAGCTCTGTGTGATAGCACCCCAACTACCTTATGCAAGCAAATATTTATTAGTACTGTTTATTATTAGAGAATTTGTGGACCCTGGGAAGAAAGCCCTATAACAGCTTTGACCCATGGAATCACACTAAAATTTCTGTGTTTCTGGGCTAATTTCACTTCTGTTTTATCTGTGTAGTTTCCTTTTAAGCGAGGTAAGCTTCATGTGAGAAATGAAAGCTACCGTGGTCAGTGTCTAGCAGGCTTGTGCGAGTAAACTAAGGGGGAAACCAGTTTGGATCTTGAAGCTACAATGTGAGTGGAAAAGAAAAGAGGATTCTGTGACTGACAGCACACAAATTGAGAGGAAAGGCAACATGTGGAGGGAAGTCTTGGATTTTTTGGCATTTAACAAATTCTCCTTGACCTGCCCTTGCATTTTGCCCTTTGTATACAAAAATTAATAATAAAAAGAAAAAGCTTATGTTCTTCATTATCAAGGGCAGTGCAAAATCCAAAAAAATTCAGGACTACAAAAACAAGGCAGATGAAGTTAGTGGGTGGTCTGTGTTCACTGCAACATCTTCTCAAGTGTCTGGACATTGAATTTGCTGTAATCACTCTCTCTTTATAAGCATATAACTGGGTGGGAAGGGAGTCGGGGAAAGAGAAAAGTAACAAATGTTATTTACTGAGACTATATGTTCCTCCAGTACTGATCTTAAAAAATAAAGACTTTTTTTACAGAAAGGAAACATGAATAAGTGTCTTGTTAAGAATCACGTTGTTTATATTTTTATATCACAGTCCAGCCTTTTGTGTCACTGAATTTAATTTCAGTTTAAATCTTGCTTTTGGTTCTCATTTAAATGAAGCTCATTTTAAAAGCTTCTGGTTCCTTCTAAAAATGTTGACCAACTGTAAGTACTAAACCCATGGATACTTCATTTCCTTGTTGGCTAGAAGAGGCAGACTTTGCTTGCCTTTGGGTTTTGGGGAAAAGCCTACATATGTGGAGGCATAATGTGCATTTGCCAGTAGTGAAGGAGCCTTTTCAGAGGCAGAGTGATGGACAGCGGTGGGCAAAGCTTTTTAAGCTTTTTTTCTCTCTCTCTGTAAAGAAGAACAATGAAACTTTTTTTAAAGGAACAGTTGAGAAAGCCATTGTGTCTGTTCAGGGCTGCCTTCACTTTCTCTGCATAATAAATATAGTACGGAGATCATTTTCCTGTGCCAGGGATGGCTGTCCTCCCATGGGGTCACTGAGGAGTTCCCTCCCTACTGCCCATGGGTGCCAGGCTCTGTGCAAGATTATCTGGAGAGGCCTTTAGCAAACAGATTTTAATCTGACTGTCAACCTGTGAGTCTTCTGAGCTTGAGTCTGGGTGCATGTGCTGGACACCTCTCCCTGCAGTCATAGGAAAGGACCTGGTGAATATCTCCCTCCTCCTCCTCTGTGGGGAAATGCCCTCGTGCTGCAGGCTGGGTGGGGGACAGCATGGTATCTTCTGTCATACATGCAGTCTGATGAGACAAGGAGATAAGGTCCTGAAGTGCACAGTTTTTACCCACCCTGAGCGTATTGGGGCAACCTCTACTGCATGAACTCCTCAGTAGATAATACCATGCTTGTGGATACCATGCCACATTTCCAAACACCTGCTGTACTATATCACCCTCTACATTATTGTTATGATCTTTCTTGGCACTTTCTCAAGGAATTATTCCTTATTTTTCACTTTCTAACACAGCAAGCTGAACTGTGAAGGTGAAATTGTATAGGGAGTATTTTTGTTCTAAGGTAATTGGATAGTGCTCTCTATTGCTGATAGCTGAATCTGACTGCCTTGCAAAATCATGCTGTGGGAAGTTCCTCAGACAATGTAATTTTTTTTCCTGTTTCTTCCAAAGCCAAGACCCAGAATTTTTTTATGTCTACATCCTCTGTACTCCTCTTTCCCTTGGCTTACTGGATAAAGCTGAACTCAAGCAGAAAATCTGACTCTGCTTCACAGATGGGTGAGGTTTGTAGCAACTCTGACCTAATGCAGAAGCCAATTACATTATTAAGTTGCCTCCTGAGATTGTTTTATTACTAACTATTGCTACTATGTGCCACCTCAGAGCTGATATAATTCAACTCTCAGACATCGTCGCACACTTTCCTGGTTGGGTTGTTTTTGGTTTTAGCAGTAACAAAAGCCCTTTTGTACATACCACAGTGCAAAGCAACTTACAGGAATATGCAGTATGCTGTCCCTGTAGCTTAGTAACCCTCCCCATCAGCAGCAAGGCCATGTCCCACATTTGAGACTATTTTCTCTGGTTGGTGAAGATGCAGAAGCAGCTTCCAATTGCTTTGGACTACCTTGTGTTATGTGCAGGGATGTGTCTACAGCCCATGTCCTTGCATATGTGCAGCAGTCCTGCTTCTGAGAGAGCTGCTGCAAGCATAAGAGGAGACATTTTCTGCCTGGACAGTTCTCCTTGGGAGGAAATATAGTGGGTGAGGAAGGAACAATCCATATTCTGGATGTGGGACAGAGGTTAATACATCTAAGTAAAAATAAATTTAATTTTAGATTAACGTTTCATTCTTTGTAAAGGTTAAATGCCTCTTATGTTATTGATATCACACAGGATTTCAAAATTCAAATGCTTTTAAAGTGTTGTGTGAGTGAATTATGTGCTGTGTTTTATGCCATGCATTATATGACAGCTAATTCAAAGTGTCCTACAATTTCTCAGGACCAAATAAATGGATGTGAAGCCTTGTATATAAATCTCCTTTTACCATGTAGAGAGTATTGTAGAGTTGTTTGGATTCTTGAGGTTTTTGTTCGTTTGCTCTTTGTTTTTCTAGTTAGTTTTTTTTTTTTAAACTAGTGGTGGTCTGCCCTTTTTATATTATACGGTTGCATGCAGTTTAAGTGTTCCTTCTTGAGTTTCTTGAAGGTGTCCTTTCTTGCATGATCTGTATCAGTACTCAGCCCTCTATATTACCAAAATGGTGCAAAAGGGTCTTAAGATGCATGAAGACCAAAGAAAACAGCTGGACTCTACAGCTCTTCCTTCTTTGCACGTTACTGACTATAAAATTTGGGATTTATTTATAAAAAATTAGGTGGATTCAAATTCAAACTAGTTTAAGTCCCAAAGCTGTGGATTTAATTGTAGGGTATATCCCTACAATTTATAGTAGAAGTTTAGTTAACTGTAGAATTAAATGATTTTGTTTTCCCCTGCTGTGGGTCTCTATTGAATTTGGCACAAGTTCAAACAGCCTTGTAGCATCCAGCATTTGCTGGATCATAAAGCAAAGACCCTCCCTAGGAACATAAATGGAATTTCTTTCCACCACTGCAGTGAGATTAATGACAGTTTTAGTAGGGTTTTTTCTCCCCCTTTGTCCTGTAAATCTGAGCTCTATTCTACTGAACTGCTTTTTAAAGAAAACAAACTAAAACTCAGGCTAAGTTCTCCTGAGGCACCATTCAAGGGCCAGTGTTCTGCTCACCCCACAAACCTTTCAAGGCACTGAATTTTGGGCAGGAGATGTATGCAGGATCAGGCATGCTGGCAGAGCCTACGAGGGTTTGCATTTGTAGGCGAAAGGGGCCACACATCAGCTGATGCTGCTGATGTGGTGATGGATTAGTGAACAGAGAAAGGTTTGCATTGTGCTAGAAATGGAAGGATTAGCAGCTGCCCTTGTTGAGTCAGGCTGGAGGGAGGAGGATGAGGAGGACAGCAACATACTGTGACACTGGTCTGTATTAAATTGCTATCAGTGGCCTTCGCCACTAATCTCCCTCTCTTTCTTCAATGAGAAAATCTGGGAGGACTTCATGTCAGAAAAAGAGAATTTTATTTATTCTTTCCCCTTTCTTATGCTTTTTCTTGTTTCTGTGCTTATTGCATTTTAAACTTTTCAAATGTTTTTAACACGAAGTAATTTCCAGAGAGAAAAGAGTAAGTAGTGCTATCTTAACTGCAAAGGCAGATCCCAGCCTGAAGTTACAACCAGAGATGGTTGTGCCTATGGGTTTATTAAATGCAATAATGTGTGGCAAGACAGTATATTCTCATTGAGGTCTGTTCCTTCCATGTGAGGTTTGAATTTAGATCCATCTCTAAAATTCATAAGTCATGGTATTTTCTTTTCATCTCCTCAAAAAAAAAAAAAAAAAGAAAAAGTAAATTGGTTGCTTATGTTGGTTTTCATCACCTAGTTTCTTAGGACCCCTATTTTGATGCAGTTCAGCAATTAAGAGCCTTATGTTTGGCACAAGATCTGTTTCAGTAATGTCAACATTGAACGTCATTGCTGATGGACTCTGGTAAAAGTCAAGAAGCTTTCTCAGACACCTGCTGCCTCTTGCTGTCTGCTCTCCCCTCTGCTGAGGGCTGCCTCCCACAGAGATTCATCAAGAGGTCACCTGCTGATGGCTGTGTTGGAAGGGGCTGGAGTTGAACCTTAAATCATTTCTGAGTAAGGCTCTGAGCTCGCTTCCTGGGATGTGAATGGGAGCAGCAGTGTGGCTGTGTAAATCACCCCTGCCTGCTCTGCCACCAGCCTGCAGACCCTGATCAGGTGGTGGGGTGTGCATTGGGGCTTACACTTCCCAAATCTACTGCAGCTCCTGGGGCTGTGCTTAGGTGCTTTACTGAACTAGGCTACTGTCCCTTCAAGTACTTCCAATATTTTGAATGCTATTTGGTCAAAATGAATTGTACTCCTCAAGGAAACAGCTTTGCTTCAACCAGACACCTTTGACCTTAGCAGACATCTCGGTCTAATTGTTGGAGGTGAGTGAAATTCCCCTTTTCAGAGTTGCATTGCAATCAGTGAAGCTTCTCTCTGACAGATGAATCAAGAGTTAGGGTTCCTCTGTAGAAATGAGGACTAAAACAGGGGGTTTAAGTTACCTGACTGTCAAGTGGTGAGACAATGCAGTGGCCAGAGCACTCACAGGGCTCACTGTTTCTAGCCCCCCACAGCTCCCCACTAGGTCAGCAGAACACAGAGTGTTCACGGGGACAGCAGCTTTGTTAAAAACCCAGAACTTCTACTAGGGGCAGCAAAATTTGGCTTGTACTAACACTGGGTAATGATTTGTGGTATTTTTAAAAAGCAAAGAGCTTTGTGGATTAATATTAGATCCAACTATAGACAGCTTTTACAAAGAGAAACCACGAGATTGCTAAAATATGTTGTATTTTGGTACAGCAGGACAGCTTTACATTAGCCAGTGTGCAACATCTCTTGACACTTCAGATTTCAGATTTCTTCTAACTTAAAGAAAAATACAAGCCTAAACTTAAGTGCTCAAATTCTCAAAATGAAGTTCTTAAATAAAAAGCACTTGCTCATAAATTTAGTTTATCCTGTATGGGTTAAGTTCCTGGGAGCTCTTCAGAAAACAGGACCATTTTCTTCAATGTCTCACTGTGAATTAAATGCTTAATTTGGGTAAATCCAATTGAAAAACATTGTCTTTACAAGACAACTTGCTGATGTGAAGAACTTTATTGATGGTCAAAGAAAGTAAAAGAAGTTTCTTTGAAAACAGCTTGATTTAAAAAAAAATACCACAGAGGAGAATTAAAAAAAGTAAGTGCCGTTCAAAACAGATGATTCCTCTTGTTTGAAAGCAGAGTCTCCTTGCAGCACTTGTGGGTACTTGCCAAGTGGGGTCTGCTCAGCCACATCTCTTTTGAGCAAGGACAGAGAAACATTTGAAGATGAGTACCCCTGGTCACTTGTTAGAATCATGATTTGCTGCTTTGTGTGACACAATAATCTCGAATATTTGGGATCTCCAGCAGAGAGGAGGAAGAGGCACTGTGGGTACATGTACTGTTTAGAGAAAATGATAAGAACTTGCCAAGTAAGAAACCTTTTCACCATTTTTCTTCTCAGAAAGTTACTTGTGAAGTTAGGGCAGAAGGAGGCTAGGAAGAATTTGGCTATGTCTCGCTTCCAGATTTTTCTTCTCCTTTGGGGAAACAAATCCATTTTAAAAGCAGAAGTTGGAAAGAAGGAAAGAGTTCAATTAATGTCTTAACTTTCTTTCTTTAGACTGCAAGAATTCGTTTTTCCCCATGTCTAAACATTGTTGCATGAGGCTGTCATTATGATGGGCACTGGTCAGGGCTGTAAAGGACATACCTGAGAGAAAGCTGAAATTAGTACCGCAAAACCACCAAATCTTAAAGAGTCTGAAGGGATCTCTGGTATTCCCTAGTTCAAACTCTCATACAGAGAGAGTCACGTCAGCCGAGGCTACGTCTGGACAAGGCTTCGGCACCTTCTGTGTGGAGATTGCACAGGTGCTCTGGGTGCTTGTGCCAGGCCTCCAACACCTTCCTTGAGAGGAAAGTAAGGAATTTCTACAACACCTAGAGCAAACACACACTTGTTACAAGTATGTACCAGTCATCTTTATCTGCAGAGAGGAAGGTGATGGAGAAGATGACCTTTTTATTGTCTTAAATCCCTAAAATACAAGAAGGTTTTGTAGCCTCAAAACAAAGGTGAAGTTCATTTGGAAAACTTATTAACTTGTTCTCATTGGAATATTTATGCCATGTACTTGAAAATGTAACTTATTTTAACTTAGTTAAATGTGTGAGGGCAAAGAACATGTCAAGAGTGTGCAGTTTTTCACATGCTGCTAAAGAATGGGTCTTATTGTAGACAAGGGATAAAATTCACTCTCATCCATATTAAATAAATATACTACTTATAGTATATTTATATATATTTGTATTTATATTTATATATTTATATTTATATGCTACAGAGTCCATGGACCTTGTTGAGGTACTTGAGTGGATATGATGTTAGGGCTACAAGACTCTTTGTTCAATGATTCATTTAAATTAATCCACTTAGAAACCAAAAGCAAAATCAGATGTTATAATTTCCTCCTCAGAGAGAGGACAATAATAGAGATCGCAACGAGGTATATAGAGTTCTTATTGCGTCCTGGTATATATAATTGTCAGAAAGGTGACTTCAAGAATAAATTTGACAGAAGAAGAAGAACAACAAAAGTTCTCCAGCTCTCATGGTCAGTAATCTGAGTTGATGGATGTAAGCCAAAAGAAGTCTTTCCAGGAGTTACCCATGGGATCTCAAATTCATTCCTTTCTTTTACAGCTCAAACCATTTTATAAAGTACTCCTGGTTGTTTTTGGTCTGGGTTCGGTTTTTTTTTTAACAGCTCATAGCAGCTTAGCATCCCTCCTTCCCTTCCAAGGCACAATAAATTTCCTTCTCGCTGTGGAGAAATAGCAAAGGGAAGAAGCCCTTCAGCACACGCCCCTGATTTACACAAGCGCCTCCCCATGCTCTGACAGTTCCTCTGGCAGGCTGTGGGAGCAGCTGCTGCCAGCCTCCGTGCAGATGGCTGCATCCAGCTGGTGTCTGAGTACGGCAGGAGCTTATGCTAAGATTAATCACTTTCTAACATTAATCACTTTCTACCCCTTTAAAATTCTAGAGAATTGTGCTGAATCCTGCTTCCACAACAACTGATGGAAGCTCTTTAATGCACGGGCCCAGCATGGCCTTCAGCTGGGCTGGTAGAACAGTGACACAGTTTCTCTAGGGCAGGAGGGGCCCCCTGAACACCTGAGTAGTTGTGGCACTCTGTGAACTTTGTCTCTTATGCTTGTTTTGGCTGCCAGTGCCTTTCAAACAGCTCGAGTTCTTGTGCTGTACTGCTGAAAATGCTCGTCACATCTTGCATTTCTGCTGACTTCAATGCAAAACTGGCCTTTTAAGCAAGTAAAAGACTGTGTTAACATCTACATTTTATTTCAACTTTATTCCTGTATTATTTCAAGAAAAGTTTGAAATATTTCGACATAGGCTAAGATCTACCTGCTGCAAGAAATGCTGAAGATCAGCTGGTGGCATTTTTTAAATCCTCACAGTCATGTGAGAAAATATTCTATATTTCTGTGTTCTAGAAAGTTTAGATATGACCTTTTTGAAAAATTGTACTTATGCACGGCCCAGGCACCAAAACTGCTGGGATTTCATGACATCTTCTTTCACAGTCAGAACTAAAATTTTGAACAACCTTTTTCAATAGATTGATAGCAGCAAATGAAACTTTCAGCTATTCAGAAGGATCTCAATTCCTTCTTCTGCATACAGGTGCTGTCTGTTAGGATTGCTAGGACATTGTGAACACAAAAGGCCAATTTCTTTGTCAGGAAACAACTTTTCCTGAATAATTTATAGCTAAACTCATAACTGAACAAAGTATGAATCGTCCATTTAGTTTCAGTGATGGTGAGTCACTTCCCTTCCTTTTGTTGGTCATTCGACAGCAAAAGATAAGAAGATATCTTAAACTCGTGAAGTTTCCATTTTTTTATTAAATGGACTTGTGCTTGCCAATGATCTTTCAGCATTAACGCTGGACGTGACTACTGTCTCATGACACTCTTGAATTTTTAAATTTGAACTAAATTATCTCCAATACATAATAAAAACATTGTTTGAGAATAAATACATTATTTAAAAAAACCCAACAATTTTAAATCTCATGCCACGCAAAAGACTTACTTTTGCTTTAACTCCAGGAACTGATAAAGCTACAGCAGTGATATACCTGCATAGGTTTTCCATATGAGATAGACAAGCTCATCTAAGCCCAGTTTGTTCTCCTTTAGGGTGGATCACCCCCCTATCTTTCAAAGCCTCACTTTCCTTCTTCAGATAAATGTATTCTGCACTTACTAATAATCAAATACTTTACGCCCAGGCAAATGGAAGCAGGGGAAAATAAGCACTAAGAATTTCTGAAAACCCTCACAATCTGTGGGCCCTTGAACAGACTCACAGATGCGGTTCAGTCGACTGCCACTGTACAGTGCCACAAAGGTGATAAATTTTTAAAGTGAGGTTACAAAATCTTCAGGAGAACAGCAGAGGATACTATACCTCTGATGATAACACCAAGTCTTCATTTTACTCACTTTTGATAACCAGCTCTGGTGGTTGAATCTCTGAGCTCAGAACAGCCTCCTTTGAAACACAAACAAACAAAAGAATAGCATTTGCACAGCAGACTTGGCCTTGTCTTGCATTGCCTTTCACTTGTCTTTCAGAAAGCTCTGGACAAGCCCAGCTCTGATTGAGTTCCCACTTCCAGCCCCCTGCTTTTGCCACACTCATAAAATCATAGAATCATTACAGTTGGATAGGACCTCTAAGACCATTGAGTCCAACCATTAGCCTAGCACCACCTTGTTCACTATTTCCCCAAGTGTCACATCCACATGCCTTTTGAGCACTTCCCTGGGCAACCTGTTCCAATGCCTGATCACCCTTTCAGTCAGAAGTTTTTCCTAATATCCAATCTAAACCTTCCCTGGCACAACTTGAGGCCATTTCCTCTGGTCTGGTCACTTGTTACTTGGGAGAAATGATCGACTCCCACCTGGGTACAGCTTCTTTTCAGGTATTGTAGAGAGTGATAAGGTCTCTCCTGAGCCTCCTTTCCTCCAGGCTAAACACCTGCAGCTCCCTCAGCTGCTCCTCAAAGGACTCGTGCTCTAGACCCTTCACTGGCTTTCTTTCTCTTCTCTGGACATGCTCCAGTGCCTCAATGTCTTTCTGAACACAGGCTTTGAGATGTGGCCTCACCAGTGCCAAGTACAAGGGAATGTAAGACTACATGGTTTCCTTGTGTTGAGCTCATGCAAAAATGATTACACCAAGCACAGTGGATTCTCTGCTCTGCAAGAAATTTTCCTCTAGAAAACATGTCCTACTCATGCCTATGGGATAGGTATATGCTGAAAAGCTTTTTTCTAGTTTGGGACCATAGAAGGAGTGCAAACAGATTTCACCTTGTCTGGCTGAGATGTGCAATAAGTGTACTTTAGATAAAGATTTGAGAAAAAAGATGAAAGAACAGTGGAGGAAGAAAATGCAACAAATATGCTAGGGGCTTGACAGAGCTTGTGATCCCCTCCAAGTGTAACAACAGAACTCATCCTCTTTATTTCTGCGCATCTGTGGTTAGAGTTAAAGGAGTCTTTGATAGGAGTCAGGCTGAACTAAAGCTAGATGCACCAGCTGCTTCATCAAAAGGCAGCATATTAATGCTTTTCATTTATCAAAATATGTGCCATTGATACTCGAAGTAGACAAATGTTAAACAGAAAGTCTGTATTATAAATACAGACAAGCAGTGCGTAGCCTCATATATTACCAAAGACTCAAAGCTGGAGATTGTTCTCTATTTGTACTAATGATATGTCTCAACACTGACATCCTTTCAAGAGAGCTTAGGTCAAATGCTGGTTGGGATCTAGAGATGGTAGCTAGCTCCTAGTGAGCAATGCTACTGCAGGAATCTGGCTTAGATTCAGGTATGCAGGAACTTAAGATTGTTTATCCAAAAGCTTGAATCACCCTCACTTGCATCTGAGCAGTCTTGGCTGGCAATCAATCAAGAAAGCAGAATTCTTCATCAGCACAATGCTAGAGGCAGGGATGTATTTTATGGATAGGGAGGATGCAAGATGTCATTGCTGAACTGGGAGGAAAGGAAGCTGTTGCTATGATGAAGGAATAGAAACAATCAAGTGACTCTGTCTTTGAAGATAACAGCATGACTGTGAACCTAGACATGTCTTCAGCCTGGGAAATGCTGTAGTTGCCCTTCTGGCAGCTTTATTAGTTTTACTGCTTACTTGTGTTCTTGGGAGTCTGTTCTCCCTAAGGTTGCTTGTCCCCCTGCAACTCACCAAACAAAATTGTTGCTAAGGGGATATAATTCGTGTGAGTTCAGTTACCATTCAGAAATGGAAAAAGAAATTAATATCTGACGTTTGCTGGGGTTAAAGTTACTTTGAACTATGGAGACTGCAAAACTGTAGAGCACCGAGTTCTGCAAAGCTCCTTGGCAGCCCAGGGACTGGATTTGCTGGGCACTGGGGTCAAAAGGCTTCAACAACATTTCTGTCTATATTCTTTAGTAAAGGAGGGATTTGATTGGTGGTCACAGTGTGGAAAGAGAGGTGAAGTATAAAAGAGGAGAGATACATTTGGGTTTCTAAACTGGAATTCAAGCATGCAATGTCTGTTTTGGCTCAGCTATTGACTTGTTGTGTGGCCTTGGACCGCCTGGTTTATGAAGCGGGGAGGGGAAACTGGCATAGGAACATCTGAGGATTAAAAGATGTTTACAGAATGCTTTGTACTTGCATCATTTTATCCTTTCAAAGTGTTTATTATTTTGGACTAGTCTCTTACGCCACTGTAATAGCACTGAACTTCCCTCAACCGGATCTGTTTCTTCATGAAAAACCCTCGCATGTACATAAATAAGACACAGCACTCTGCAAAAGTTCTCACCAATTATAAAAGCCTTAATATCATCTTGTAGGTATTCAGTGTTGAAAAAGATTGGAATCCCAAGGAGGAGAAAAAGACTTTATGGGATAGCTGTCTCATGAAGGCTTTCTTGTGACTGCATTTCTTAACTGTTCCATTAAGGAAATATTAATTTGACTGAGAAATATACCTTATGCATTTTTTTAACTCTCTGCCATTTTATTACATATTAATTTAGTGATATCTTCTGTGGCATGACATCCCAGGAGTATATTAGAATGGATGTTTCTGAGCATCCAAACCTTGCTTTTCTGGATGAGAATGGAGTGAAAGCAAGTGCTAGTAGATCATATTGCCTACAGGCATTGCTGTTCTTGTTTGAGAAACAAGAAGCCACGTATTAATAATCATTTCGTGTGAAACTGCTTGCTGAAGCCAATTTCAGGATTTGTGCAGAATGATTCCTCTAAACCCATTTGTCTGCATGGCCTGGCTGTGTTCTCTAGGAGACACTGGCTCTGTCGAGCCACTGAGGTAAGTTAACCTGCGAAGAGTATAGGAAAGGGAGGAGGAAAACAATTCTGAAGTAATGCTGGTTATTGGTGTTATGGTGAACAAAATGTGATAAGTGAAGGGGCTGAAAAAATGCAGAGAAAGATGTTGTCATAAATATATGCTATGAATACTCAAGAAAATGGGATTCAGTCATAAAGGAAAATATGAAAAATATGAACAGAACAAAGATTGTGAGCAGTTGCACAAATATAGTCTATGACAGAAATTATACTGCAGATACAGGAGATGACATTTGTTGCATGCATACATTGAAAGTCTGGAGTTCTAGGTACAGTAGCTGTAAAGGAAACATTTCTGTGCTTATTTAAATGGCTGATGGAGTTCAGGAGTTCAGGGGCTATAAATGTCTGAAAGTGGTAGCTAGTATCTGCCACTGCTAATTACATTGTACTACTCTTTGCTTTAACAAAGCAGCTCTGAATATACAAGCAGTCATGTGGCATGTGTTTTGGATGGCTGGAGCCCGTGGTAGGTTTGTGGCACCTACTTGCACTTCACTAACTGCAGAACTGCAGGTACATTTTCAATAAGCTTGGGAAGTGAACTAGCAAGGTCAGGGAATGAACGGGTACACCTGGTTCCCATCCTTGGATTTTTCAGGTGTGGAGTCATGAGAAAAACCCCTTCAGACTCAAGTACCTTGGGCCAGAGACACACATTCAATGTGATGTATACAGATAAGCAGCCTGATTTCCAGGAATGGCAAGAGGCACAGCAACCTACAGACATAGTGGGATTTGTGTAACAATCAACAGCTCTGAAAACCAGGCCCCTGGTATTAAGTGCTTACTATCAGGCACCTAATCTTGAAAATGTTGGCCAAATGCCACAAAACTCTGCTCCTTTTTGAAAACAGAATCTGGGGATTTTTTTTTTTTTAAACTCTAATCTGTAGTACTGGATCCTTGTAAGCAATCTCAGATATTTCCACTATAACATTAATGATTAAGTCATTTACCAAAGGAGAAATAGATTGGCTTAGTTTTTCTCTCATTGCCCTCTTTGCTGAGGTCAAGGTTGAAACACTAGAGCTGAAATGATTACTAGAGGAAGAATGTTCTCTGCTTCTGCCTTTCGAGCTAAAAACCTTATAAGAGAAAGAGTTTCTCACTCTCGGCTCTCATTCTTGAGGGTTAGGCAGTTCTCCCCCCAAAACGTTTCTCAATTTGCCTGAAGTGCTTCCCTTGTGCATTTTTATTTATTGTCTCTGTACAATTGGAAGGAAATATTCTCATAGGTAGTTAATGCAGATTGCAGGGTATGAAATCGTCATGGTCTAATGGTATTCAAACAGAGATTGAGCGAGATTATTACGAAGGAAGAATGGCATTTGTACTGAAAAGTGCTGTTCAGTCGCAGTGTCTGTTACTCTTGTGGTATCTCAAATCACCCCTAAACTTCTAAAGCCTTTTTCCACTTTCAAAACATTTATTCAGGAGTAAAATGAAATAAGAATGGGACGGAGCATAGCATTCCCAGTAGATATATGTGTTGGGTTTCTCTAACATGCTTTGTCTTTTGACTGTTTCTTCCTGTCCAACAGGCTCTAGTAAAGTTTAAAAATTTGCTTGAAAACTTTCTGCCAGTTCCAGGTGCCTTGGCATTTTTCAGTAGTACAATCACCTCATAATTCATTGAAATGATTACAGAAGATTCACAGATTCATTAACTAAAGATTGACAGGAATGACAGTGGTTCTTCAGGAGAGCCATGGAATTTCATGTGGCAGAACTTAGACATGGAAACTGGAAATGACCATTTATTCACTTTCTTGACACATCCCATGGGGACCTTCTGAATCTTGATCTTGCCTGCAAACTGCTGAAATGCTCACCTATTACTTTTCAGCGCTGCTGCAGGCCTGATCAGCACTCACACCACCGCAGAGAAAGAGATTCAGCTGACGTCTTTGCCGGAGAAATATATTCTAATATGTAGCATTAGCAGGGCTTAATGATCCAATAAGACTTAAAACCTATCAGGGTGTGCAATTTTTTGTCTTAGCATGTGGCACTAAACCACTCTGCAAAGCTAATTGCCTCTCTTTGTAGCTTTGAGTGCAGAAGCTCTAGTTTGACAAGAAATTTGAGGTATGCATACATGATGTTTGCCACCAGCTCAGTAATGTCAGCAACATCCTTGTCTTAGTAAAGCTCTATGAAGACATTCTAGGCATGCTGTTCTCAGGGTCCTCAGCTTTCATTGCTCACAAATGTCCATCACTTGGCAGGGCAGATCAGTTAGCAAAGAAAAAGGAATGAGGAAAACTGTTCTGGCCAAGAAAACAAGGAAACCTGCCAAATAGAGGTCTCAAGGCCAGCCACCAAAACAGTAACTTGAGCATTAATTCTTTGGGATTTGCTGTGAAAGCAGGAGGGCTCAAGGAAGGCACAGAATTCCTCTGCATGGCAGAGGGAGGAAAGCACCGAGAGCCTTTCCCTTTCTTGCCTTGCATTTGTTTTCTGTAGACCATCACAGGGGAAGACTTTCATGGGCAAGGATGTTTTAGTGTAACAGGAAAAGAAATGCAGAAGCAAGTCCTGCCTGGACACTTCTCCTTTCAGAGCTGGCACTGTCCAAAGAAAACTGAGTGCAGCTTCTGACTTGCCGGCATACTAGAAACAGGTACACCACATAGCATATAACCAGGAGCTGTTTTCCTCAGCTGTTTTCCTTCCCCAAAGCATCCACCTCAGGGGCCCTACTTTGCTTCATCAGGCAGACTTCATGATGAAATAAGCCACTGTCTCCACATTCCTCTGGCTACCACATAGTAATTTTCTCCCTCAGACAGGTCCTTCTTTTCTATGCTTTATGTCCACTTGGGTTAACAATATTTTAGTCCCTGCTTGCTATTTATTTATTATTTATTGACAGTCTTACCCAGACAAAGCAAGTTTGGGAATACCAGGCTGTTCTCAGATAGATAGGAGGTAGAAGGAAGTGCCAATGGCTAGGGGTAATATAACAGGTTGAAGACGAGCACCTCATCCACATACTGCAAATGTAGAACCTCCAACTGGGAACCTTACAACAGAACAGAAGGACCTGGGAATTGAGATAAATGGGAACACCCAAAGCTATGAGGGAAAAAGGAGTTGCAAATGGGAGGTGCTTTGAGGCAGGACTGAGGACAGCAGGTCAGAGGAAAAACACAACTGAAGCAGGGCTTAGGCAGCTGAAAAGTGGGAGTTGCATTAGGCCAGCAAGGAGAATGAAATAGGATATACGGGGTGAGTGAGCTTAGGCCTGGGTGGGTTGGAGAAGGAAGAGTGGAACGAATGGAGGAACACTGGAAAAAAAGGAGTACAAGGCTGGATATTCAGCTTGGGAAATACTGGGAGATTCTGAAGAAAGAGCAATGGTGATATTTGATCTCTTGGGCACTCTGGGGTGTGAGAAGCTGGAGAGAGAATCTGTGAGACAGGAGCATTGTGACCAGCCTGTCTGGAATGTGGGGGACTCGCAGTTCAGAGGGGACCAAGGATACCCTGCCAAATTTCCCTTCAACTTCTGCTGTGATAGGAGGGACATCCACTGAAGTGCTCTTCATGTGTTCTCTCAGTTACAGTACTGCCTGACACCTGAATGTTTCCTACTTTTATTGTGATGGTCCATTTAATTTTCAATCATGTAACATCCCTATGGCTAGAAGAGTGCTGGCTTTCCTGTAAAGAGTTAGAGATTCACTTTAGCTGCTAATTATGAAATATAATGTAATATAGTATGCACTATAATCCAAATGTAGTTTAACTATACTATTTAGCAATGGGAAACAAAAAGAGACAGCAAAATATCCCTCATGTCGTGGAACAGAAATCCTCCTTCCCCAGACTGCTTATAAGCAACCTAAGAAAATTATAGAAGCTAATCTCTAGTTCACTGGAAATAAAATTGCAGTCAAATGCCCTACATTCAGAGAGATTACTACAGATAAAACTGAGCCCATGGAAGCAGAAATTCCATTTTATAGGCGTATGTGAAACTGTATTGGCATCACCTCCTACCCTGTGGAGAGACCACCTATTGTCCAAAGACACTACCTGAGGAAATATTGGCAATTAATATGAAACCTAGTTAATTTTCAGCAAATTTTACCAGTTTTGATGGAGCCAGTATCACTCAGAGAAGAAAGTTGCATAGCACTATAAATTGTCTTTTTTTTAAGAACATTTCCCTTCCCAAAGACTGGGAGCCCATCTCCTCACAGGAGTGGCAATGCTGTCTCTCTGTTCCAGAGGAATGAAGCTCACCCTGAAGGAGCAGTTTGGAACCCAGCTTCTGAACTCTGCCAGTGGTAGTTGGAATGCTGCTGAGGCAAATGCTCTGGTGAGAGCGTGGGCGAGCACATCGTCTTCCTGCTACCACTCAGCCTGTGTGTTCCTCTTTTTTTGCCTAATTTGTAGTCTCTTCACCTCAGGTTTGTTTATACTGAGCAAGTAGATTTATTACTTGTTCTTACTTTGCTTACAGCTTTTTTCCATCCCGACTACACTAGGCTCCCTTGCAAATTATTCCAAATTTGTGATCTTCATATAATTAACTGATTTGTTAATAAGTAGTTTGCTATCAGTTTACAAAATTTGACAGCGTAATTTTTTGATATCATGCAGGTCCCAATGTGGTGCTTTATACAGGTTCAAAATGTGCAAGAACTGGGCCTTATTTGGCTAAGCTCTTGAATAGACTGTCATGTTAGTGGAATAAAGAAATGTGCTATATATTTTAAGTGGGGAGAATATTAATAATTCAACAGTAAGGGTCAAGTCATCCTGCCAAGAAAAACCTACTGAAAAGGAAGTACACTGAGTAATAGTTATTTGCATTGTAGATAATAATATCAATTACAGTTCCCAGCTGGAATCAAGCCTCCATATTTTGGCTTCTGTACAGCCCCGGAATAACCCTTCCAGTCACAACAAGTTTCAGCCAAATAAAGACAAAGCTCAATTAACAAAACAACACAAATTTGCAGAAGCATAGGCTTGAACAATAAGAGACTGATGTTTGGACATAGCTACATAAGGCAGTTCAGTGACAATTAGAAGCTCTAATCATTTATAGTTAATGTCATTTTGCAAACACAAACTTTTAACCCTTCTCAAAAGCTGTATCAAAGAAAATCACTTGTTGGGCCCACTAGAAACCCTCTGCATAGGTTTGAGTCTTTGGTCTAAGTGAAATTGCCAGCCCTCTAGGCTTTGTTGTAAATGTCATACTATCAGCATATTGTAAAAGCCCCAGCTTCTGAAATCCAATTATTATGGGAAAATAATATTTTTCTTTAAAAAAAAAAGGAAAGTCAGTAGCAAGGATCACGTGCTGGCAGGTGTTGAGGTAAAAGGGGATCAGACTGGCTTGAGGCAAAGGCAAATCAGGCTGCTGCGAAGGCAGACTGATGAGGTGCTGTGCCTGGCAGGGAACCAGGCACAGCACCAAAAACTTGACTAACACTGCTATTGTCCCAGCAAAATACTGGGGGGTCTACAGTAGCAGTAATGTCAAAAGGGTTAACCCCACCTCCACACCTTCTGTGACAACAGAAGCAGCAATCTTGGCTTTCGGAGGGTCTGCTCTACTTGTCTTTTCCTAATTTCCTACTAGCTTTCCATGTCTTTCACCTCTTCTCCCTCCATAGAAGTAGCTTTGGTCCCTCCCACTCGGGGTTGCAAAAATCATGTTTGCCTACAGAACTGAAAAACTTCATGCAGTTTTCTGTCCCAGATGAGGGAACTAACTTTTCTATTGGATTGAGCTGAGAGGCCTTCACAGGATTTAGGAGTCTCCGAGCTGGCTGAAAACCAGCAGCCTCCTTTCTGCAAATGAAAACATCAAGCAGGGATATCAGCCTCCTCAGGCGAGACATCGAGCATTCATACATGTCACTGGTCTCCATGGAGATGGCAAAGTGGTACTTCTTGTACCACTGCTCGGTGGAAATAACCTGCATATGCTTCTAATGGTTCTGATGGTCCAACCATCCCACACAGAGTCCTCAGGTCCTGGGAAAACCCAAGTATGTGTCACTAATGGGACAGAGGAACATACCAGGAAAAGACAAAGAGAGAAATAACTTTACTTGTTTCTGTGGAAGTACATAGAACTGTGGTCAGTTCTCTGAAGTAGTTAGTATTGACTTCATCTTTGCGAAAATTTTTGTTTTTTAGATTTTTATTTGATTTTATTTCAAGGAAAACCCAGCAAATTCTAAAAGTTGTCATCAGTGGAGTAGACAGAGGCTTTCTGCCTTCTTATGCCACCTGTCCCTGCCCATTGCAGTGTGCTGGTTTGCACCATGCTGATTCTTTTGCACACACCCTGTGTTGCTAACACCTGCAAAAGCTTCTTTTCTAGGACAATAATCCATGATGTAATCACAATGGATTGTTATTTTAATAACAAATTGACAGATGAATAGAAACACCTCTTCATGCCTTCCTTTCTAGCTAGTAGAAGAAGACATAGTCTTCTCTTCAACTTCCCATCTTTTGAGAAGAGGAAACTTTTTTTCTTCTCCTGCCTAAAGGATACAGCAAGAGGCCCCATCTCCCTTCCTGACTGCAGTTGTGGTCATCCAGAAAGGTGACCTATTTTTGTGTCCCATTAAGGCAACCTTTGGGAGACAGATGGTCTTGGCTATCTCGTCCCTCTTAGGGGAATCATACATGCTCCCAATTTCAGATTACATCTCAAGGCTTCAACTTTCCTGCTTACCATCAAGGTTAACTCAACAGGCCTGACTGGATTTGGCACATACACACCCTTTATCTCTGTTGTGACAGCAGTTAATTAAAGTGACTCAGAAAACAGCTTCTCCAAAACAAAGTTGTGTTTATTTTCCAAAGAAGTACCCAAAGAAGTGGCCTAAACAGCAAAGAGCCATAACTTAGCTTGACCTGCTTGTAGATCTGGCTCTGCCCCAGACTGTAGGGCAGCGTGCTACCTGCTACACCACCTGACTGCCCAGAGCTCCTCTCTCATCACTGTTAGTGGCAGCTCGTCCCTCCTCCTTGCCTAGCCAGCATCTTTAAAGTCCACTGTGATGTCAGCTCTTGGCCTGAAGAAGAACCAGCACTGTCTCGCTGAGAGAAGCAAGCCTGGAGTGGATCTCTTTTCTTCAGAGGCACTCACATTGCCCCCCATCTTTCTTACTTCCTTTCCATTAACAGTTTAATTGAATTTTAGTTTGGTTAGTTTGTATCTCAGCAAGACTAAGACATAAGTGATGGGCAATGCCGTAATTCTGGGTGTTTGACTGCCACAATTTTGGCCATCATTAATAAGCATAGGAACTGAAAACAAACATCCCATTTTGATTAGGAAGATGGAGTGCCATTCCTAATCACTGCACAAATAAAACTGATCATAGCACAAAAAATGCAGTTGCTTAAAGGAAACATACCATTTCCTCCACATGAAGAAATTAGGTCTGGAAACTCATGAAGGTATTGCAGAAAGCGCTTTGATGATTGTAACTTCCACACATTGCAAAGCAAGCAGGTCAGAGTCTGTGGCTTAAAATAAATAGGCCTGAGCTCACAAGGAAAAAAAAAAAAGCTTCATTAAGTTCCTCTTGCAATGCCTACCTAGTCTTGTAAAGCTTTGGGACAGAAACCTGTAGGACCAACCCTTAGAAATACTTCTGGATTTATTAAAGAATACAGTCTTGTCTTTTCTGCTCTGTTTATTTAGTATGATAACCAATTTTGATGTGTGAAGAAAGTAGAAACAGAAAGACAACAAATAAAGCAAGATCTTTCAGGTCACTGAGAAAGAAATACTTTAAGCATATAGCAACTTACTGGTGATACCACATTTGAGGTCCCAAGAAGATTTTTATATTTTATAAATGATTGATGCCTGTTAATGAAATAATAAGTCATTAAGGGACTGTTTTCTTTGTCTTTCTCTTACACAGTTTCCTTGGATATTTGGCTCATAAATTTGTGGAGGGAATGCTTCACTCATGTCAAAAACCTTACTTCATTTATTAAAAGGCAAAACCGGGTTTTTTTTTTTTTTTTTTTTTTGCATTTGCCTTTTCATTCTTTTTATTGTTCTTGGCATATTTTCATCACTTACACTTAAGGTTTTCAAGCGTTAATGCCAGACTATGAAAGCAAATATTCTTTTTATATTCCAGTAGTTTAAAAAATGCAGTTTATTTACTTCCTTTTGATTATTATTTTTTTTTCATTATTCAGTTTTGGGCACTGAATGTATAAAAACCTTTATTTGAGTGCCTCAGGCATTTTAGTGTTCCTGATACAGTTACATAGAGTATAATTCTGTATAATTCTGTATGCCCACTATTAAAATAAAGGATGGTATTTGTGACATTCCCAGTACTACTTTCCTCAAGTTGTGACACTGAGAATGCTTGAATCGTGATACTATTTTTCGTCATACTTTCACCCCTGGTCCTTTAAAAGTCTGAAAACCCTTACTTTATTGAGGTATTCGGGGATGCTCAGAATCACCTAGAGCCCCAGTGGCAAGTAAAACCCACTGGGGACATGGTAACACTCTAAGAACAGATAAGTTTAAGAAGAAAAAAACCATTATGGAATAGTAATTTTTGGCTGTGAAAGAGGTTGCATACATTGACTTGTAGACAGCAATTGCTCTGTACCAGGTTTACTGTAACTGGTTTGAACCTCAGAGCAGTATTTGGTCATGGGGTAATGAAGCATATCACAGGATCATGGGCTAATTTCAGCTTTAGTTTCTGAAGCAAGGCTTTAAGCAATTAGCTTCTTGGAACTGAAGTTTGTAGGTTTTGGAAAGCAATGTTTTAATCTATTTTTTACAGCTTGCTCTCCTACTAAAACGTAACTAAAATTTGTACCCTAAGGGAACACTGTTGAACATTAGCTCCTGATTGCCCTCTAGTTCTAAAGAAACTATCTTTTAATAATACTATTTTTGCTGTTGTTCAGGAATATGCTGGCCTTTACAAAGTGATGAAATTTGTCTGAGAACAAAATAATTCTTACCTGAACTGTGACATGGAAAGTGCTTGGCTTGGAAAACTATGATTTTTATGTATGGACTTTATTTCCACATTGAGTTTTTTAAAAAGAAGAAAATAATGACAGAAATAACAAATAAAACCATTATTTATATTACAGTTTATAAGAAATACCTTTTCTAGGAATTAAACACAGAATTGTAAGTTACTCTATCTGGTGATCAACAAAGACTGATTCTTCAAGGACCCTACCCTCAAAAAAATAAAAAAGGAGCAAAACAGAATAGGGATTTTTTTAATGTCTTAATTCACATTTTATGTTCAAATGGTCAAAATTTAGTTTATCTTTTTGACAGAGAAAGAAGACGCCCTTCCTCGGTATCTTGTGATGCGCAATGTTCCATGTCAGGACAGCTCCCCTGTGCAGGTCAGCAAACAGCATGAATTGTTCTCAGCATTTAGTTCAGATTCAGGTAAGTTAATAGACTTGCTACATTTTAAAAACATTTAAAAGTGAAATAGGGAATACATTTCTACATGAGATGTCCTGACCTCCATTTTCTTCTTCCCTATTTCTGAGCAACTGCAGAACCATGTAAGCTTCCTGATTGCCCAAACATTATCTCCAAACCTCTAGGAAAACTGTTGGGATTTAAGCACTTTAGACATCTGTAGAGTTCATTCTATAGACATTCTGTACAATTCTGGCCTAACATGGGGGTCATGGGGCATAAGATGGGAGACATACTGTAGTGAATCAAACTCTTCTCAAATATTCTTCATAGTTTTTAGTGATGAGTGTTACTCAGTTTGTGTCCATGCTTGTAGGTTCATTCATCTGTATATATGCATACATTAGATAATATTTATATATTAAATACTTCTGACTTTGCTGTGATGTGCAGTGCCAAATCAGCACAGAATTTTTTCTTTCAGAATTTATTGATGGTCTAAAACCATTGTTGGTAATTGGAGGAAGATGACATTCACCTGATCTTTACAAATGTCCTTTGCAGTCTGCAGTGGATTAAATTTGTTATGTTTATGGCTGATAGCTAAATGTTATCATTTAGTATTAATTTATATGGCAGATAGTGATAGCTTTAAAAAGCTGTTCTTCCCTTCTTGTGACTGGAAGCTTCTCTGTCAAACACTTTAAATAATGTTTCTTGAACAGAATGTAAGCAAAACATCATGTTTGCAACAGTAGACCTAACAGTTAATCTTAGCAGATGTTTCTTATGAAAGTTTTCTCTTTGCCAATTTCAAACTTTCTTTCTATCAGATACCACTGGGACAACATCTCAGTGACATTTCAGTTTTCGATTTGTTTGTTTGCTTAATTATTTACTTCCTTTCTCTTTATTGAAAAAAATACAGTGAAATCTGGTTTGCAGGAATATAATTTAAAAGAATTATTGTTTTTTCCTTATCACTTCAGAGGTAAACCAATTTTAATTTTTCATTATTATTTTTAAGGCACACTCAAATCAGAAGATAAATTTTTAGAAATTAGTTATTTTATATGAGAAAGTCGCATAAAACTGGTTGGTTTTGTTTGTCTTTCAGTAAAGGTATGTCAGAACTGGCATATAAGGGCTGCTGTTCATTGTCTCTCAAGGGTTATGAAAAATATTTTTCTAGCAAATTGCATCCACTGCTAGTGTAAGGATTATGCCAGCAATAGCTTCCCCCCCACCCCGGAAAATACCTCCACCATACCAGTACTGTTAGCGCTGGAAGCAGTAACATAGACCAAGTTCAGAGGGTTTCTAGTGCTTGACTTAAAACATTGCCAATATGTTGTGTAGATGGGCAGCTCACCACTGGCAAACAGTTCTTCTTTTTTGCCTGTTAAGTAACAGAATTGTGTGTTGGAAGCACATCCATGCTGTAATGATCTAAACCTGGTTATGCTTCGCTACGACATTTTTCAGTGACAGAACTTAGAGCATTTTAGGTACTGATCCAACCTGGTTAGAAAACAGTGAGATTTTGCATGTTCACTTAGTGCCTGGCCTGTGCATCTCTTGTATGGTAAATCTCCGAAGCCACACTTATGTCATTCACTTACGTGGGGATCCTGACCAGTAAGGGAAGAATTCAGGACATACTACAAACTTTGCAATATATAAAACTTATTGCTGATCCTGTGTTCTTAAATTTAGATTAAAGAGATTACTGCATATTAACTGCAGAAATCCCTCACCATTAGATTAGGTAACTAACTAAAATGTAGGGAAGCATTGGCTAGGCAAGAGAGAGTGGCTGGGTTGTCTCTGGGAGGCTCTAATGAAACTGCCTTCCTACAGCTCCAGCTCTAAGGCACGTGGGTTTCCCCCAGTCTTCAGGCATCCCGCACAACACAGAGGAAATACTTCCATTTCCAGGGAGCTGATGTGCCTTGTTATTTCTGTTAGCAGATGTGACATTTGTGGGATTTAGCCATGTGCTACCGTACTGATTGTTCTATAAACGTTTTGTTTCTAGGGTGTTTTTACCGTAATTTTAGCCTGGTTCCATGGGTCCCGCTAGCCTGCAGAACCTGGGACAATTTTGGTGTTACTGTCAGGTGGCAAAAAGGCAGGAAGGAGATTCGCTTATCATCCTGCTGGATAGTTTATTCCATGCTATACAGCCGAACTCCAAAGCAAATCTGAAACCCGATCCCGAGGGCCCCCGTTTTACCCGGGGCCAGGGGGAAAGGTGGGATTAGGGAATGGGGACCAAGGGGAGAATGCCAGGGGAGTGACGAGGCTGACAGCCAACCGGGAGATTCAGACCGGGACAGACCATACCAAGGAACAAAGCATCCCAGGGGAATGCTTTGGGTCGCCCCTACACAAAGACATCACCGACCCCCACAGGGTTCGATGTTAATGACAAAGCATGTTTATGCTTTGCAGTCTTTATGGAAGCTTGAAAATATATTACAAAAGACATGTCACAACCTTTACGAAATACTTAAGTATATTATTATTGCACTAGCAGTATCCCTGTCCCTGCCTGGACTTGAACTATGTCAAGTTATGCTGAGAAGCACCAAAGGCCTGAGAGGGCTCAGAGTGCTCTCAGCTGGTGAGTGGCTCCAAGCTGTCCCCCAGAAGGAAGGAGCCTGGCTTTGGGCTGATGGTAGGACTGTGCTGTCAGGAGAAACTTGATTGCTGGAAGCCTTTTTTAAAATAAAATCTCTTGTAATTTGTTACTCCTTGGTTTACCATGGAGAAAAGTTTCAACGGAGGGATGTTGGAATGGAACACCAGCCTCACCCCACAATTTGTCCTATACTTTCATTTGCAAAGACGTATTCAGGAGCACATATGGACACCTGCAAATCCTAGAGGGACAATGAAAAATGCAGTGAGTTAGACTTACTTGTGCTATAGTGAAAACTTGGAGACTTCAGGAACTGCGTATTGCCAGTTTTATGATACTCACTCCTGTTGTCAATGTGCTGGTGCACAAAGAGGTATTTCCCACGTCTGAGTGAGGTACTAAGTTCTGTGAGGAAGAGCAGGACATTGTGGGAAAATATGTGCCATGTCACACACCTAACACTTGGCAAGTCTGAGGTAACAGTCAAGCCCAAGATAACAGCAGCTAACACAGTGGAAGTAGGTTGAGCATGCAAAACATTCACTATGCCCTGAGGTCACTGAACACTCCTGCGGTTAGGTATGCCCACCCTCAGATCAAGTAAGGATTAGAGGAAAGGTGTAGCTGGCACATGTATCAAAAAGGATAAAAACCCCAACCAAAACACAAAAAAACCCCAGCCCTTAACCTACTGAGTTCAGAAGCATAGGGAAATAAAAATATCAAACTGAAACTCTTCCAAAAAGGACAGGTGTGTGAGTAGTTCCTGCTGAAGGGAGGTACAATGTTGTTTACATTGCTGCTCTTAAGCAAGACTTCACCTCAGCACCTCCCAGAGCATAAATATTGAGATTTTTAATGAAAGCAGCTGCAGGACATTTAATAATAAGGACAGTATCTTTGGATCAGAATATATTGACACAGGCTATGTTAACCCTGTTAATGAAGTAATGTTCTTTTTCTGTTTCTATACTCAACAGCAGGGTTTAGTAAGGCAGAAATATTTTAGGCTTTTTTCCTATGTGTAACTCCCTCTACATTCTGATCCCTTAAAATATATGCAAATAAGTAGTTGCTATTTTTGGTCAAAATGTCCAGCCGAATAATTTGGCAAACCTTGTTTTTGATTAGGTCCCCTATTTCACCAAGTTGAGCAAATATGGAGGAATCTTCTCTAGCAAATAATGGCAACAAACTGGGTACTGTAAACTCATACATATGAACTTCAGTTCATACAGGAAGCCTTTTGGGATAGTTACTAATATTGCAGTTGACTTCTACCAAGTTGCTTACAGAACCTGCTCTCCCAACCAGTCTCAGCCCATCCTCGTCCCAGGGAGGCATCCAATGCCTAGAACTGGGGCTGGAGCTGCTCTGATGCCTGTGGCTGCTTGCTCCTGGCTGGGTCAATGGGATGGGTCCTGGCTGCTGGATCCTGCCTGGCTGCCCACATGGGGAGCTGCCACAGTCCCGGAAACCCCCTCTTGTGAAACCCACTGTTGTCAGACTCGTGCTACATTTGTTGTGTAGGAAAGGAACAAAGAAGGTAACCCAGCACAAGCTACCAGAAATGTCCAAGAGAGATGAAAACTCGGTGCACTCTCAGCCCCTTGCAAGCCGGGCAGACATCTCCATCATTTGTAGCCTAAGAGCCATTCCCTATTCAGTGGCAATAATGATGCTCCCAGTTATCCTTTAGTCCTAAGTATGGAAATATTTTAAATAGAGTGCTTGAGAAGGTATGAAAGTGGAATTTTATTCAGTTGCTTCTAACAATTCTTGAGGTAATGAAATGCTTGTGCTGACCCTTCTGTATCCCAAACCAGTTGTCAGTGATGAACAGGGAATGAGTACTCCCTTGCTTACACACATCGCTACACAGCTGGCATTAGCAGGGCAGAAGGGGACTTGACTTCGTCTAAAGCAGATCACACAGATCCGGCAAGAGACTGACAAATGCAGATACTAGGCAAGAAGGACCAGTCACTGCACCCACTACAGCATGGTCCATTTTTTAAATCTCATATGCATAGCTACCTCATGGGAAAGAAATAGACCGTATCAGGTAAACTAACACTGAAATCAAACAGCAGCTCCTGCTTGGTTAAGTGTCCTGAAGGCATGGCATAGGCACTGTGTTTAATGGTGTAGCTCCCTGGGATGCCTGAGGAGCACGAACTACATTTCGGTTAAAAAGTGACGTAAAAGAATTTTGTTTTTCTTAAAAACATACATGTTAATATAATTTTTAAGCCAAGGGCATGAACTGGGTGGAACATTTAAACTCAAGGCTTCCAAATTCAATACAGCTATTACCTTTTTCTTTTTTTGCTGTGTTCCTCAGTGGCCTTCTAAAACTTTCAAATCATTTTAGCCACCTTGAAAAAAGGCCCAAAGATCTCAGAGACATGAAACTTCCACACACTTCAGGAAAGCCAATGTTTGGAGAGCGGAATAAGACTGAGAGGGGTGTCCCTGTTGAGGAAAAGGCTGGAGCATAAGGGTGTCCACTGGCTAATGGGGATTCAGGTAGCAGCTGGCTGGCCAGCACAGGGACAGGCACAGCCAGACAGGGAACATCCTGTCCCTCCACAGTTATTAGTGACGAAGCACAGTGTGGAAGCTGAGGGCTTTTTGAGGTGTGGGGAAGTTAAATGTTAATGGAAAGGGTAAGCTAGAAAAAGCTGAATTGGAAAAATGCAAATTTAAAAGGAAAAAAATGATTCAGCAGTTTTCTCTTCATGGAATCATCACTTGTTGGTATTTAAAATTATCACAGCACAGGAATAATAAAAAAATCTCTATTTGGTAGTGTAGCACATTATCATGCTAAGTTACCATGATGTCTTAGTGAGCAAAAAAAGTATTTTTCGAATGACTGGAGGATTCAGAGGACCATAATTGACACTGCCTGAAATACAGCTCAATTTCTTTTTGAAAGGAGCCTTTCTCACAAGATTCCTGGCACTACTTGTGTACAGCTGGATGAGAAATAAAATACAAATAGCCTCTCTTTGAATTCAGTGTTCCTTCTCTGGCCACAACGTCAATTAGGAAGTCAGCAAGGGTGTGTACGTGTGTGGGTAGATAAATGAATAAGTAAGATTACTTGAGTTATTCCCATAGATTTAACTGCCACCTTTGTGATGATGACTCTGAAAATCTATTTCCAACCTCTCCCACTTTCTTATATAATACCAGATGTGTCATTGGTGTCTTCCTCAATCAAATCTTCTTTATCTTAGTTCTTCTCTGGGCTTCTGCCAGGTCACATAGCTTCATAAAAGTCCCGAAACCCATTCCCACAGCCACCAATGTGATTCATCCTGTGACTCGTTTTTATCTCAGCTGTTGCAGGTTCTTTGTTTGTATTTGCAGTTTGTAAAGCCTGCCCTTGTACAACTAGTCATGTTGGTTATAGGCACTAGCAACATCCCATCCTTTCACTGACAGATGAGAAAGGAATTGAATGCAATGAAAGTGCCAGTTTATTGTTTTTTCACCTTTGAGAATCTGGACAATTTTATTAACTCTGATTTTCTTAATTAAGGCAGCTTAGAGGGTCAGAATATGAACAAGCTTATTTAGCTTCTTCATATTTTTATAATAGCTGGCGCGTTGTGGGAAGCACAAATTTACTTCCCATCTGATGGCAGTGCCCTGTGAGGCTCTGATACCACTTTGAGTGACAGAGGATAGAA
>VZTI01000243.1:232874-259495 GCA_013397865.1 Struthidea cinerea
ATGTTTGATTATATATATATATATATATATATATATAAGGAACAAACAGATTTTCATTTATTCCCAACCTCCAGCTATCTAATAATCTCTTTTTTTTCCTTGCTGGACATCCACAAAGGGAAAGCAAAAAGCATATTCACTCAGATCATCCTAACTGAAGTGATACATCCTCATATCCAATAGATAGTCTTCTGTCTGTTTTTAGGTTGCATTTGGGAATGGCTTTCAAAAGAGTTACTATGCATAATACAATATTTCCTGAAGAGGATGATGAAGACCCTATTGTGCTCAACAGTGTTCATATTTCCAATATCTCCAACAAACTTGCCAAATCAGACAGAAACACAAAGAGCTGAAGGGCACTGCTGAATCAAGTACACCCCATGGCTGGTAGTTCTGGTGAGGGAAACCATGACCATCCAAATCTCTGTTCCTGGCTTTTTCCACTGACTCAGTATCATTGACAGATCCTATGGTTTACAAATCCCCTTAAAAAATAGAGAGAGATAGATGGAAAATGCATTTCAAAACAAGCCCATAATAGCATTTTCCAGGCTCATCCTTCTAATTGTCCTGTTACACTTGTAGGGTTAAAAGACAAGAATAAATAATTACTACAGAAACAGACACACTGTAGTATTTGCATTCAGTTGATGATTTTAGGTAGGGCTCAGGAAACAGACCTCAACTGCCAGGCTGTGAATGCATCTATTTTTTCTTGCCTGTTTCCTGCAGGAGAACACGGGGAGCAGGATAGCAAACCACAGAGTGTGCAGACCTTGGACTCAAGCATGGCACTCCCAAGTTAAGCTGCTTGCCTTTTTTATCTGGAAGTGTCTCATTGCTCTGAAAGGGTTATAGTCCTCTGCAGGCACTGAACCCAATGACTTGGCTTGGCTGTAGATCAAGCGCGTGAAGAACGTGTGACCTTCTCAACACAGAAAACCTTTGTCGTGAAATGAACTCAAGTAGAAACACAGAAATTTGTACTGGGAACGACTAGCGCCTCTCTGGCTCTTCCATGAAGGGAAATATAGTTCAGCCAGTGTTTCTCACAGGCAATTGTTACTTTTTTACCCTAAATTTTCCAGGGTTCTTCCTGAGCCCTTGAGTTAAACAGTTATCACCACATAAAGAGAGGACACACAACTGCTCTCACACATAGAACCAAGGGAGGAATTAATTGTTTCTTATTATCTGCTTCCAAAGGCAGGCTCTCCCCTCAGTGAATGAGACAAGAAACAATGTTACAGCATCATAATTTGAAAGGGTAAGGGCATAAACCTTACTATTTGGATCATCATCTCTTACCCCTCCAACATGACTGCAAACATCTGGATGTCATTTTTTCCTCTCTAATGAGATAGGTTCTGCAAAGGAGAAGAACTCTGGTGCTGTAATAATATTGACCTGGAAAAGGGCTGTCTGAAAAGCTTCTGTATGAAATTCTAAAACCTGCTTACAAACATTAATGAAAGGTATTTCACAACTTTCTTGTCAGACAGGTAATTGTTATTATCATCATTTGATGTCTTGCACAAACTGGGACAAAGACTGTGTGAGTTGCTCAAAGTGACAGAGCTGAGAACAGCACCCAGCTCCCAGCGCCACAAATTTATAAGACATGGCAGGTCCCCAATCCAATTAATTTCGTGAATAAAACATATTAATGTAAAGATGAGGAGTACAAAAATCAGTTTTAATCTGTGTGGTGACATCGATAACATTGCTTCCAGTAGGAATTGTATGAGAATGCTTCAGAGAAGCCACAGCCGATACAATGGGAGATGTGTCTGGTGCAGTGCCCTTGTGTAAGTGGGGACACTGAGACACTGGGCTTCTATTTCTGTGTCCTGTGTTGATCTTCTGGTGAAAGCCAGTGCTTAGCTGTGCAAGGGTACTAGCCTAGCTATTGCTTGATCCTTACAGTTGCTGGAAATATTAAAAACAAGTCTGTGTCCAGGCTACTGCCAAACTTGCTTGGGCTGGCACTGTCTCTTTTCCTATATAGAGGAAAAGATAGCAAGCCATGGTTGGTTCACCCACACCTGAATTTTCTTGCAGCAGAAGTAGCAGTTGTTCCATTCCCATGAAAGAATCATCAAATTTTACTTCGCCTAGAAAGAAATGGGGGAAGTTCCCTCAGATACTAAGCAAATTGCATCACAGTGGATTAAAATGACAGCTTGTTCTACAAATCCTTAAGGATTAAGAACATTTATTTCTAAACATTAAATCCCAGCAAAAGTACAGGAGGAGTTTGTTTTTGGCTTGGAGTAGTATCACAGCTGATAGCAGAGACACCAAGTAAGAATATAGTGAACAAGGCTAGGAAAATGTATAAAAGCAGAATTAAATTTATTTCTTATTTAATTTATTTTTACTTTCTTTTGTTCAACAGGTTATTGCATTCCTATATATTTATAGTAAAGAGTAAAAACTAAGTTATACCTTCATTTTGATTTCAAAAATACTTTACGTTTTGTTTTGAGTCCATTAAGAAGTATATTATAGGTGGAAATTTTTAAATATTGCATCTGCCTGATCTGTATTTTATTGCTATCAGGTATTTGTAGTTCAAGAAAATCTGATATATTAAGAAATTACTCAGCAGGCAGGAGAGAAAGAACAATGAAACCTAACTGTGGGAACTTCTGTCTATGCACAGACAGTCAGTGTGCCTGTAGCAGAGGTCCTCTTCTGTGGCAATATTATATGGCTCAGAGATTGCAATGTTCTAGATACACAACACTTACCCACAGTGTTTCATATGCCTGCAAGCACTCTGATGTGATAGTGAAAGAATTCCAATATCTCCAGCTGATGAGCTTTCAGGTATGTTGCTGCACCAGCTTATTCAATTTCTTAAGATTTTAATGTAACTCTACAGCTTCTGTAAGCCCCTGCCTGGCTGTGATGTGACAGCATCCATAAAGCATGGAAGCAGATATTCAGTATTTAGCAGCTACTGTAAGAATCACCTGTTGGCAGGGAAGACATTACTTTTGCAAACCATATGTATCCCACAACTTGCCCTGTCACCTTCCTGTGGTTCTCACAGTTGTCCTGCTGTTTTACTTGGGAAAGAGGTGGCAGGAGGTAAATCACTTGGAAACGATTGATTTGCCAGAGGGGCTGTTCCAGATGTCGAGGAATTGTTGCTCACACCCTTTGAGTGTCAACATTGATGTACTTTAACAAGATTCTTGTGCTTTGACAGTCTGCTTCTGAAGTTAAGAGCTTTTCCAAATGATCAAGATTATGTTTAGA
This sequence comes from Struthidea cinerea, assembly GCA_013397865.1. Taxonomy (NCBI): domain Eukaryota; kingdom Metazoa; phylum Chordata; class Aves; order Passeriformes; family Corcoracidae; genus Struthidea; species Struthidea cinerea. The sequence continues at coordinate 236,145 of VZTI01000243.1, forward strand.
CTGTGAGAGAGATGCATTCATGGCACCTCAATATCTTGGGTTTTTTGGCTGTCCCAGTTGTCCATCACTCTGTTTTGCCACTCATACCACGGTGGTTATTACTACACACACAGTTCAGTTGTAAGTACTCTGAAATAGGCCATTGCAGGAAGTCTTACCTTCCCACTCTACACAGTCAGATATTCCTCTATCAGATGGCTCCAGAGGGATACAGTCCCTCCTCTACCCGTGTTCGTGCCTGTCCTGTTCAGCTGCTGTTGTGCAGCTGTAGTGCTCCTACTGTACACAGATCAACCAGTCCTCTCTGCAGAAATAATCCTGCATCATCAAATTATCTTTGCAAAATTACCTATGCTTTTATATTTCTTATGGAGACTATTGAAAATCCTTAACACTTATAAAGGCAAAATAGGGATGCTGTATGATGCAATAGCCTCATTCTGTGATACACAACAGGTATGTGCTCCAAATACAGTTGGAACCTCTCTGCTGCACAGAAGTACCTTTCTGGCCCTTAAACACAAAGCAGTTACGGGGCTGGATGTTCTTCCCTGTGTTCCTGTACATCAGCATGTTGACATTTCATCGGTGACATGAATTTTCCGTATGACTTCTTTTTAGTCTCTAAAACCTGCCTGCATATAACTGTTTCAATGTTATCTACTCTCAGAATCATTATCATGCTTTAAAATGCTTACAACTGTGAAAACCCATAGACAGATGTTTCCTAAAGAACAGTGTGTGCCATGGCTACTTGCATGTGAACAGCAGAAATATGAACTTTTCAAAACAATACACATTTTGTGGTCAGGTTTCTCCAAACTAGTTAGTATCCCCACCAAAAGCAGTTTCCTGGCAGAACATAAGGGTACAGCAGCTGTTTTGAGCAAAAACACAACCCACCCTGTTGCTGGGGTGGTTTTGTATAGCCTCAATTTTTTTTTAAACTACCCAAATTCACATTGGTAATTCACAAGCAACATGCAGAAAAGGATCCTTCATATGCACTAGGTATGGGACATCACTGCATTTTTGGTGTCATTATTTCTATATGCCAGGCTTCTTGTTTGGGAAGCTGAGTGAAAAGTTACCCGTCTATGAGTCAGGTACATTTATCAGAGGGAAAGATGCTTCTCTGAGTCCATGCTTGACTCAGAAAGCCTGACTTTGGAGGACTGCATAAATTCAGATCCCATTAAATGAACTAGAAATACTCATAATCTCAGCTTATTCTGTCTATAAAAGCAAAAGAACCAGAAGTGGCAATGTGTCAAAGAGGTATCTTTTTTAAGAGACAGTTTTTGTTTGGGTACTTTAAGGAACATAAATATATTATTATTCCATAAAAGAACTTTAAAATTCTTTTCACCCATCATTAATTATGTTCCTTGCCTATGTGTTTGTCTTAGTGCCTGCATTTATCTCAAAAGATTAACAAAGTCAATGTACTACATGGGATGCTTCACTGACCACCAGTATTTTCCTATTAACAATTACTTTTCTTTTCTTCTGGGAAACAGGAGAATTCATACACCATGCTGGTACTATGATGTTCTAAAATGTTGGCTCAAGGTATTCCCTTACATACACCAGAATTTTACATATTTCTTTGGTTCTGCTTAGAATAGAGAGGCTTTGGAATTTTTTTTCGTAAGAAGTGAAAGACATGTATTTGTTTGTATGCTGTATTCTAGGAGGCATACAATAAGGAAAACAGATTTAAAAAATAATCATTATGCTTTCAAGTATATTTAATATGTGTGCACTTGGATGCATATTATTCATTTTCATATTTTGCTTTATCACTTGCTTTCCAGAACAAAGAAACTCACAGAAATCCAAGCCAACGAAATAGTGTGTGAGAATGTGCATCTGCATACAATAATTTATATACTAACTACATTACGTAGTAACATGAACCATCTAGCCAGCAATGCTCTCCTGCTTCATTACACTGTGCACAGAAAAACTGAGCTTTATGCTAGAGATCTTGTTGTATTTACTGCCATCTGAATCTTATGCCTCTTTCATTGTTCTGCTCATCTCAATTTAAAATGCAGTTCCGATTTCCATCTGAGTACTATAAATCCAAAATAAGTGTAACAGCTTCAAAGAAGTTTACTTCTGCTTTACATAGTTATAACTAAGATAAAAATCTGGCCCATAGGCACATTCATTTTATAGCAAGTTAGGACATGTGCCCTTACTGTTGGCAAATCCTCAAGATTAACAGACATACATGTGCTGCTAGAATAGCAGCTATGGAGCTGCTTTTCTTTTTTTTTTTTTGTATCCCGTGCTATTTTTGGTTCCTTCCCCTTTGACACACATTCCTGGTAACAATTAAAAGCAGCTCTTCTTAGTACAAAATTAAAGCTGATAGATGAACACTTTATGTATCCAATACATTTTCTGTGTTATGTATCAAATACATCAGATGCTGATTGTCACACGTGGAACAGAAATGGGAGTCAGTTTGTCCTTTTACTTACAGCGGTGTAAACCAGCAGGGTGAAAGATGGATAGAAAAATTATTCTGGGGATCTATTGATGTTTCGTGCTTGGCTGTCAAAAGAAGCAAGTGATGCAGAAACAAGGATTGCTTGTGCCTTTGTGGGCTCTGAATCATCCCTGTTCCCTGTGTGTGGAAAGTCTTCTTGGAAGGAAAAGCAATGCACCAGGTCACTCACATCTTTCCCCTCTTGAAGGAGCCAGAGCTGGCATTGCAGGACATCACACTAGTGGGGCTTGCCTTGACTAGCTGTAGAGGGCTGCTCTCATTGTCACACTGGAGTTACAGGTCCTGTCTCCCCTTTGACACAGCTCTTGTCCTTGCCAGTCGAGGTGGATCTGCTCTGTCTGTGGACAGACTCTACACCAGAGGTGTAAAGGAGAAGTGGGTGACCTTCACAAATTCCCACAGCCTTAATTCCCAGGTGCTCTTGCTGACATAAACTCCTGGATGTCCCTGCATCTAACTGATTTCCTCCAAGAAAGTATTCCAATATTTTGGGAGTGAGTCTTGGGGCCTCAGGGCTCTTCTCTTTTCATATGACTGGGGCTGGCCCATGATATTTCCCAGGATGGTTTCAGGCTTACTCCCCAGATTTTAATTCCAGGTGCTGCAACATAATGTTCTTAGTGGAAAGTCCCTGGGATGCTAACTCATTTCCTCTTTCTTTACCGCTGGAGTCCAAATTTTCTGACTTCCAGTGTGCACAGCCAGAAATACTTACTTAATTTAGCATTCCTTATGTCAGCATTCCTGGAAAAATCCCAGGAATTTATTATATCAGTGGGTGCGGAGGGCAGATGGTGGCACAGGTCAGAGCTTTTACCACTTTTCTTTACCTGTGCATTTTGCCTACACTTGGCATTATGATAATGGGGGCAAATAGCCATGAATAGTGATGAAGGGGATTAGCTTCCAAGAAGAGCTCCATTATGGTGAAAGGGTGTTAAGCTCACAGCCTACAGTCACCTGCAGGGACTCCCTGCAGCCGATTACCCCAGTGGTCACTGCAAGGTGAGGAAAGGTTTCCCTTCAAGTGTCGTATGAAGGCTTTAAACTTAAGTCGTTGGGATTTAAGCATACTCTTATTTCCTGAAGCAAGACTTTGGTAAGTTTCATTCCTTCCAGCTAAACCATAGCATTGCTGTCTAGTCTTCAGAGAGAATATGCAACCAGTTTTCACTGAGACTTGCACCCAGAGTCACTGGCTTTATAAGAAGACATTTGGAAATGGACAAAAATATGGGGAAAGGGTCCTGTTTCCAGGGTAGTTGCTGCGATAAATGCTGACAGTATGGTCACCAAAGGATAAAGAAGATTTGCTGTCATCTTGTGATACCTTGCCAAATGCGAATGTCAATGCAAGAGCATAGGTACTATATGGTAAAGAATATAAGAATAATTTCTTTATTTATTTGCATGGCTTTTTTTCTAAGTGTTGAAGGAGCTGTGATCATAATTCCTGTAATACTCCAGCTCATAAATACTCAGTATGGTATATAGCCAACACTGTCTGGTGCAGCTGAACCTTGTGTTTGCCTCATGGTAGTTGACATCCACTCTATTTTGAAGGGTCAAGCCTTCTGTTTAAGTTACATCTCGCATTACAGACTCTGTTCAAGGGAACACTATGATGCCCCATACCACATCAGTCAGGTGATGGCTGCTTTTCATCCCTGGAGGTGGTGTAAAACCGCAATGTCCAGTGCAGCCCAAAGACAGTGAGGTGCTTAGTCTAGAGCTCATAGGAGGCAATCTGCCATAGGAAAGAAAACCAATTCAGCTAACTTACTTAAAATGAAACATCTCAAGTCAACAACTCAAAACCCTATTTCCTCCAGAAAATTACATTTAATGTTCCTCTGGAACCAACAGCTTTATGGGAACTGCATGTTCTGTTAGAAAGGTGAGACACAGTGAGAGATCCTTGATCAGCTCCAATAATTTAAGCACTGTAGCTTTATGGGGTATTATTATTGACTCTGGCAAATAAGAAAATATGTCCTTTGCTCCCTTTTTTTTTTTTTTTTACCTGCAGTTCCCTTTTTCTACTTCCATGGCATTGGCCCCAAACCGCTGACTAGACAAACAGATCCTCTGACCTCACCCATCCAGCTATTTTTCAGCTAATTACTTTGTGTTCCCAACCCCCAAGCAATTTTCATGTAAACATATTTCAGGAAATACGTTTCATTGTGGGTAATTCCCTTGCCACCCTCAAATTCAGGCAGGTGTTTTATCTGTTTTTGTACAGAATCTTATTCTCTATCATTAGTCTTTGCAAGTCATTATTCCTGTTTTAACTGCTTTGATCTATTTTCTAACTTCAAACTAGCTTAAGTAAAAGTTGACTCCTGTATGTTTTCACTGATTGATTTTCATATTATAATAATGTTCCTGAACACTGTTTAGTTTCATGCAGCTTTTGTCTGTGGTTGAATAAATGAGAGTTCTGCCACAAATAGGACTCACAGACCTTTTCTTTCCCACAAGAAGAAATGCACATGATCACATGGCAACAGCTCTTAGGTAAAACCCCAGCCTACATCTCACTGGGGATGCATGAACTGTGTGGTGAACTGCAGGAGAACTCCTGTGGCTCTGCAGGAAGTTCAGCTGCAGCAGGTTATGCTGCAGGGGTCCAGATGGTTCAGAAGAACATCTAAGATGTCCAGAGCGACAGCCCTACTCCCAGTGACAACCTTCAGCTTCCACAAGGGAGAGACATGAGCTCAGGTGAAGCCAGTTTATGTCCTGAAATCTTCTTTCTTACCTCCAACTTCTACCTCTCATCTCCAGCTGTGACTAAGATTGGCTTGCCTTTAAAATAGGTGATGTTACTTGATGATTATATTGATGCATGTAATTACCTCTCAGTATTCTTCAGTAGATGCAGTAGGTCATGTTCCTGTTTTCTTAAAAGTAGTTCTAAAAATGATACAATCCTAGAGAACAGGCAGGGCCTTTCTTTATACATATTTTATGAAGAGGAGCAAGGAAATACAACACCTAAAGATTTGATTTGATATCAGATATCAAATCAAATCACAAAATAGACTACAGGGAAGTAGTTGGTTGAGCTAGCCAGTGAACATCAAGTCTTCTCTTTCAACAAGCTGAAAGTGAGATGTGTCAGAATATTTCTGAATTAATTGGAGTTTTGTGTTTGATTTACCCAAAGTCCCTTTAAAAACAGAAATAAAAAAATGTTCATTTCTCTAAAACTTCTGAAGGGAAGGTGTTGAGCTAAAATATTGCCAAATTTTATTGTATTTAGTGAGGAAGATACAGAAAGGATGCAAAATCAGTGAGGGAAAGAATAGCATCTGTCTAAAGCCTTTCATATCTACACCTGGCCTGTTCAGGTGGTGTTCAGGTCACGAGCCTGTATCAATATTATTGTGCTTGTTCTTCCTGGAATGAGCTAGGTGGGTTTTTTTTGTAAAAGAAAAGCACAAGACAATGCTTAGGATAGGAATTCTCCGTCATAGCTGATACTGGTAGCATCTTCATGGACCCCTGATGGGAAATCCCTTCAATCCTTTGTTGAAATCCTGTTGGCTTCAGCTGGGTGAGCGCTGAAGGTTTCCAAGACCCAGCTGCCAAATACAGTTAGTAGAAAGCTATAATTTAGAATTTCCTCTCTAGGGTTTCCTGGTAAAGAATCTAAATGCAGAGTGTGGCTTAGGGAACCCACATTCTCCCCAGGGAGATAAAACAAACACACCCAATAGTCAGAAAAATAATCTGTTCTCATAGTATTCTTAGCTTGTTTTCAAACCAGCTGGGATTTCCATGCTGTGAAACTTGGATCCATACGGAAATGATGGCATACTCCTGTGACCCTAATTTTACTTTCAAACTTTAGAGTTTTGTCCACCTCAGGGAATAGTGCAAAATGGAATCAGGATGGACCTGGAGGAATAAACAAATTCGTGCAACATTTTGCCTTCACTGTGAGGCATTCTTGCTGCTAAACTCAGTCAGCAAGTCATTCATGGTTTTCATGGGAACTTTTGCCTCTCAGTGCAAAAAGAAATGAATGCAAATATTTCTTCCTTCCCAGAAACAGAAGTTATGTGGGCATGATTTGACTTGACAGTAAAAATAGTGTTGACCTAGCTGTACCACCAGAGTCTAATGGGCTAAAATTTTAATTCACTAAGCCACCATGTCAGCTTGGCTTTCCTTTCCAGCTGTTGTGAAGACAGAACTACTCATCTAATTTCCTATGCCAGCCTGGTCATTGTGCCCTTTGTATGAACACAGCAGACTTCAAGGTAGATCTGTACACTTTTTGTTACTGCTACCTTCAGGTTAGTTCAAAAATGGAACTTTAATGTCTTCTGCTCCTTTGTCTTGCTTCGATATAGTTTGTTGGGGCAGGTTCTGACTTTCCTTTTATAGGATGCAGGTGGGTCTTTCACAGGTAAGCATAATAAGTCTTTTCAAAGCATACTATAATGTATTGTCAACACTGTTTGTCAGTACAGGAGCAGTAGCAATACATTTCTGTAGCTATGATAGCTGCAGATAGGAGAGGGTACTTTCTTGAGTACTTTGAAAGCTTTGAAAGTGCTTTGGGAGTAGGTCTTCTATCTACATCACACAAATTAATCTTTTCCTGCAATGTTTATTCCTGTTTGTTAGTAACCGTAGAAAAATGTCTACATAAATTCATCTCTATCTAGGATTTTAGTTTACTCTCTTCCCTAGACTTCTGAAACTAATTAGGACTTTAATTATTAAATAAGGGGACTCTTTACTTTCTCCTCAACTTGCAAATCTGGAAACAGAGTGGAAACAGACTTGGCTCCATGTAATCTGTAACATTACTTTCATTATCTTTTTTTTCCCTTGAAATCTAGTTCCCCAGGGCTTACAAATCTGGAGCAAATTGTCTGGTGATACTTTTCAATAACTTGTTGATAGAAAGGGGTGCAAAATGATCCATGTAACTGAGTAAGTTAAAATAAGTCTTCTATGACATGCAAAGCCCTGCTTTGTCTTCACAAAATCAGCTTGTTCTTGTAAACAGGCAGTGCTTAAGAGAACACAATTTTTTTTTAAGTGTATTTTATTGGTATTATAGTGTAGTGTTGTGAGGTCATAGCATTAGAGAGTTGCTTCAATTTACTCTACACGTTGCTGAAAAAAAACCCCAAGAAAAACTTACCAAAAACCTACTGATTTTTGGCAGCTGGTTGAAAATAAAACAGACTAAGAGAACTAAGTACTTTCGGACATTCAACTCTTTGTTACAAATGTCTTATCAAGGTGTAAAGTTATTTGGTACAGTAGAGGAAAATTTGTGCCCCTATTGACAATATTTTCTATAAATGAGCTCAACTGTAATACCAGCCACTAGAAAATGCCACGTGGGAGACAGATGATGGAAATTCAGAAACTTTATGATCAGACACTGCACTTGGTTACAGAGGAAATAAATCACATGTCAGTTCAGAGTCAGAAACTGATCTTCACAGCTCCCACTACCAACTAATCTCTTTGATTTACATGAACTGTGTGGCATACATCACTGTGCAAATATTATTTTGGTAAAAACAGAAAAAAACTGAGCAGTTTACACCGAAGTTTAAAACAAGACAGTTGTATAGGATGCTAGAAATCTAGAACACTATTTAGCTGATCTTTTATTGATTTTATTTTAACAGTATGAAACCTATAGAGCACCGTGTCAGGCACTTCTGGGACTGACACTATGACTAGTTTCCAAGTTTCCAGTCTTCACTTGAGATTTTGACTGATGCTTTGCACTGAATGAATCTGTTTCCCCTCCTTTGTCCCCCCACCAGCTGTCCACTGCACCTCTCTACTGGAGCTCATCTAATGTGCTGTGATTTGCCGTGCTGCCCGAGTGCTTGAGCCTGGGCTGTCCCAGTGTGCACAGATAAACACAGCTTCAGCTAGGGCTGAGATGAATTTCAATGTCCTAATTTAAACCATTTTACCTACAGTCATCAGCAGATGGTGGCCACTCTCATGAAATAAAGATGATTTGTCTTCTTTAGTCTCTTGTCATGACTGTGTTTGGACGAGGCCAGAGACTGAAGTGGGTTTTTTTGCTGCCTGAATGGGTGCAGAAGTCCATTGTGGTGCAAGGTTCACCAAGTTCCCTAGTAAACAGAGTTAGATCATGATTCAGAAATGTGCTTAGGTATTTTCTCTACTTTGAGCACCTGAGTAGTGCACAGATGCTCAAAATGAACCTTGATGCCCAAGCCAGGTATAATCTCAGTGTGCTCATGAGTCTGTAGTGTGACTGTCGCTGCAGTCAGAAAACGTGAGCTCTGCCCCTTCTCTGCTATTGATTTTTGAATGATTGTGCATAAATCAGTCAGTGTTTATCACTTTCAGTATTCTCTGACACTCACTTAGTCATTTGTGAACTTCCTTGAACTCCTCAGACGAAAGTTTATGCAAGGACAAATCAAAATGTATTATCATGACGTAATTCAGTGAAAGGAACATATTCCTTTTACCACTCAGATATTTGTGAACTTCCTTGAACTCCTCAGACGAAAGTTTATGCAAGGACAAATCAAAATGTATTATCATGACGTAATTCAGTGAAAGGAACATATTCCTTCTGCTTATCTTTGCCTCATAATGTCATCATCCTATTTTTCCTTTCCTTTGGAAACCCGACTTTCGCTGATGTCAGTGAGACCTCAAAGTGCCTTTTGCAGTAATGCTTTTGAAATATCTTCTGGTAATAAAAATAAAGTTGATGCTCTGCTAAAAGGATTGGTTTCAGTAGATGATCCTCATGTTTGTAATATCACGATAAAACAAAGGAACTAGAGTCCTTTTTTGCTTTACGAAAATACTTGTGACATTGAGATATATATGAATCTTCTTTCTTCTCTGCCGATATACACGTGATACATATGTCCATCTCAACTTGTTGTATAAGAATTTTCCCACTCAATTTCCACTAGCACAAGGAATTCCTTGTGTTTACTTGGCAGCACAGATTTTTGACCTATGTCAACACTGCTGAAATATTTTGAGAAAAAAAAAAGGCATAAAAGCCATTATCTTTCTATTTAAACTTGGACTACATTCTGTCTAACATCAACTGGCAAAGATAATCATATTTCGCAGGATTGCTGAGCCCAGGATGAGAAAATGACCTTTTAGAAAAAAATGAATATAGACAAATGGCCAAAGATAATGAAAAACACTTTATTTCTATTATCTGCTTGGTCAAAAAGCAAATTCTCCTTTTGATTTCTCTGATCTCCTTTCTTTCTCCTTATGATTTCTCTGATCTCCTTTCTTTCTCTGTAGAATTATTTTTTTCACGCATTTTCAGAATTATGGGATGTAATCCAAATGGCTGCCTTGCTCGCTCCTCATACGCATGACTCATATACATGAGTGGCATCTTTCTGGGGACTAACTTTTACATTGTCTCTTTCCTTGGGATCTGGATGAAAGGGTGGCTATTGGGAGACACAAAAGTTTACGTTGCCAAAAAGTAGGCATTGCAGGCTGACTGCCCAGTTGCCCTGCTAGATATTATTAGTTTACTCTGCAGTATTTCTGGTTTTATTTACATGCTTTGCTTTTTTACTATTTGATATGTTTGGCCTGGCAGCTCTTTTCCCTAGAGTTTCTCCATTCCTCTATCCTGGTGTCCCTGGCAGCCAGAACACCTTCCTGCCATGATTGCTCATCCCTCGAGCCTTCACTTCCTTCTCCAAAACACATGAATGTTGCAAGGTCAGTATGAGCTCCAGTGTACTACTAACCTAAACTGAACAATCCTGTCTTCTTTGGGCACCTCCACAGTCAGGAAAACCTGACTTCTCCACTGCAATGCCAGGCAGGTTCTTGCAGTTTGGGGTTATCTTCGTCTGGTTAGAAGATGAACTCCTTGAGGCACAGGTGAACCTTAGGCTGTCGTCCGTATCAGCCCAAGTGCGCCACTGGCACACAGCTCCGTGGAATAAACACAAGACCTGTCCAGAAAAATCAGGAACTGTTATGGTGTTAAAATCTTTTCAAGCTGCGGGTTTCAAAAGTAAAGGGCTTAAGGAATCATGAGTCATATTGAAGGAAGAGGAATAAGTCAAGTTTAATGGATTATTAACATCTATGGAGAATATATTTTGAAAATTAATATAAATTCATTCCACTTCTCAGAGAGTACAGATTGAATATATATTGCCTGCTCTGACTGGTTCATTGAAGCACTTTGCTGCCTCTTTCTTTTTCCTCCTCAGAAGTGTGTAAATAGCCAGATATTTAGACAAATAAAAACAGATCAATCCTTTACAGTCTTTTGAGTAAGCTGAACATATCAGGGCTGCACAAGAACTGTCTGGATAGAGATGCTGTCACTTGTATAAAAGTCCTAAAATCTGCCATGTCACTGCTGAAGCCACAAAGAAGGCTGAGGTAATTACTGCAACCTCCTGTTTTAAGCAAATTCTGTAGCACAGTTAAAACCACAAAAGCAATATATCACATTCAAAGTGAACCCAAAATCTCAATAGATTTGGAAGCTCGTAATATCAGCTATTGGCCAGTTATCAGAAGACTGAGGAGGTAAATGGGGAAGATAAATAGGTAGGAAATCCACAAGGATACTTAACCAATGGTAGCTAAACATTCCAAATATTCAGAGGTTCCATTTAGTTAAATTCATAGATTGGTTATTTGGCTATAACTACCTCTTGAAGTCCAAAGTGCTGAATCTAATTTTATTTATACTGAAATCAGTGAGAGATCATTCACTAATTTTCTATACAAAACATTATTTTGTGTCAATAGAGGCTACTATGAAATATCCTTACTTCAGCATTTGAAAAAACAATGCACACATTGCCACAAATTGTGACAGCAAATACCATAATCAGTATTTACAACTTCAACTAAGTTTCAGCAGACGTTGGCAAATAACAAGACCAACATGCACCAAATGTGGATTAGTTGACTTAAAAGGATCCAAATAAGACCAGCAATCTTTAGAAACAGTGGTTGCTTAGGATTTTAACAAGGGTCTGTATACCCAGGACAGTCTGCACAGAAGTTGCCATAAACCACACGTGTGATGTCTCAAAGCTGCCTGTATGAGAACAAGAACACTGGATGTTTTAATGGACTACGGGAAAATTTAATGTAGTGGTACATATCCAGGGGGAGATTCATCTGAGTTTCAGCAGATTTCATCTTATTTCTGTTGGATTGAACAGTTAAAGATGTCAATAAGAAGTCATTCAAAGGTTCCAAATATCTTAAAGACTTCATACCTTCACATGTAAGCAAATCTTCTGAAACACAATTTTAAAGTAAAAGAAAAACGCTAAGAAAGATGGTAGGAAAAAAGAAAAAAAAAGGAAATGCTACTGTTCTGCTGCCATAAAAAAAAAGTGTAAATCAATATCTCACTATCTCCATGAACATGTTCCTGTCCTTTTGGGGTTTTCTAAGAGAGATTAGAAACTTTTGTTTACTTGGCAGAGGAAGACAGTATTACTTAAACAGGGAGCTTTTTCTTTGGTTTGGTTTAGGTTTTTTGTCTGTTTGCTTTTTGTTGTTATTGTTGATGTTGCTCACCTGCACTTTTTGTTCCTGCAGCTACAGTGTTTGGAAGAGCTACCTGTTGTAAATGGCATTCAAGGAAAAAGCATGTGGAATGACAAAGAGGTGAGAACGCCTTACCTGTTTATGTTTCTGAAATATTTTGTATAGAAAAATAAATACTAAGAGTAAAATGTCCACTTGAGCCCTACAAATCTTTGTAAGCATTCTCAAATGCAGCGCTAAGAATTATTCACGCAAGTTGTGCCAGCTGCTTAAGGGTTAAAGACTTTACCTTCACATTGAAGCAGCAGTGAAGACAACACATAGAGGAGGAACTTGCAGTCTTCAGAATTTTAACAAAAGCAGCTATTTGATGTGTTACAAGGAAGTGATAATATTTTTTCACATAATATGATATTTTCCCTTAAATGAGTCATCTCAGTTTAACCCACAGAATTAAAGTTTGATTCCACAAAGCACTTTAACACAAGTGCAGTTTTAAACATATGACTAGTGGTACTGTTTCAAAAATAGCTCCATCTGTCATGCCCCCAAATTTGCAAATGCTGAAAGACCTTGTTGGATCAGCAGTTTCAGTAAAATTGGCAGATTTGTGTCTGGATCACACTTAGTTTTCTTGTTTTCTTTTCTTTTTCTTTTTTTTTTATAGCGTAGGTCTTCAAAACAAGAAAACCAGTGGGAAAAATCCATGATTTAACTGACAATAAACAGAGGGCATAGTCATAAACAGTCAAATATACAGTACTGTGAAACTCTGTCTATTACTAGATGATTACACACAGAGGTAGAAAAAGACTCAAGCCTCACCAGGCAAGTAATCTAGTTCTAAACCTATTTTGTTCAAAAACATTCAGCAGCCTTAATTACAGATTGAGATGCCAAACATATAATATTGCAATAAAACCAGAGCAATTGATCACAATAAAGCTAGAATTCTGTCAAAGGATAGTAAAATGCTGCTATATAAAAGAATTTTTCAGTACAGTAACACTGAAAGAAAAGGGAGTCACGAAGCCTTTGGTATATGCATTTTATTTTTCCATTGAATTTGGCTCCTTTCAGAACACAAACAAAGGATGCAAAGGGCTGCCTAGCTCTTCCCTACTTTTGCAGAGAGAAAGGTTTCTGTGGATTGCTTTCATGTGCAGTATACATGTTCACCTTTTTGAGAAGGGGTTCGTGTTTTGACGCAAACACTGCAGAGGAAATTGCCTGGGATCCAAAGGAGGCAGGCTTCATATAAACCTGCTCTAGGCAGTGAATTAAGAATCCATTCATGTTGGTGTCAATTAGGGCTTTATAGGGCAAATCCTGACCACAAAGAGGGTCAGTGAGTGGAGAAGCTGCTCCTGTGGCTTTCACAGCTGGAATCCACCCCAGAAAGCTGACAGGAATCCTGCATGGAAATGTGCCCTTTCAACTTCTCTTGTTTAAATCTTGTAGCATCTCTTTAGGTCATGGCCAAAATTACATCTGGTTTGGTCCCATGGGACCTGAAGGTGTTCACCTTGGAGATTTCTGCCCACTTTTTCTGTTTTCAACCAGTGAGGGCAAAATAAACAACAAAAGAGCTTACAGGAACACTGGTTTCTCTTTCTTCTTGCACAAATTTTTATCAAAATCTCTTTAGTCCTCCCTCGAAACCATCATAAAATGTCCCAAATCAAGTTGTGAATTAAAGACAAGTATTTCAAGAACACTGGAAGGTCTTAAGTGAATAAATCTTGCTAATGGTTGACAGGAACTTCCCATATAAACCAGTGGAGGAGGAATTCATTCCACTCCCTTCTCAACAGAGCACATTTGCAATCTGGTGATCTGTCCCCTTGACTTCAGAAAGGGAGGGAAGCCATGAAGAAAGGCTGACCATAAGTTTGATCCGTCTTCCTCTTGGACTTCTTTTGAATACTGATGTTCAGATGCTCATATGGGATTTGGTATTAAAACAAGAATTTCCCTGTGGCTGGGCCAATTCCCCTCTGCTTTCTTGTAAAGGTTCATCATTTTGGGAAAACATAAGCAGAGAAATAATTGTCTGCACATAGCAGAGCTGCTGTGCTTTGGCCAGGCTGTGTAGAGAAAAGAGCTTTGACATGAGCCTGTGCCAAGGGCCACTGCTGCTGATGGGCTCAGCACACCACACCTTTCTGTGCTTTGCTCAGTTAGAGCTTTTGATCTCTTCATCTTCCCATGACCATGAAAAATAGATAGTTTCATAAACTAAACCAAAATCACAATTAAAAAAAGTAGGCCCCAAACAAGTATGTAGCAAATACATCTCTGTATGTGTGGTGGGAATGGATAATCAAGAGCCAAATGAGGATTTTGAATTCCCGCCAGATCCTTATACTGCTGTTTCTCTTCCAAGGAGCATGTGAGAGGTGCCAGGCTTCCAATGAAACACTAAATTTTTAAAAACAACTCCACTCATCTGGCGGCTGGGTTTGAAGAACAAACATCAGTCCATTGTCTGCTTTCTGCCGTCATCTTGTACACACAAAAAGGCAAAGACTCCAAATAATTTTGTGGCCTCAGGCATCAACAACAGTGTATATTTGATGTATTGGCCTAATTTCTGTCCACTGAATCTGCTGTTTTAAAGCTGTTTACATGACTGGTTTTTTGGTTTTTTTACATTCAAGTCCTTATATGTCCTGGGATTTTTTTTTTTTAACCTTTCTCAAACTTTCCTGCTTCATGTTTAGGATGCTGTTACTGAGGAAGAGGTGACCAAAGTGCTCTTTTACTAAAAGCATGATTATTGCAGAAATTTGCTATTCCGGTCTGATGAACTTCTTGACTGTTGCTACACTTTCTAATTAAATTATCAAATTTTGAAGAAAAAGTCCTGAAAGTGGGGGAAAGGAAACATAATTATCCTTGCAGTGGAGACAAAGAATACGTACTGAATGCAGTTTCTAAAGCTTTTTGCCAGACTTCTGCTATGAAAATTATTGTCCAGAAGGGAGGCTGTAAACCTGTTTTTGAAGATCAGTATATTTCAAAAAGGACTGTTGTACTTCAGATAATTGTTTTAACCTTTCTCATATGATTTATAAGGTCTTCCAACACTTGTGGTACAACATTTGTTTGTGACTTTTATTGCTCTCAAAGCAGTCATTGATTCAAAGGACAGACCTAGTCTTTGGTCTCTGCAAAGCCATATTTTCAGGGGATTAAATGACCACTTTTTCCTTTCCATTCCTCAGAGCTTCTCTCTCCTGGGGCTTCACTTTGCATCCCAGGCTCAACACAACCAATGAGTCAACTCTTCACAGAAGCAAGAGTAATATACAATCTAAGGAATCATTATGCATAATGCAGTAGTTTATTAAAGGAAAAAGCTTGTGATGAATGTACAGGAAATATTTCAATGTTGCTCCTCAAAGAAAGGAATGACAGGTACACACTTCTCAGCAATGATGATAAAAAAGCTGTAATTTTCCAAGCAAATTGCTGAGTGTGATTTACCATTTTATTTTCAAGCTGTGTTTCATAATAGCGGTACTTCTCCAGTACCAACAGCACTTGTTGTCAGGGCAAGGGCCACAAAGGCGTGTGCTTTCTCCTCAGATTGCACAGACAACACGTGAGGAAGGCTGGCCACATAAAGGGTATAAACCACAAAATCTAAAAATCTTTGGAAGAACTAGCTGAGCCAGTCTGTTAAGAAATATTGCTAGGGCTGGACCGGGGAGTGAAACCTATAGCTGTACACGGCCCCGAGAAGCAAATGGAAATCCTGTGGGGCAGAGCGGGGAGCTGAACTGAGATGCCCCTGAGGCTGCGGCTCACCCAGGTGGTGGATGAAGCCCCAGTGTTTTCACCCAACAGGTTTGATCAGACCTACTCTGAATATGTCTATTATTTCAGGATCCCCATGTGCCACAGGAAAGGGAACTAAGTTAGCACCTGAACCCAGAAGAGCCCTTGGTCGAAAAATAGTCACTGCTCTGTAGAGCCAAGCCTGGACCCAGGGCCTGGGCAGATGTGTGACAAGACAGCTGTGGCAGTAGTTCAAAAATAGTGTTTTATGATATTATTGCTTTTCCTCCTACCCCTGCTCTGTTTCTTCAAGCAGACCCTCTGCCACAGATCCTCCCTCTGCAAGGAATACATGGAATTATTTTTGGAAGCTCCTCAGGTGCTCCAATGGACTGTCAGGGGTGAGGCTATTAGCAGCTGCAGGATGGTTGTTGGGACTTTGAACCCAAAAGTATTCTTAAATCCCCTTAATCTGAAAACATTTAGGCACATTCTTCGCAATGAATTGAACGGAGTTACTCTCATGCCTAATCCTAAAGCATTTCAGGATCAGTCTTAGTCTTGCGTGAGCTGGGCTGTGACAGAGCAAGGCTTTGAACCTCTTTCTTTTGAAACTGTGTTGGGCTGTCTTAACCACAAGACCACAGGTATTTTGAGAGACTGCTCATTAATGTTTGCAGCGTATTTGAAGATCTGAAGATTTGAGAATTCTGTAAAAGATAATACAATAGTAGTTGGCTTTCTAGAGAAACTGTTGCTTAAGTTACTGGGGATTTTCACTCCTGATTAGGTGGATTTTCTACAATAACCACTTGTGATACTGCTGCCAATTCTACTTAAAAGCTTTAAATATATGACAACTAGTGAAAAAGAAATTAAAAAATCAAACCTTCTCCTCAGATTTTAGGTATTCTTCTTAAAACTAAGCAGATATTCAAATGAATTGTTTGAATTCCTATTACTCTTTTTGTCTTCCAAAAGACTAACTTCTGTTAGCAAATAAAGCTCTAGCAGGTAGAGTTAATGCACCTTTTTTAGATTTCAGAGTCTGCAGATAAATTTAGGCTATTAAGAAAAATGGGCGAATTAAAATACTTGTATATCTAACATCCTCTAAAAAGGAGGAGCAAGAAGACTGCAAAAGTGAGCAAAACGTTTCTTGTCAAGGTCACATAGCTTTTTAAAAGAAATGTTTCTAGCTCGTGGTTCTACTGTTGCATGTGCACATTCAGCCAGCGAGGCTTTAAATCCCTTCGGCTGTTGTTTTCTGATGTCTGAAGACTTAAGTAAGAGGGGGAGGAAGAGTTACTGTGATTTAGGCAGAACATAGTCTTCTTGAATCAGGGTCTTCAAATACAATATACAAAGGACTATCAGCATGCTCCATGTAGGAGTAACTCTGGCTTTCCTTCTGTAAATTCCTATCTCTTTAAGACCTTATTTTGAGCAAGTTTCCAGGCAAATATGGCACAGGCTGTGCAGACAGTACCACTGATATATGAGATGGCCTTCTCTGCCTGTGCCCACAGGTACCCCTTTAACAGGAGGAGGTTTCCACCACCTGTGTGTGTGGCTTCAGCGGTGGTGGAGACATCCCATCTGCTCCAGCATCTCTTTTCCTCCTGCACCACCTGCCCATTGCATCCTCATTCCCCACACTTCCTCAGCCCAGAGCAGTGTGGTGCCTCAAGGGAGCTGAATGGTACCTCAGCCCCCTCCTCTGCTCCTGAGCCAGGAACTCAGCTGTGCCACGAATGCCTCACCTGCACTGCACCACACCTTGCTCCCTCCACCCCTCCAGGCACCAGGCAGGATTGGGTCCCACTCTGCTTCTGTGTGCCTGTGATAAATGGCTGCTGGACAAACATCCACAGCTGGTGGGGCAGACACTGCTCCTGGTGATTTTGCAAAGTGGTTTCCCTGCTCTAGCAGCATAAATGTCTCCTTGCTAGTGCTAAACTTCCAGAAGTTGTTTTTTTCCATTTGGGAACGTCAATCTTCCGCAGCTGATCAAACTCACTGACGAAGTATGTTCCAGACAAATCTTTCCTCTCCTGTGCCTTTTGGGCAGGGAAAAAGACCAGATAAAATATTTTTTCTATTTCTCTATACAAAAATGCTGTCATTGGACTTTAAGTTTCACTTTATATGTTGATATTGGTGAGCTTTGTAATTTTACACAGATCACTTTTGTGCTTTGTTTAACTGAGAGTCAGATAGTTTCATAGCCAGGTAAAGGGACCTGAGGGTTTCATAGCTAGGTAAAGGGACCTGAGGTAGACCAAAATAAATTTATAATCTAATTTCTATTAATTATGAAATAAATTTTTAATACATTTATATTTTTCAAAACAGGTTTGTGATCCTCTTCTTAAACATGCTACCTTAGCACGAGGTGCATTGGAGGAAATTATTTCTATGCAGGGATTTGAGATCCACTTAATAAAACCACCCAGGGGATTAAAAATGCCAATATATGGCAATTCAAGTCCTATATCTGCATTCATGAAGGAAAAAAATATACTCAATAGAGTTTATAGGATTTTGCTCCGAGGAAAAATTTCAGGAGAAGACCTTTCTCCTGACGGCCTGCGTCAGTTTTGTGCAGAGTCTTCAGTGTACATACACACACACACACACACACACACACGTATATTTATATATACACCTATAGCAGCAGGCAGTGGCAACTTTCACCCAACTAGGAACTTTGTGTGGGTTGTTCTAAAGCTGAACGGAAGGTAACAAGGACAATCCAAACACAGGATTCAAACTCCGATCCTTACGAAATAAGTAGTGTAGGAACCTTATTATAGGGGAAAGAAATAATAGATCTACAATAAATCTGATAGAGCCATTACCAATACAGCCATATATATAGGTCTTCCTAACCTAATTTTGGTTACTGATAAACCAACCATAACCTTGTATTCAAAAGATCATTAGGCAGGCCTATTTCTCTCATCAGGCTACAGCAAGATCTCCCACACTGTCATGTATAGAAGGAACCCATCACTAACAGTACTGCTATCAAAGTGAGAAATAGGATGTTGATTCTTGTGCAACAACAGTTTCCCACTAGTGTGAGTTTTTTTAATTACATGCTTATAGAACCAAACCCAGTTCTGAACTTGACTCACTCTGACTCAGTTAAGTTACCTGTTGCAATTTCCAAAAGAACTTTAATACTCACTGACCTTACCGGGAAGTTCTCAGTTCCAGGTATGTAGGGCAAGATTTTCTTGCTGTTGAGCAAAAAAGTCGTACTGACTTCTGTGGCCTGTGTGTGTGATTAAGGTAATGCTTGACAATGTAAATCCTAATTTTTTTTTTTTTTTTTGTAGTGGCAGTAGTTGAGGTGGTCTCTGAAGCATTATGACTAACAAAAGGTCAGGGATAATCACTTAATTGCTCATCTGCGGATTATCAATAGAGGCAAACAGTGGATTTTCTACCCATACACAAGCTTTTGTTCTGGATACTTTAAATTTGTCAATTTTCACAGCTTTCAGCTATGAATATTAAATAAATAAATCTCGAGCCTGTCATGAATAATCTAATTAAAATGTAATGTAATGTAAAACTTTCTTAGACAGTGCTTTGCCAAACATAAACATCCCTTCCACTCAAAAATACAAACTGCAATATGCTGACGCCCCTAAAAAATTTTTCAAGTTAATTGAAAATTAACTTTTTGTGGCCCTGAACAAACCCCACACTTTTTGAACTTGGTATGTGACTTTTGGCTAAAGAGTTGTTTATTCATCCCTCTAGAGATGAGAAGCAGCAGTTACCTCTCTTAGAGAAAGGGGCTGCTGCTGCCTGTGCAAATCTGCACAACACCAAGGGGCTTGAGGCATAGCTCTGCTGAGTGGTAGTAAGTCTGGCAACAGACAGACTGAGATGCAGCAGCCAGGGGACAAAAGCAGAAATGTGATGTGAAGAGATAGCCTGGTCCAAACTCACTTAACTCACATAACTGTTCATGGCATTTGGTGTGTTCTCTCTGTATCAACAGGTTTTTGTGCTAGATCATCTATTGCCTCTCACCCTCATGCTAGTTAAAAACTTGAATGCCATCCTTGTTGTCGATTTGGTTACTTTGTCAAGCATGTGACTATCTGTAAGTCACAAAAAAATCGGGTCCAGGCAGGTAACCTGGTAGCTCACAGGTTTGGTATGGAAAACTATGGCCTAAGAGGCAGGGTCAACCACACTGTGTTTAGATAAAATGATAAATGCACTGTTAAGCCAGAGTACAGCCAATATAGATGATGAAATGATGCTAAGCTTTTCCAATTATCCAAATACACTTTTTTTTTTCTTGAAAGGCTAATTTATTCCCATAGACTTCCTCTTACAGAGAGTCATCTGCCCTCCTTCTGCTGATCAGCTGCAGGGACAGAAGCCGGAAGGTGGCAAACACTGTGTAGCTTCTTCTGCCATCTTGACAGGGGTGTGGCTGTGGGTTTAGAGGAAAGACTCTTTTGTCTTTCCTCTGGGGTGAAGGGAGGGTGCATATTGCTGTGTTTTAGACTGTGAAACCAAGATCATGGTCCATACTGAGCTCTGTGTTGTTAGGCAAACTAGCCTAAAAGTCCTTTGAAAACCTGGCCTGCAAGAGGAAGTAAAAAAGGAAGAAAACAAACAAAACAGGGAATCAGCAAACAATTGGTCTGAATCGCCTTCTCAAATCAAATCACTTTTACCACTGGAAAATGGTAACAAAAGAAAAACCGTGCACTTCTGGAGAGCTGGTAGCTGGGTCCTTGGCAGAGCAATGAACTCCATGCAAGGCTGCAAGCAGAGAAAATGAATGGATATCTTTCCTAATAGTTGATACTGGCTAAAAACTCATAAACTAACGTAGAGAGCATCTGAAGACATGCAAAGGACTTCTGTCATTTTTTAATCTGGCATTGCTAGAAATCAGAGTTTGGGTTTTTTAAAATTATTATTATTTCTTTTGGCAATGAGTATTTTTTAAGCAAAAATATCTTATTCTATAAACAGAACTTCTAATTGCATCATGCCAGTTGACTACTAGTTAATCTCCTGTCAAATAAAGATCAGATTAAGGTGATGCAATCATGAGAAGATCAACTCAAAGGCAGCTGCAATCTGGGCTTGAAAAGAGTAGCACAGGTAAGCAAGGAGGCTAGGATCCTTTTGAGAAACAGGAGACACACTACCTTTCCCTGTCAGCCCCATTTCATTTGTCCAGAGCAGGCTGTAAAGCAGTTGATGTTGGGGGGAATCATGTAATAAAAGAACAGAGAGGCACTGCAATGTTGGCCTGCTTAAAAAATTAATGAATAGATTTGTCACTTCGAAAATTACAAAAAATACTGACTATTAATAATGGATTTGTTGGGTCGGCAGTCTGCTAGCAAGTGACCATCTCTGCATGCCTTACTCACAAAATACCGTGCTCATCTGACCCAAAGCAGGCAGAGGGACTGGCCCAAGACGCGTGACAGAGAAGGATGACAGCAGATGAGTGTTCCAAACACCAACGGCGAGAGACATTTGCTATCCTGCCTGCAACCTAGGGAAGCATCTGTGTAGTTAATACAGAAGCGCTGTTACATTACCCCATGTGAAACTATTAGCAGGGCACATCGCAAGGCCCATCTGTTAACTCGGGCCTCTGCGAGGGGGGAGAGCTGCTGTTTTGTTGTTTTTTCAGCACGAATGGCACATGATTCAAGGGGAATCAGGAAACTTTTGGTTGTTGCACCAATATTAAAGCCGTGAGGAACTTTTATTTTTTAATAATATTAATCTTCCAAATAGATTGCAAGAGTGGTTAACTGACAGCCTTTGTACTTCACAAACTAGAAAGCAAATAAATAAATCAGCCAGAACGAGTTTGCCTTATAATAAAGAACTAAAAATATACCTTCAGCCACTATATAACAAAAAAAAAAAAAAGAAGAAGAAATTATACTTTTCAGGTACACATTATACTTTTCAGGTATACATGCACAACCCCCTTTTTAAGAACTACTGGTTCCCCANGAAATTATACTTTTCAGGTACACATTATACTTTTCAGGTATACATGCACAACCCCCTTTTTAAGAACTACTGGTTCCCCAAACTAGAACTAGAACTAAAACTCTTCCTGACTCCAACAGGGGTCTGCATCAGTGCATGCCAGAAGGCAGCTGTTTGTGCCGCGGTGGGAAAACTGGGCACTGCACAGCTGGGCGCTGCACAGCCACGCACGGAACTGACAACCCCTGTCCCAGAGAGCTTACATTTCGACTGCATGACTGGGGATAACAGATGGGTCGAGATGGGAGACGATGAGAACAGTGGGATACTGGACAGCCTCAAATCCCAGCTGCTTACCCACTCTCTAATATTGCCAAGTTAAAATTTCACAGTCTTCTTTTCACAGCAGAGTTTACTCTGCTCTTCCTCACTGAGGAAGAGGAGCAGCGGGATCTTTGTGCATGCTACAAAAGGGCTTCAGGCTGAAATTTGCTGCTGAACCAGACAGTATTGTGATAGACACAATAAAAACCCCTGCTTTCTTCATGTTTCCTTGCTGCATGGAAAAGTGTTTGCAGGGCTGATGTGCTCAGTGGTAGGGAATGGCGGAGGCCGGTGTGCTGGGCACACAGTTCTGGAGGTCAGCCCTTTAACCTCTGAGAAGACGATGACACTCAGTGGGGGCTTACATGGGCTTCGGGAGGCAGCCAGGACACAAGCGACACATCTCCCTTGAGGAAAGCGAGTCTGAGGTGCAGCTGATGGCTTAATGCAGCTCCCAAGAGAAGGCAGCAAACCAAAAGTAAACTCCTCTGGTGAAACAGCCTCCACACCCAAGGACGCTTTCAAGCGAGGGATTCAGAAATAAAAACACCAAATGCCAATATGGGGACAAGCGCGGTTCAGGGCACTCTGCAGTTGCTGCTAAAATTGCCCCGAGGCTGTGACTCACGCTGAACCACCACCGAAGCGGGGTGCAGCGCCTGGCCGCCGCTGCACCGCCCGCCGCTGCCGCGGAAGGATGTCGGGCGACTCCCGAATCGCCGTCTCTCCGGACCGGTCGGAGCGCGAACCCTAGGAAGTTTCTCCTCGGCATTTTCCCAAGCACGAGGCCGGCGCGGTCCGGGCGGGACACGGCACCTGGGGGTGGAGCGGCAGCGGGGCGGGCCCGGCCGTGGCCGGCGGGAGGAGCCGGGCCGGGGAGGTCGTGGCTGGGAGCGGCGCTGCCGGGATGGGAGCGTGAGAAGGGGCGAGTCCGCGGCCGGAGGAGCTGCGGTCTGTCGCGGGGGCTGGTGCTGGCGGGCTTGGACCCGCCATGGAGCCGGTGACCAGGTGGAGCCCGAAGCAAGTGGTGGATTGGACTAAGGGTAAGAGGGAGCCGGCTCTGCCGTCTGGTCGCTGGGGGAACTTTCCGGCGGCGCGTTGGGGGTGCCCCGCTGCCGCTGCGGCTCCTCTGCCCGGCGGGGAGGCTGCGTGGGCGGCGGGGGTGCGCGGCCTT
>VZTI01000244.1:15231-28924 GCA_013397865.1 Struthidea cinerea
CCCGCCCTCGGGCGGGGATCGGGGCTGGGTCCCTCCGCGGGGTCTCGGCCGGGGCACGGCCCGGCTCTCCGGCTCTGCGTCCCGCCGCCCGGTT
This sequence comes from Struthidea cinerea, assembly GCA_013397865.1. Taxonomy (NCBI): domain Eukaryota; kingdom Metazoa; phylum Chordata; class Aves; order Passeriformes; family Corcoracidae; genus Struthidea; species Struthidea cinerea. The sequence goes on from VZTI01000244.1 coordinate 15,326, forward strand.
CGGCTCTGCCCGTCTGCGCAGGGGCTCATCGCCCGGTGTGTCGTTCGCCTGCGCCTTTGTTCTGGCGGGGAAGGGGCCGGTGTGCCTGGGGGGGTCAAGTGTGCGGGTGGGGCTGCGGCTCCTCCTAATGGAATCGCTCTGAGCTTAAAAACAGCCCGACAGGCCCGTCCGCCCGAGCTCACAAGCGACACCGAAACGCTTCCCGGGGAGGCAGGACGGTGCCCGAGCCGGCCTCGGGGGTCTGCCCGGCAGCCGGTTCGTTCTGAGTCTCCCTTGGCCACACTGTCATTTAGCGACAGCCCGGCTGCCTCCCCCCTACCCAGCGCTCGTCATGCCTTCTCCGGTGACCTTCTTCGGCATCGCTTTCCCCTGCACCGTGGGCATTCCTGTGCCTCCTCGGAGCGTTGCAGAGAGGAGACTTAGCTTGGGGTGAGAAAGTTTGGGTGGCTCTCAGTCATGAGGGCTGCTAGCATCCGCGAGGCACCCGCGGACTGGCTGAAGGGAGGTGGGGCACCTCCGTTATGGCCCTGGGCTTTTGGGCGAGGGAGCCTGGACAACAAAGCTTCCTCTGATTGTTGGAGAGAGGGGTGGACCTCCTGGAGTGCCTCCCTCTCTCTCCAAGGGGTCGATGCCTATGCCCTTCTAGGGAGCCCGTGAGGATGGGGCTCACAGGGCGTTATCTAGGGGGCCTGGGCTGTCCTGTGACCAGCAGGAGCTGGAGGCTCCTGTCCCAGGGTTGTGCCACCCAGGCTTCTGCCCGGCTCCCGCTGAGCCAGAGGGGAGCATCTGAGCACATGGAGCCTTGTGGTGGTATTGAACTGCAGCTACCTGTGGTTTCACTGATGCCCTCCCTGCGCTGCACAGGTGCTTTTGGACTTGGCTGTCCAAGTCTTTGGTGTGGAAAATTGAGCTTGTCCTCAGCTCTGCAGGCATGCTAGGATCCCATAAGCCGTGCTCAGTGCTTGTGTTTGAAGTTGCCACTTCCATGCCCTCTCTCCTGGCTGTGGCAAGGTGGGGTCAGCGGCTGGCTGGTGACTCCCAGGCTCCTGCCTCTGCTGGGGCTCCTGCCAAGGGAGCGGGGTAGTGTCCACCAGGTCTGTGGGAAGAACCTAGGCAGGGGAATTGTTAGTCATCTTCCCCAGGGTTACCTTGTCTGCTCCATCCTGCTCCCAGGGCTTTCTTGAGGCAGGTTCCTTACCTGCTGGTGTTTGCTCGTGCTCTGTCAACAGCACTAAGGCAGTTTTTAAGGATCTGCTCTTCCACTTGGCTGAGCTTGGCCGGACTCTTGAGTGTGCAGACCACTGTCCTTTGCTGTGTGCAGCATTGCTGGAATCTCGCGCGGAGCCTTCCTGGAAGGGGTGGGAGGATGAAAGCGCTCGCTCAGTGGAGCGTGCTGGGCTTGCCTGGGCTGCCGCAGAGGGGTGAGCCTCCTCCCTTCCGACGCCGAGGTCAGGGCCTGATCGTTGTGGTTGAGGAGCCCTTGAGGCCATCCCTTCCCTAAAGATGGGCTGGGAGTCAGATGAATGGTCCAGCCCAGACTGCGGAGCCAGCTCCTGTCCCTGGATTGCCTCTCATCTCTTCCCTCCTCCAGCCTCTGGCACGGAGATAAGAGCTTGGCCCATTGTATCTGCAGTGGAGGTGGCTTTAGGACAACCAGAAAATAATAGTGTGGGAACAGCTCTCCTATGGAGGCTGTTGGCTTCTCGAAATAGCTTGCCAGTGTCTGTGGCCTTAGGGGGAGAATGCTGGGTAAAGCTCTTGGTTTCCCTTCCCAACAACCCCTCATAACTGTCTCTCATTTACTGCTGGCAAGGACAGAGCCCTTTCCCAAGACTGTGGTGATGCTGTCTCCAGGGAAGTGCAGAGCTCTCCTGGCTCTGAACACCCGTGTCTCTGCAGCGCTGTGGCTGTGTCCTGTCTGTGCCTCGCTGACAGACAGAAGCGGAACCTGGAGCTGGTTTGGGTCAATAGAAGACAACAGGTGTTGCCTGGATGTGATGACAAAACTCGAACCTGGGCGATTCAGGCACTCCTCTGTGTGTGACACAGGGCTTGGCCAGCGGAGGAGGTTGTCCTCTGGCACAGAGTTCAGGAATGTGCCTCAGCGCTAGGCTGTCGGAAAGGGGTTGGATTTACGGGCTCTCGACCAAAGTCCTCGAGTTCTCTGAGGTGGCCACAATCTTCTCTTTGCTTTATATCATCTGCGGAGGCTGTTTGGGGGAGGAAATGGTTTCTTAGAGCCAGTTCTTGTGCTGGAAACCCCCAGCAGCAGGCTGATGAGTCTGTCCGGCTCCTGCCTGTCTTGTGCTTGTTGCTAATCCGCCTTCCTTCCCTCCAGGAAGGCTGCCGGTGCTGGTTCGGCACAGGCCTGCCTGTCCCTCTGCCCTGTCCCGTGACCGCTGCATGCGGGGCCTGACCTCTGGGTTAATGTGCTCTGTTGTGTTCCCGTGTGCTCTCAGCCTGTTGGGGGGCTTCGGGGTGGCAGTGGGTGCAGTGTGATCCCCTTGTTCCCCTTTGCCCATGGAGGAAGCAACTTTTCCCTGTGAGGGATACTGCTTCCTTGTGGTGGCCTGTGCAAGGAGGGGTGAGATGAGGTGGCTCTGCTGGGTGTGGGGGCAAACCAGTGACTAAGGAGCGCAGGCGTGGTGCCAGGATGGGCCAACCCTTAACCGGGGTGCCCGTCACCTCTGCTTTCATCTGCTCTTCCCAGCCCAGGGCAGCTGCTGGTCGGAGGTTGGCAGTGGGACGTTTGGTGTGTACGGACCTTGGACTGAGGTGGGAACGAATGGTCCCTGCTGCCCAGCCCTCCACACTGGCTCCTGCTGCCTTCAGGGGAGCGGCCTTCCCTGCCAGGGGGTGCTGACAGGAGTGGTGGGTGCCCAGGAACTTGTGCCAGTGTCCCTAACCTTGTGCTGCAGGTCCACGGTGACTTTGCACTGCAGAGCTCTTACCCTCTGCAAGAATGCTGGTGCCAGTGCAGGCCTGAGGACCTGAGCCAGGCTGAGCCCTTTATCCCGTGTTTGATTTTAGCAGGTCCGTGCCCAGCAGTTTGTGCTGATGGGATGGGGGATTTCTGCTGTGGTACCAATGGTGGGGTGCTTGTCCAGGCCAGGTGTGCCTGGCTTTCCAGCACAAACAGGGAGGGGTCCAGGCAAACTGGGGTAGGGGCCAAGCCCTGGGGAACAGCTCTCCTATAGCCTGGCCCGGGTGGTGGTGCTCTGGAAACATCTGCAGTTCCAGCGCTTGTATGAGATGCCCCTGGGTGGGCTGGGGTTGGTGGCAGCAGCGTGCTGGGCTCGTGTGTGAGGGCAGGAGCTGTTCCTGTACCTCCATCCTGGCCTTGGCTGCTCCTGTTCCTCTGGGCGTTGGCCCTGGTCACAGCAAATGCTGCTCAAAGTTCACTGGCCCTCCTGGGCACACCTGAGCTGTACCTGCCACTGCTGGGTCCCCGAGGTCTGGGCTGTGGGCACTGGGCAATGGGGAGAAAGCAGCCAGGAGTGGGGAATGGGAGGGCAGCTCTCCCTTCTCCCCTTATCTCACACAGCTTTTGCAGCTGTGAAAGCACCTTCTGCATAGGAGGGTGGTTACCTGGCGGAGGGAGCAAGGTGGCCCCGTGTGTGAGAGTTGGATGGCCTTGGACTGGATGAATATGGGGAACTGGTTCCCGCCCTGTCCAGAAGGAGGAAGGCGTCTCCCTGTCCCCAGACGATGCGTTTTCCTCTCACCCCCATCTCGTGTGGCGCTGGGGCTGGCCTGTTCCGAGAAGAGCCCCTGGCTCTCTCAGCTGCTTCCCGGTGCTCCCAGCCCCGGTCCTGGCCCAGTAGGAAAGGAGAGGCGGTGCTGCTGGGCTGCGTGTGGGTATCTGCTGTGGGTGGGAGGGAGCGTGTGGAACTGCAAAGACGAGTTTTCCGACCTGGAAGGGTGGGTCACCGGGGGTGTTTGCATGCTGCTGGCAGGCCCCTTGCCCAGTGGAGTAACACATTCCTGCGAGCGTGTTGCTGCACGCAGGGCTGCTGCTTGCCATGCTTGGCTCGGCTGCGGGCAGGCCGGCTCGCTCCGGGGGGAGAGATGTCATCCCCCTCCTGCTCACTGGGGTCTGAGGGGGAGGTGGTGGAGAGCCCAGGGTGTTTCTGGGAGAAATCCTCTCTGATGTGGGGAGCCCTCCTTCTCCAAGTTGGCTTTGTGCCATCCTTCCTCTCCCTTCTCTTTTTTGCCTGCTTTTGCCTCCAGAACACACTGGTGTGGCAGAGCCACCTGCTCTCCCCTGATCTCTGTCCAGGATCTGTCTCCAGCAGCTGGCTGGGGTGGAAAACCACTCACTTCCCTTCTCTACTCTCCTTTCAGCAGCAAGCGGAGCCGCCCTGTGAAGGGCAGGTGGATGGGCCTGCGGAGCAAAGCTCTGGCAGCTGTGAGAGCTCTTAGGGGACTTGTGCTTGGCTTCCCAGGGGTGCCCTGTCCTGCCTTCAGGAGCCTTGGCAGCCCCACAGTGTCAGGGAGCCCTGAGGGAGTTGTGCAGACAAGGAGATGAGGTGTGTGAGGGAGGCTGGAGAGCTGGCTTAGGGGGCGGATGTTGTGCTGGGGTTGTGGTGTTGGTGCTGCCGTAGCTCTGCAGGTAACCAACCCATCTCTGGGGCACGGCAGGCACAGCCAGAGCTTCGTGGGGTTGGAAAACGTCTTCCACTCTCTCCTCATAGGATGCTGCCAGCCCTGGACAGGAATGTGATAGCGCTGTGGGTGAGAGAACTGTCGGATGTGTTCCCTGGCGGCAGGATGCTTCCAGCAAGCTGGAAGGCCAGGCATCTGGTCTCCTGGGTGGGCCACGCTGACCTTCTGGCTGGCACAGCCGGCTGAGGCTGGGCTGGTGGTGGTGCCCGTGCCTGGCATTCCCAGCCTGGTTCCAGGTCATCCGCATGCAGGCAAGGGGCGGTGGGGAGTGGCCCTTGGCAGGACGTCGTGTTTAGAAACTTGCAGGAAAGGGAAGCCACGATGTCATCTCCTGTCTGACCAGGAAGCGCAGGTTTCCTTCCCTTCGGCTCGCACAGGAGCCTGGGAAGCTGCTTCTCAGTGAGAGAGTTGGGGGTGCAGACAGCTTGGGCACGGGGGCTGGGGTAGGATGGAGTCCTGCCGTCCCTCTGAGCGTGGCCTGGCCTGCTGCAGCACCCCCCTTCCCCACCTCCAGCCGTGATTCACTCCCTGGCTCCTGCCTGATGCTTCTCCAGTGGCTTTCCTTCACCCATTCATTACTGCTCTTGGCAGGGCCCTCGGAGCCATCTCCAGCAGACGCACGCGTGCAGTTAGAGAGCCGGGCACCTGATGAGGTCATGCCGAGCGAGAGGAGCCGGGGCGTTCAGCCCAGCCCCGCGTGGTTTGTGCTCTGACTCAGCCGGCGGCCGCCCTACCTGCTCGGGGAGTCTGGGCCGGCTGGGGTGAGGGGGGGCAGGGGGTCCCACTCCTGGGCCACTCCCTCCCGGCCGGCTTGGCTTAATCTCGGCAATTCCCTCCTGGCCACTCCTTCACCAAATGCTACTTCACCTGTTTGCTCAGCGTGGGGAGCGGAGGGGAGTGTGTCTCTGGCAGAGGGAGGGGCGCCCTGTCTGCCTCAGGGGTGCCCAGGTACCCTTTGGGGGGGGAGATCCCACGTGGGGTTGCTGGGAAGGCTGGGGGGCCCTGTCTCCTGCCCTTCTCCCCACTCCTGGTCACGGTTCCTTGGTGACTTGCTCTTGCAGGAAGGGCGGATAGTGCTGGCTGCCCCCAGTGGTGCAGGTCCTGTGCTGGTGCCAGTGAGGTTCTCCTGTGCTTCCAGGCCCTGCGCCTTTGTCTGCTGGTTGGAGCAGGGTAACTGGAGCCAGGACCGGTTCCTGGGGCTGCAGGTGCGGGACAGGAAATGATCTCAAGTGGCTTCCTTGGGAAGAGGGCTGTGGGGAGAGCTCTATGCCCGGGAATGGTCCCAGATCCGTGTGTCCGGGTGCTGGGCTGGCACAGGTAGCTGCAGGTGCTTGTGCCCGTGGCCCGATGAAGGGAGGCTGCCCCTAATCCTGCTGGGAACGCTGGCCACCAGACTGCAGCCTCTCTGCCTGGGGACAGCCAGCAGCACTTGTGTGCTCTGGAATAGCTCATGTGCCCCTGGGATGGAGAGCCAGAGAGCGCGGTTTCCCCCCATCTGCGGTGCCCTCGGCTTGGGCAGGCAGCCTCGGGTCTCACCGAGGGGACTTTGCTCCCTGGACTCTGCCAGTACGGCCCTTATCTCTGGCGTGTTTGTTTTCTCTGCGGGAGAGAGGCAGCTGAATGGGAAAGTTGAGCCTGGCGGAGGGTGGGGGGACGGGTGAAGGGCAGGGACATTGGCGTGGCTGGAGCCCGGGGGGCCGCGTTGACCTTCAGCCCAGCGCCAGCGTCCACTGAGCCTTGTGGCCGCGGGGACAGCTCATGTCCCCCTTCGAGGTGGTCACTGTTCCTTGGGTGGAGCGGGGGGCTGCTCTGCAATCCCCCCGGCTCACCTGCTCGCCTCGGGCCGCCGTGGCAGAGCCGGGGGGCTGCTGCCTCCCCCTGCCCGGCAGCCGCTGGGGTGAAGCAGGAGCCCGCTGGCTTGCCGAAGCGTGGCCTGCCCCGGGAATGCTCTGGCCCCATTCCCAGAATCCGGCGCTGGGTGTTTGTTTGCTGCTGCGCCCCCGAGGTCTGGTGCTACTGTGACAGGAAGCGGGGACGCCGGGGGGAGGGAGGCCGGCCGCCGGCTGGGGATGTGCCTGTGAAATCCCTTTGTCCCTGCCGAGCGCTCAGCTGCGAATTCCCACAGCGAGGAGAGAGCCGCCTTTGTGCTGCTGCAGGGCTCCCAACATGTGAATCTCCTGGGCCTGGGGGTGTGAGCCGTGGGGCTGGTGCAGAGGGGTGGCAGGGACCCTGCTTGCTGCTGTCCCCAGGGCGGGGACCTTGGCAGCAGTGCCCCACGGGAGCAGGGCTGCCGAGGTGTCCGTGGGCAGTGGGATGCAGCAGGATGTTGCTGGCAGGAAGGCTCCGGCCCTGTGGCCGTCCCGCTTGGGGGCTGTGGGCGGACAGAGTCTCTGCCCGGAGCCCGGCGGCTTGGCTGCCCTCCTGCGGTCCTCTCCTCCCTGAAAATGCCGGGGGAAGCTCATCTCCCTTCCCCTTGCCATGGTGCTCCATCCAGCCGGTGCAGAGGGTCGGCAGCTTCCCGGCTCTCCTGGAGGGAAGGAGCTCCTGGCATGCTGTGTCCTGGCCGTGCTCGGAGAGGAGCGAGTGGCCCCTGGCGTGCCTGGGAGGACAGCTGCCCCGCCGCAGGATTGCTGGCATTCCAGCAGAACAATCGCAGCTCTCCACAGCCGACCCTGCACCGCTCCCTGCACCGCTCCGTGCTCGGCTGCCTCACTCTTCACCCTGCTGGGGTGGCACCGGCCCGTTGACCTCAGCGCAGCCAGGGACAGATCCCTTCCCCAGGGGATTGCCCGTGTTTCACAACGGCGGCTGTGTCCAGACCCGTCCTGCAGGCCCGATCGGTATCTCCGTTCTCGGCCCCCTGCCCTGGCTGAGGGAACGACCCACACTCCTGCTTCCTCCCCTCCAGCCCCACCCTGCCCTTATCGCTCCCTCCTCATCCTGCTCCCTGGCTGCTGGCCCGCTCCCTTATAAGGTGCGATCTGTGCCTGGCTTGCATCTCCAGGTGACTCCCCTCTCCGAAGGGAGGCTTTCCCAACCCATCCCGGCTACGTGGCCATCATCCCTGGCACTGGGGGCGGCAGGTGAGGTAGGCCAGGTGGCGATCCCGCTGCCAGTCCAACCAGTTGGGTGTGACGGGCAGAGGAGGAACGGCTGCCTGCCCGTCCCCGCCCGCGGCGCCGCTCCTGGGTGTTCACCCGCCGGGCTCCTGCCGTGACCGGCACCTGGGGCACGGCTCGTTCCAGGGAAGATGGGGCTGGTCCCGAGCAGGCAGGCGCCCAAGGCGTTGTCCGACCTGCGGCCAGAGCGGCCCTTTCCTGGCCACCTGCCAGCCTGCCCGAAGTCCACTGTGCTCTGTGACCTGCCAACAGGAAGAGCCCTCCTGGAGCCCAGGGCAGGAGGCGGGGAAACCTCGCCTCTGATGTAGCGTCTGGCAGGGCCAGGGTAGGCTGGGGAGTGGGAGCAAGGGGCCCCACACAGCCTGGCAACAAGGATGTAGTCCTGGGCAGGGGTCGCTCAAGGGTGGGCTGCTCTGCGGTGATGGCTGTGGGCACCTTCCTGCGTCTGGGGGAGGGAGAGAAACAGCCAAAACTCTCCTTCACCTGCACAGGGACGTGGGATCTACTGCCCACCATCAGCTGTCCTGCTTCCCCCATGGCCTAAGGGCCATGGGCACTCTGAGCTGGGCACAGGAGCAGGTGAGCCTGGGCCCGTGGTCTCCCCTCCCCTGCCCTGCTGCTGCAGCCAGACTGAGGTCTAAGGGTTGATGTGTGAGCCTGGACCCTGTGCTCGGCATGGGGAAAGACACCAAGGATGCCTGCTCATTTATTTTTTAGGTAATTGAGACTGACCAGAAGCCTGTGGTGAATTAGCAGGGCTGTGAGCCTGTGCAGAGCAAGTGCACTGCGAGCGCTCAGAGAATTGCAGGCTTGAATTATTGATGGAGTTTCTGTTTTTCCTAAGTGCATCATGATAGGCAGCTGCAACCAGGAGAATTTGTTGCTTCCTCTCTTTCTCGAGGCCAGGGTCTGGTGCTGAGAGCTTTCAGAGAGCGGGCAGCCAGCTGGCTCTCCTCAGGCCCTCGGGCTGAGAGGGAAAGGCCGGTTATCGGAGCAGAGTTGGGGACTGTGTTGCAGAATTCCTCAGGAAGTGCATCCCTTCTTGTCAGCCTGGCAGGTGGGTCTGGCCCAGGAGCCCCACAGGGGCTCAGCCAGCCTGGATGAGGGGCTGTGTCCGTCCTGGCTCTGATGGAGCTGGAGGAGAAGGGCTTTGCTCATGCTTCACGGTGTGGGGGGCTGCCAAGGGTGTCTGGCCATGGTGACAAACCTTGCCACGTGCCAGACAGGTGTCTGAGGGTCACAAGGAAGCAGTGAAGCTGTGTGAAGGGCCGGGATGTGGCAGACAGAGCTGATGCGGTTGTGTTCCCCCTGCCTGGTGGCAGCAGGATGATGGCAGTGAGCACCTGGTGTGCCCCTTAGCAGGGTGCTGGGGCAGGGATGATGTGGCAGAGGAGATTCTGACTTCGTAGGTGCTTGGGTTGAACTTTGCCCAATGTGTTCTGTGCTGAGGCAGCGGCCTTAGCCCCAGGGATCCCAAGACCTTTGGGTAACAGCTCTCCAGGGACTTGGGGCATGGAGCAGGGCTGGAGCAGGTTGTGGGAGGAATCCACGTAGAGGACTACGCTGGAGATCCCCTGTGCTGCAGTGGTGCTGCCTGTCAAGCCTCCAGCCTGAGTCTTATCTGCCAGATCTTGTCCGTTTTCCCCGGCCTGTGGAGTACAATTCCCCATCTGCTGGCTCGGTCTGGGCCCTGGGGTTAATCTTTCCGTGGCAGACTCCAGGAAAACACTCCTGGTGGGGAGCCTTCAAGGCCTGGACTCCATCCTCTGGCAGAGGAGGGTGCAGGTGAACTCTAGGTGGGTATGTCTGTGGTTTGGCCCTGGAAATTTATTTTTCCAGGCAAAGGATTTGTTCTGTGGGAAGGCAGTTCTGCCGGAGAAGCCAGGGTGAGAGGTTTTGGAAGAACCTGCCATGTCAGAGCTGGCTGCAGCTGAAGAACTGTGGAGGGCTCGGGGTTTGGGGAGCCTGTCCAGCTTGTGAGCAAGCCTTTATCCAGGCTGGAAGATGGTGGTGGGGAAGCTCTGTGCACACAGGTGGGCTGGCAGCTGCCTGCTGGCCAGCAAGTGGGCTCTGCTCCCGAGGCTCTGGGACATCTCTCCACTGGACCCGCTCCGGCTTTGGGACCTGTGGGCACAGCACGGGGTGGGGTTGGTGCCGGGAAGTTGGGAGATAAGGCCGGGGGATTTAGATGTGGAGCTTCCTGGGTCACTGCGTTGTTCCCTGGGGTTCCCTCGTACTGATTGCTGGGGGAGCGGAGAGGGCTCTGCCCCTGGGGTGAAGCTGCTCGGGGTGTGCTTTGTCCTTAGGCTTTTTGGTTTGCCCTGAACTGAGCCAGCTGAAATATTTTTGGCTTGCTGGGGTTTTTAAGTAACGGGTGTGTCAGCAAGTGCCTCTCTCATGATGAAAAGGCTTTCATGAGCCATCCTCAGAGCCGGTCAGGGTCTGGCTCTGGAAGAATGCTCTGTAGTTGGATCTTCAGAGGCTGGGGGGAAGGAGGGGGATAATGGGCACAAAGCGATCCCTGGAATTTCACCCTTGCGGGTTCCTGTGTACTTGGCTTTGCACTGTCACAAGCAGCTCTCTGGCTGGAGGGAGCAGGATGCATAGCTGAGGCTCTCCCCTTCCTGCCCTCCCTACCTCTCTCCAGAGATGGCCACCGAGTGCCCCAAATAGGCACTGGGGTGCGTCAAGGGGCTGTGCTGTGCCCGGTCCCCGAATGTGGCGCAGTTTCTTCACAGCTGAGGGGTGTAGGGCCGAGTTTGGGGTTTGTGTGCCAAACCCAGGGAATGGCCGTGCTCCAGCTGGGATGGCACTGGCTGTGTCTGCGGGGACAGCTCTTGCTGACCTCTCTGGACCTGGCACTGGCTCTCTGTAATTATGTCTTTAATCCCAGATCGATAAAGACAACGGCTGGAACGAGGGTGGAGGGAGATGGTGTGTCCTGGTGCTGAAGGAGAACTGGGAGAGACCCCGTTCTGCTGGCAGCTCTTGCCCATCATGGAGCCGTGTCCAGTGCTCGGGGCAGGAATGGGAACTGAGTAGGCAGTGCAGCCCCCGGCACTGAGCCTCTCTGCTTAGCATGGCCTGGTCCTGCTGAGAGACCCTCAGGTGGCCCCTCCTGAGCATCCACTGGTGGATTTGCGGGTGCGAGGGGACGGGAGCCGGAGGGTGCGGGACCTGTCCTGTTCCTTCCCCTGCTGTTGTGTTTACTCCCTGTGGAAGGGACGGGAAGGAAACAGCCTCGCAGCTGCTCTGGCCCCTTATCTGGGGCCCTAACAGCCCTGCAAGTTTCATTGTTAGTGTCCATGTTTCCCAGCCTCATTCCCAGGGAACGTGCAGAGGTGGGGATTTGGGGCTGGGGCGGCCCAGGGGGCTGTGCGGGCCCTGCCTGGCAGCCGTGTGGGACCAAGGGGATCTCCTGGGGCTCCCGTCTCTCCTGTCCGTGCTTCCCACGGAGCCAGACCCTGCTAGTCCACACTTGCTGCAGGCGTGATCCTCTTTGTGAGACCACTGGCCGAGTCTCTCCTTGGAGTCAGGGCGCTGCCCCTGCCCTCCTGCGCCCTAAAAATCTGCCTCTTCTGCATCGGGACAGTTGAGGGCTGGCCAGGGAGCACAGCTGCTTGGACAAGGCCATGTTCTGGAGGATCCCTTCTCCACAGGGGGCTGTTCCCCTCGTTTAAAGGGTTTGCTGAAATACCAGTCTGAAAACAAATCCCAACAAGCCGGGGGACTGCTGGCTGGCATTTTTGGATGCCGCAGTTTCGTAGGGTGTCTGGGGTGGTAGGACTGCCCTGTGTCCTGCTGGACAATGCTGGGATGTGGCAAGGAGCTGCTCCCCTTCCATCATGGAGCCCTGGAAAGGCTGAGGATCTGTGTCCCTGCTTAAAGTGGGTGGTAGCCTGCCAGAGATAGGGAGTGCTACTCAGGGATGAGAGTTGGGATGTGTCAGCACTGTTCTGGGAGGCACCAAGCCTCTCCTTTGGAGAATCCTGCAAATCTGCAGGGCAGGTGAGCAGCAAGGGTCAGAGCCATCCCTGCATTTCCATACAAGGCTCGGGGAGCCGATCTGTTGGAAGAGCCTAGGGATTACCTGTTGCAAGGTGGGAGGGGTGGAAAGCTGCGTGCATGCGCCAGGAGTCACGTCTGGGAGCCTCGAAAAGCTTGCTTGGGCTCCGGAGGGTGGTGGGCTGCGGGGCTTGGCCGGGTGTGCCACAGCTCCTTCTCCTGCTGGGCACCGTGTGGGCACGAGTAGAGCAACTGGATTTCCTTACTGATGAAGGCAGATGACAGAGTGGCAGTGACCAGATGGTGGAACGTGCTGTGGGCACCCTCCAAAGCTCTTGGAAAACGTCCACCCTGCGTGGCTGGGCTCCGTCGCGGCGGTGCCACCGTGGCTGACACGCGCCTGTACCCGAGGGAGGCTTTGGGGAGCAGAGCCACAGGAGAAGCGGGGAGGGCTGTGACGGACCAGAAGACTCTTTACTGAGCTCCTGTGCACCAGCACGTGCTGCAGGCTGGGTCCGGAGGGGCTGCAGGAGGTGGTGGGAACAGGGATGCTGCCTAAGCGAGCTCTCAGCCCCGGGTCGTCCTTATCGGCGCTCCGGGGCGGTGGCACCGGGGAGCAGAGTGGGCAGAGCCGGTGCTGGAGACCGTGGGAAAGCAGCCTCTGTGCTGCCTGCCCGGCTCGAGCGAGTCCCCACATGCCTGCCATGACTGCACAGCTTTGGGAAAACCTCTCGGGCTTGCAGGGACTCGGCCGGGCTGCGCGGGAGGGGTGGAGGGCTGTGCCCTGGCCGCTCCTCTCCGCCTCTGCCGTTTCTCCCGTCGGTGGGAACAGCGAGGGGTGCCGGAGTCTCCGTGGAGCTGGGGGGCTGTTGTGGGAGCAGTGCCACGTTTGCCACCCCACCGGCCCTTCCAGACACTGCCCATCCTTCAGAGGGGAGGGCGGGAGAGAGGCGCCTGTTTCCCAGTTCCGTGCCTGCCCTACCTCCTGTTTGGAGTTCTTGTGTGTGATTTTGACCTGCTCCCGCTGTCCCTGCAGCTCTCTTCCCTCCTGCTTCCTCACTGTGGTGGCTGGGCTGTTTCTCCCATGACTCTCTGCGTCTAGACCTGGCTGTCCCGTGCCTTTGCCAATCAAACCTGAGCTTCCTCCTCTGACAGGTCTGTATGGAAGAATATTGCCTTTCTGTACCAAAATGTTGATTGTGGCTCACTTGCTGTTCTCCTTTGGTCGGGGGTGTCGGAGGGGTCCAGGCCAAAGCCCGTTCCTTGGTCTGTGGGCTGAGAATCCCTGGAGGGAGAGCCCTGGTGGATACCTGGAGGGTGGTGAGTTTTGGCAGCAGTCACAGGGGCTCATGGGATTCCCTTTAGTGGGATCCCATCACATTCCATCCCCTTTCCTGGGTAGGAAGGAGCTGTGGAGCCAGGGCTGTCTCCCCATCTCTTACCATACCGGGGAGGAGGGCGCACATAAGTGACACGGCCCTCTCCCTCCGCCCTTCCCTGGAGGAAGCGGTGGGATGTGGGTCACTTCTCATTCTTCAGGAGTGTCCCCTGCCCCACCCCAGGGACATGCCCTCCCCTCCTGCACTGTCTGCCCACAGCTTTTCCTTGCCCGTGAGGTTTTCCCTCAGCCCACAGCAGCTCTTCTGAACCTGGCTCAGCCCCAGCTGTTTGGTGTGCTGGGGGGACCTTCTGGCCCCACAGTGACACGTTTCCAAGCTTTAATGCTGGGGCAGTTTGCATCTGAGTCCTGCTCCAGGACCCTCTTGCCAGCTCTCTGGTGATGGGTGGGAGCGGGTGTTAATGCCATAAG
>VZTI01000244.1:28946-43526 GCA_013397865.1 Struthidea cinerea
TTTTTTCCCCTGTTCTGAAAATCTGTCTTAATGAAATCAGTCTCTTCTGACCGCTCTTCTCTCCTCCTTTCCTCCCCCAAAATCATGTGCAGTGAAGAGAGGGGCTCCTGCCCTTCAGGGTCACTTTTCCCACCCTCACCTTGACACCAAGCCGCCTCCGCTTGTGCCTCCCCGTGCCCCCCGCCCTGCCCACCCTGGGCACCCGTCACCCATGGACGACTCGGAAGTGGAGTCGACCGCCAGCATCCTTGCCTCTGTCAAGGAGCAGGAGGCACAGTTCGAGAAGCTGACCCGGGCCCTGGAGGAGGAACGGCGCCATGTCTCAGCCCAGCTGGAGCGAGTCCGGGTCTCCCCACAGGACGCCGGCCCGGGCTTGGCCAACGGCACGCTCACCCGGCGGCACCAGGTAAAACACCCCCTCGGCAGAGGGGCGTGCACAGGCTCCTGGAGCCCCCGGAGCTGCCTCCCCTCGGCCCTCCTTGGATACGGGAGGTGGAGGAGGGCCCGGCTGTTCTTGTGGCACTGGTGTACTGGAGTTGGTCTGGGGGTGTGCAGACCTCCCTTGGCAGACAGAGGCTTCAGGGGAGGAGGTGCCAGCCTGGAGGGTCTTGCTGCCGGGTCGGCTCTGCTCTGGTTTTGGGAAGGTCAGAGGTTGGCTGTGCTCAGTTCCAGGGCATCTCTGCTCCCCATCCCACTCGGCTGCTTGGAGGGCAGCCAAAACGCTGAGGCTGGGGGTGTGCGTGTCTCCCTCTGTGTGTGACAAAGGGCAAATCCCTGGAGTCTGTCTGTCCCCACACGGCCAAACCAGGGCTTGGAGAGATCTCCTCTACAGGGCCGGAAATGTGGTTTCATCTGCCTTGGCTTGAGGTGTCTCCTCACTTTCTCAGGCTCAGTCTTGGAGAGGGGTGCCCGGAGGGCTGGTGTGTGGTGGTGTGCAGGAGCCAGGTGCCTTTCCGGCTGTGGAAGGTGGTGGTGCCAGGAGGGACCTGTGGGGCAGGGCAGGGTGGACAGAGGTAGAGTTCAAGTGTCAAACAGCAGCACCCTGCGATCGGCCACCGCGCGGTTCCCTCAGGGGTCACTGGCGGCTCCTGCGTCGGGAGATGTGGAAGGTGTCCAGGGCCCTGCTGGGGAGCAGGGAAAGGTCGTGGCCGTTCCATCGGGAGCGTGCGGGAGAGCTGGGATGTCGGGGTGTCTCCTCTGACTCCTCCCCAGGCTGGCCTAGAGGAGATTTGCTGCGCATGGCACAGACCCCTGAGGAGTGTGTGCCTCTCCTGGGGGCTCCCGTGGGGTGCATGGTGGGCGTCTCTGTCCGATGCATGAGATGGGCTGCTCAGGGCCCTGCAGGGAAGTGAGGATGGAAACGCGGGAGATGAGTGTAGTAACGGGCCTGCTGCCCTGCTGTGTTTCAGAACGGACGTTTCCTGGGCGATGCTGACCTGGAAAGGCAGAAATACTCAGATCTGAAGCTCAACGGGCCACAGGTAGGGGGAGCTCAGCCCTCTGGCTGCCGGCAGCCTCCTTGCTGGGGGAGGGTGCAGGACAGTGCCCCAGTGTCCCCATTCCAACTGGGAGAGGGTGACTTGAGCTTCTAATGTGGCCGCCCTGGCTTAAAGCCCATCTTCCAAAAGGTATCAGGGCTCCCTGTGAGGCAAGATCTCTCATCCAGCTGACTCCAGGAAGGCCCAGATTGGTGACAGGGTCTGACTGCCTGTCTCTTTCTCCCCTCAGGACCACAGCCACCTCTTGTACAGCACAATCCCCAGGATGCAGGACCCGGGCCAGATCGTGGAGGAGACGTACACCATGGAGGAGGACCCGGAAGGGGCCATGTCAGTTGTGTCTGTGGAGACATCAGATGATGGGACAACCCGGCGTACAGAGACCACGGTACAGGCTTGGGGACGCCATGGAGGGACAGGGCACGGTGGGGGACCCTGGTGGCTGAGTGCTCTGCCATGAACTGGAACAGGGCGTGAAATGGTCCTGAAGTAAAGTGCTGGGCTGGCGGGGGAATCTGGGGACACAGGGGCGTGGTGGGTTTCCTGATGTGAGCGTGTCCTGCACACGTGTCACCCCTTCCAGGTGAAGAAAGTGGTGAAGACCGTGACCACCCGGACGGTGCAGCAGGTGCCGGTGGGGCCTGACGGGCTGCCTTTGGAAACGTCCCCCGTCACCAGCAACTACGTCCAGACCATGGACAGGAACTTCCGCAAGAACGGCAACGGGGGCCCCGGCAGCTACCTGGGCCAGGCGGGCACGGCCACCCTCCCTCGCAACTACCACTACCCCGACGGCTACGGCCGCCCCTACGAGGACGGGTACCCGGGCAGCGACCACAGCTACGGCAGCCTGTCCCGCGTCACCCGCATCGACGAGCGCTACCGCCCCTCCATGGACACCTACCGCGCCCCCAGCCGCCAGGACATCTACGGCCCCCAGCCCCAGGTGCGCGTTGGGGGCAGCAACATGGACCTCAACCATTTCCACCCTGAGCCCTACGGCCTGGAGGATGACCAGCGCAGCGTGGGCTTTGAAGATGTGGACTACGGGCTCATGTCTGACTATGGCACGGCCAGGAGGGCGGGGACCCCGTCTGATGCTCGGCGGCGGCTCAGGTACGTGGCAGGAGGCTCTGGGGTGCTCTGGGGTTCCTTGAACTTCACCCTCCTTGGAGGAAGGAGGACCGTGGACACAACACTTTGAGCTGAGTCACACGCAGCTCACACAGAAGAAAACTTGCATCCGCTTCTAATTGTCTGCTTAATTGGTGGTTAAACCTGGGTGCTAATTGAGCCGGTCGTCCTGCAGCCAGGAGTTCCAGTGGGCAGCTGGATGTAGCTCCAGGCCCTTCCCTCCGTGCCATCAGGGCTGTGTGTGCCCCAGTGTGGTGCATCCCTCTGGGAGCGGTGCCTGTTGTGGGTTGTGTGTCAGGAGCAGCTGCGGTCCCGTGATTGTGCTCTCCCTGAGCCAAGAGCAGCCCCGGGAAGGGGAGCTGAGCCCAGGCTGGGGTGAGCAGGGCTCGGCCCCACACAGCCCGACCCTGCTGCAGGGCAGGGCTGGAGAAGCTGCTCAACCTGTTTGGCGGCAGCAGCTTCTCCTCCTGGTGTGTCTGTGGCGATGGCTGTGGCGATGGCGGCTCCTCCAGCTTGCTGGGCTGTGCTGCCCTCGGAGGCCAGAGCAGGGTCCTGGTGCTCCTTCCTGCCCTGCCAGGCATTCAGGATGTCACCTGCCTGAGGTCATGACTCCTGCCCATTGATCTCTTGTGCCAGCTGTCCCTGCGCAAGTCCTGCTTCCTGCTCTGCTCCTTGCTGGGCTGTCAGCAGGACTTTGGGCAGGTGCTGTGGGATGGCTCTGGGGGTGGTGAGGTAGCAGTGGAGCGAGGGGCTGAGCCAGAGTCCTGGAGATGGGGAAGGGACTGTGTCAGCACCTCCTGAGTGCCCCAGAGTGGGCCCAGGCAGACAGGTAAGGCTCAGCACAGGCTGCCTAAAATCCTGGGACATAAAACAGAGACAACAGGGAGAGACCTGGGGGAGAGGAGACTCCTGCCATTCCCTGTGGAGATCTGCCCAATCCAGGTGCATGCTGTAAATCGACGGTAGCTCCTGGCTGCTGGAGGGACTGAAGGAGCAGCTTTGTCTGTCCCTGTAGCTGGTGCCAGCACAAGTGCTGCTGGGCTGTGCTGAACCAGTCAGGGCAGTTGCTCACCCAGATGGATTTGCTCGGCGTCCTCGCTTTGTGCCGGCTGGAGGAGGGCAGGCAGGGCTGCTCTGGGCTTTTCCCTCCTTGGGCAGCCCAGGACAAGCCAGTGTGGGTAGTTTTGAGCACATGGCCATCAGGTCTCGTCCCTCAGGGAGCATCTGGGGCAGAAAGGGTTACACAGGTGTGTCCAACCCCTGGCTTCTTGGCCAGACAGAGACTCTGGCTCGTGTACTTGCCCTGGGTGGCCTTTGAGACCACAAGCCCTCTCTGCTGCGCAGGAAGGTGTCTGTGCTCCTGCTCTTCCAGGTCCTGGAGGACGGGGGTTACAGGAGCCAGGTGGGAGGCTGGGGGATGTGGGTCATGCAGAGAGAGAAGGTCAACTCTATTGGAGTTGTGGGAATGACTCAGGGTATGAAAGATGGGTTGGTGGGCCCCTGAGCCGGCTCTCCCTCCCCGGGCAGAGCGATAAAGATCACAGCAATCTGTGGAATCCAGGCACTGTTGAGCTTGGCTTGTCCCCCACCTTCTCAGTTACCGTCCACACTGGCTGCCCAGCTCGCAGGAATGGGAACAGGGAGAGCAGCGTCCCCCGCCTCAGAGATGTTTGTCTTGAGCAGGAGCCTGGCTGTTAACGACTTCCTTCGGGGAGGCAGCGCGCCAGGCACACGGAGCCGAAGGAGCGCCTCGAGCCACGGGACGCCGCGCGTGCTGGCTGCCATCGGCCGCGGAGAGCTCCAGCCCCTGCTCTGGGGCTCTTCTCAGAGCTGCCTCTCTGCAGGGAAAGGGGGTCCTTCTCGTTCCCTGCCAGCCCCATCTTGTCTGGAGGGGATCCGGCACCGCAGGAGGTGGAATCCGCCACACTTGCAGGGTGGGATCCGGCAGCACGGCGGGACGGGACCTCCCTTCCAGGGAGCTCGAGTCTTGGCACGGGAGCGGGATCAGCTGCCAGCCGTGTTGGCAAGTGTCGGTGGCTGCGTCTCGCTCCAGCCTCGTGCTGCTGCTCCTCGGCACCTCCGAGCAGCCGGGCGTGGGGCATGTCCCCGCTGGGACCTGCTGGAAGCCAGCCTGGCAGCCCGCTGCCACACCACGGCGGTGCCACAGCGCCCGGTGGGTGTGTGGCTGTGCAGCTGGCTCTAAAGCTGGTGGCTTGGGCAAGTCCTGTACCAGAGGCTGTAGGAAGGGAAGTGGTGGCAGCAGCAGGACCTGCCACCATCCTTGTCAGGATGCTCAGGGGCAGGAGCTGACTGTGCCTGATCCAGGAGCTCGGGAGGTGGCTGAGCAGCCCCTGGGGCAGGTGTGAGCCAGAGTGGAAGCCTCTGCTTGGGTCTTGTTTGAATGTCCTCAGTGCCCTGGCACAGCAGGGGTGACGGAGCTGTCCCCTCCCATCCCTTTCTGTTGGAAATCACTGGATTCCTCTGCCTGGGTGGGGGAAGGATTATAGTGCCAGTGACTGCAAAAATGGGAGAATCTGGGATTTGAGAGGCGTATGTTCTGGGGGTGTGAAATGTCACTTTGGCATGTGGGGCAGTAGGTACACTTTAAACTTCCATGTGCTTTTTTGGGCTCATTCCCAGCGCTGCCAGTATGTGGATGAGCTGCTCCTGACCGGGACAGGGGTGTGGGACCGTGGGTCTTCCCCAGGCCTGCCCTGGGAGCCACGAGGTTGATCCCTGGAGCCTGGGTGTCTCTTGGTGCCTGACTCGGCCTGTCCCCAGGGCAGCAGTGCACCTTGCCTATGGGGCTGGCTCTTGCCCGTCTCCGGGGCTGGCTCCTGCCTCCGCAGGGATCAGAGACCAGGATCCAGCTTCACCCCTTCTGGTGGGGGCACAGCCTCCCCCAGGTCTGGTATTGTGCTCAGACACCCTCTGCCCTCTCTCCTAGGAGTTATGAAGACATGCTGGTGGATGAAGTGGCCCCCGACCGGTACTACTGGGCCCCGCTGGCCCAGCACGAGCGGGGCAGCCTGGCCAGCCTGGACAGCCTGCGGAAAGGCGGCCCGGCCCCAGGGAACTGGCGCCAGCCGGAGCTGCCGGAGGTCATAGCCATGCTGAGCTTCCGGCTGGACGCCGTCAAGTCCAACGCGGCCGCCTACCTGCAGCACCTGTGCTACCGCAACGACAAGGTGAAGACGGAGGTGCGCCGGCTGAAGGGCATCCCCGTGCTCGTGGGGCTGCTGGACCACCCCAAGAAGGAGGTGCACTACGGCGCCTGTGGAGCCCTCAAGAACATCTCCTTCGGCAAGGACCAGGATAACAAGATCGCCATCAAGAACTGCGACGGGGTGCCCGCGCTGGTGCGCCTGCTGCGCAAGGCCCACGACATGGACCTCACCGAGGTCATCACAGGTAGTGACCCCAGGGAGGGCAGGACAGGCTGGCCCCTGGGCTGGGGTCTGCGATCAGGGTCCGAGCGCTCACCTTCCGCTTGTGGCGTTGCAGGGACGCTGTGGAACCTGTCCTCGCACGACTCCATCAAGATGGCCATCGTGGATCACGCACTACATGCCCTGACTGATGAGGTGGTCATTCCCCGCTCCGGCTGGGAGCGGGAGCCCAACGAGGACTCCAAACCCCGCCATATAGAGTGGGAGTCGGTGCTCACCAACACCGCCGGCTGCCTTAGGTACGGATCTGGCAGAGCACTGGCCTGGGTTTGGGCTGCAACCCTCTTTCCAGGCTGTTCCTGGCACTTCCAGAGGTCTGTGGAGCAGCTGCTCTGCTAAGACAGCTGCTGGTGATGCAGACCTCGAGTTTGGAGGCGTTTCCCCTCAGTGAGGGGAGCCACAGGAGCTGTTTTCTCTCTTGAGCTCTGCGGGGTGTGGGCTGCCCCTCGCCTGCCCTCAGCTGTTTCTCCCGTGACGGTTCTCTCCTGCCTGCCAGGAACGTGAGCTCGGAGCGGAGCGAGGCCCGTCGGAAGCTGCGGGAATGTGACGGGCTGGTGGACGCCCTGATCTACATCGTGCAGTCCGAGATCGGCCAGAAGGACTCGGACAGCAAGGTACCACAGCAGGGCTGGTGTCGGGAGAGGGAGAGGCTGCGTGGGGTGCACCTGGCACTGTTGGACCAGGAGGTGTCTGACACTCAGCCTGCAGTTTGGGGTAGGGATGTTGCCCCCCCGCCCCAGCAGGGGCCTGGTTGTGTCACTCATCCCCACACTGCTGTCCCCTGGCTCAGGGCTTCCCAATCTGCCTGGATAAGGTCTTGGCTTGAATTTTCCTTGAGCTTTAAGCTGAAGGCTGGGTCGGGCCCTCGCTCGCAGTCCTGGAGCGCTGCTCCCGGCGTCGCAGTCAGACGCTCTGGTTCTCTCCCCAGCTGGTGGAGAACTGCGTGTGCCTGCTGAGGAACCTGTCCTACCAAGTCCACCGCGAGATCCCCCACGCCGAGCGCTACCAGGAGACGCCCCTTGCCCCTGCCAACAACGCCGGGCCCCATGCTGCCAGCTGCTTCGGGGCCAAGAAAGGCAAAGGTTCGTGTGCCAGCAGCAGCAGGGAAGGGAGGGAGGGGGGGACAGAGACAGCTCCTGAGGGTGGTCTGGGGTCTCTATGCTCCTACTCGGGCATCTCATGTGAAGGCTGAAGGGCAGCTTTCTCCGGAGGCGCAGTGGTCCCTGCTTCCCTGGCTCTGGGAGCTGCTGCTTGGCTTGCCCAAAGCGTTTGGCACAAGCTGTGGTGGGTGTCTGTGGTGGCGGGATGGTGACGGATACATGTCCACTAATTCCACGCCTTCCCTTTTCTCCTGTGTTGCCCCTTCCCCTTCCCTTTGCTTTCTTGCCAAATGATCTGCCCCATGACGCTGTCGGCACCTTTCTTCTCCTGCCTCCCCCCTCTCCTGTCCTTCTCTCCGCCTCACCAATAGACGAGTGGTTCTCCAGAGGTGAGTGCGCTCTTGGTTTTACTTTTTCCGTGGTTTTATTGGGTGCTTTCTCCAGCTCTCTTTGTCCCCCCTCCCCAGCTGGGCACATTCTGCCTGCAGTGTGGCTCATGCCCCCAACGTCCCCTCCTGGGACACGCTGATTGCTTGGCTTCAGCTCGCCTCTGGGCTTGTTCCTGCGAGTGGCAAAGAGCTGTTGGGCCGAGGCGGGTGGGGAGAGGAGGAGTCTCACGCCTCTCCACTTGCCCTTTGAAGGTAAAAAGCTCCCAGAAGACCCTGGTGCCGACACAGTGGACTTTCCCAAAAGAACAACTCCGGCCAAAGGTATGCTCCTTGAACGATTACGCAGGGCTTGGGTGTCAGGGCAGCTTTTGCCACAGCAGCCTGGGAGAGGAGCGAGCAAGAGGAGCTGTTTCCCATTCAAGTGAGCCTCTTCAATGGGCAGAAGTTGGGTTTGGAGCAGGAATGCCCGAGGGCCTGTTAAAACGTTAGCTCTGCCAGTAGTTGTGAGGATCTTGTGCAGGGATGAGGTCAGCGCTGCCTCAGGACAGGCTTCAGAGGGAAGTCACAGCTCCAGGGGCT
Organism: Struthidea cinerea; assembly: GCA_013397865.1. NCBI lineage: Eukaryota > Metazoa > Chordata > Aves > Passeriformes > Corcoracidae > Struthidea > Struthidea cinerea. The sequence goes on from VZTI01000244.1 coordinate 37,097, forward strand.
GAGCGCAGTGACATAGCCCTCTGGTGGTCTCAGACTTGCCAGCACAGTTGCCCTTGTGCCTGCTCTTCTCTCCTGGGCACAAAGAGGCACGATTTAAACCTAAAATCTGTCTTAGTGCTCCCCACCCATGAGAATGAGGAAGGGTCATTCCCAGGAGCTTCTTGGGACATGTATCTCGCTGCATGTGAATCACAGCCCCTGGCCAAGCAGTGGCTGGGGTTTCTGGTACCCTGGGGCAGCCTGGCCCTCTCTGTGCCAAGGATCCCACCCCCTGGGAGCCTGGGTAGAAGCTTCCAACCTCATCTGCCCAGCAGTGCCCCTTCGGATTAGGCAGACGCTAGTGGAGCCCTTGGATAAACCCTTCCTACCCATGTCCTCCTGGCAGGCTACGAGCTCCTCTTCCAGCCAGAAGTGGTGCGGATATACATCTCCCTCCTGAAGGAAAGCAAGACCCCGGCTATCCTGGAGGCTTCGGCAGGAGCCATCCAGAACCTGTGCGCTGGCAGCTGGACGGTGAGCGCCCGCAGAGCCGGCGGGGTGGCAGGGAAGGGGCCCGGGGAGGCGGGAGCACCACGCGTGGGGGCCGGCAGCGGTGCGCCCAGCCCCGGGCGACGCGGTGCGCCCAGCCCCCGGTGACACGGTGGCCCTGTGCCTCCCCGCAGTACGGCCGGTACATCCGCTCGGCGCTGCGCCAGGAGAAGGGGCTCTCCACCATCGCCGACCTCCTGACCCACGACAGCGAGCGCGTGGTGAAAGCGGCGTCCGGGGCCCTGCGCAACCTGGCCGTGGACCTGCGCAACAAGGAGCTGATCGGTGAGGACGGCACGCTCCCTGTATCCACGCGGGCTAGGCAGGAGCTTCCTCCTCTTCCTCTTGGCTGCTGGGGAAGCGTGTGGGCACAGCGTCAGCCCAGCTTCTGTCTGCTACCCCACCCAGAGCAGAGAGTGCTGAGCTCTGCAGAGAGGGACAGCAAAATGGGTCACCTGCCAGTGGTTTTCCCTTCAGTCCTGTTCCCTGCTTGCTCATGCCCAGCTCTTTATACTCCCCAGGCAAACATGCCATCCCCAACCTAGTGAAGAACCTGCCTGGAGGCCAGCAGACCCCTGCCAAAAACCTCTCTGAGGACACAGTGGTGTCAATCCTCAACACCATCAATGAAGTGATCGTGGACAACCTCGAGGCGGCCAAGAAGCTCCGGGAAACACAGGGGATTGAGAAGCTTGTGCTGATCAACAAATCTGGGTAGGCTCTGCTCAAAGGATGATGCCGGGGTGGAGAGGGGCTTCACTTTCTCCGGGTTTCCAAACATCTCTTCCTTCGCCTCTTCCTAGGAACCGCTCAGAGAGAGAAGTCCGGGCAGCCGCCCTCGTCTTGCAGACAGTCTGGGGCTATAAGGAGCTGCGGAAGCCTCTTGAGAAGGAAGGCTGGAAGAAGTCAGATTTCCAGGTGTGGGGATGCCCTGTAGCGGCTGGGGCGGTAGGTGGGGTCCTGCAGCAGGGAGAAGGGCGTTCCTGGAGCTTGGCAGTACTGGCCTGCAGCTCTTCACCCTGCTGGTGGCACTGGGCACTCGCAGAGGTGTCCCCATGCTGTTTTTCAGCCAACGGCCAGCAGGAAGTCTCTGCTAGGAACACTCTGTAAAGTGTTGTGCCCCACATGAACATGAGGCAGGAATTTTGTCACCCTGAGTGCTGCTGTGGCAGTGCTGAAGAACAAGGTTCTCCCAGGCTTAGTTTCCTTCCCAAAAGCAGGGACTGCCCTTGCTGCTGGAGGGCCGGGCACTGCCCTGGTCCAGGCAGGCCCCCCAATTCTGATGGGGGTGCAGTGGGAGCTTCAGCACCCTCTGGTTACTTTGGGCCCCTTCCTCAAGGGCTGTGGGAGGGCTCCTGGGTTTGTGCTGGTGGGAAGGAGCCTCTGGGCCCAGGGTTTGAGTGGTCACTGTGTTGCTGTAGGTGAACCTGAGCAATGCCTCTCGGACCCAGGGAGGCAACTCCTTTGATGACAGCACCTTGCCTCTCATCGACAGGAACCAAAAAACAGGTACGTGCCCGCCTTCAGCACCGTGCCCGCCATCATCCCTCTGCCTCGTGGGTACCCAGGGCAGCTGGCGTTTGTCCCCTTCCTGCTCTTCAGCTTTGGCTTCCCTGGCAGCCACAGCTGCTCACACAGGGCCATCAGTCTGGGACTTGGGTGGCTTTTCTGGCCATCAGTCAGAGCCAGCAGTTTGGGCTGTAGATGGCTTCTTGGGGCTGGCACCGTAGGTCCTTTGGTGTCCTCGGGTCACAGAGCTGCAGCTGCAGCTGGGCCCGGGCTCCCCCCGCCAGGGCAGGGAGCAGCTCCTCTGCGGCTCCTGGCTGCCGGGACTGTCCCTGATGTGCTCTCCCATGCTTGTAGACAAGAAATCCTCCCGGGAGGAGATTCAGATGAGCAACATGGGACCAGGTAGGAGAGGGACCCTCCCTCGGTGTGTGGGGAGTGGGGCAGAGTGCACATCTCCTGCGGGGGTGGTGCAGCCCCCCGTGGAGGTGACACGACTGACTGACTGTCCCCTCTCCTGCTCCAGACAACTATTCCACACTCAACGAGAGGGACCACAGCAGGACGCTGGACCGACCCGGTGACCTGGGAGAGATGGAGCCGGTGAAGGCAGCGCCGTTGATGGTGAGCAGTTCCCCTTAACTCGGGAAGAGTGGGAGGGGTGCAGGAAATGCCACGTCGCTGTCCTGGCTGGCAGAGGAGGGGAGAGCTGGGCTCCCACAACTAACACCCCCCGTGCCATGGCCCCTACTAACCCCGTGTGTCTGCAGCAGGAGGAGGGGCAGGAGTCGCAGCCTGAGGTAGAGGAGGCAGAGGAAGATGCTGCTGTGCCCTCCCCCGTGTCGGTATGTCCCACGGTGCCCTGCCCAATCTGACAGGGGTGATAGATCCTGCTGTGCTCTTAGGGGTGCTTGGCCAGCCAAATCCTGCTCCAGTCACTGCAATCACTGCTGCTGCAATCACTGGTGCCGTGATCCTGCCTCCACCCTCGCTCCTGCTCCAGCCTTAATGCCTGTCCCTCCCTCTCTCTCTCCACAGCAGAAGATCTAGCTGGCCTCCCCGCCCTCCACTCCGTTTGGGTTGATAATATATTATATATATAAATATATAACTCNGCTGCAATCACTGGTGCCGTGATCCTGCCTCCACCCTCGCTCCTGCTCCAGCCTTAATGCCTGTCCCTCCCTCTCTCTCTCTCTCCACAGCAGAAGATCTAGCTGGCCTCCCCGCCCTCCACTCCGTTTGGGTTGATAATATATTATATATATAAATATATAACTCTTCATGGTGGAATGGACCGACTTTTACCTTGTCTTATTGTTGGAGTTTTTGCTGGACTCTCTGTGCCAACCATCCAGCCAAACGCCTGGGCCGGGTCCCCAGGGCAGCCCGGGCCACTCGGTCTCCTCCGGGCCGCTGCACCTCCCTGTTCTGGGACACCACCACTGAGAACTCCTCCTCCTCCTCCCGTCCTCCACCACCTCCTTCCTCCTGAGAGTTAAACCTTCCTGCCTGACTCTGCCGGATCAGCCGGCGTGGATGCTGCACAAGGACTCGGATCTCTGCCTTGACCAGGAGCTGCCTTCTCTCCCACGCCTTCGCCCTGCTCCGAGGCGTCTGCAGGGACAGGGACTGGGACCTCACTCGCCGCCGCCTTGTTTTTGGTTTGGTTTTGTTGCCTATAGGATATATTTTTTTGTGCGGGATCACTCTTCAACCAGGGCCATGGGGGACAACAGGAGCATCCCTCCTCCCTGAGGGCTGCAGGACCAGAGTCCAGGGCTGGAGGCACGGGGGGCGAGAGGAAGGAAAAGCAGCAATAACGTCTCTTGCTTTGCTCTAGATGAGGCTTTGGGGGCATGGGAAGGGGGATCCAGCTCTGGATCCTGCAGAGGGGTCTGGATGGGGCCCTGGCTCCCACCCAGTGCCTCTGTGAGGAGGATCCTTCTGTGAGGAAGGGGGGCATGGGCCGGGGTCCCCGCAGAGGGAGGAGATGCGGCAGGGTTTTGGGGAGAGCGGGCGGCTCGGGGCGCGCTGTGCCGGGCACCTGGAGCCGGGATCCCGCGGCGCTGCCCCGCTGACTTTTCTCTTGACACGTGCCTTTCTTTTGCCACTGTGAAATAGCTCTTTGAATCGTACTGTCCAGCTGCTTCCCTGGGAAAGGGGAGTTTCCTGGGCTTCCGGCAGGGCTGAGCTCTTCTCTTCCCCGCTGGGAGCCTTACCTGTCTGCAGTGGGGCTGGGAGCCTGTTTGGGGGGAACCCAGCCCCCCTGCCCTCTCTGAGAGGGTGCGGGGTGCTCATCTGCATCCTGGCCTGGGCTGCCACGGGAGCTGGGATGTGCTCCTCCTCCTCCTCCTCTTGGCTGTGGTGCTGGGGCACATCCATGTGCTGTGATCTTTCGGGAGGCCCTGGGGCTCCCGGTGCAACTGGAAGCCTCTGCAGGAGGCTGCAAACTGGAGCAGGAGCCCTCCCAGCCCGGGGCTCCCCCCAGGGCGGGCTCTCGGGGCAGGGGGAGGTGGCAGGGGCGGAGCTGGTGCCTTGCTCCTGCCCCAGTTCACCCCCAGCTCCGGCTGGGCCCACCCTGCTTCCAGCCCCACCTCAGCTCGGTTGGGTTTTGTTCTGGGGTCTAACTCTTCTCTTTTCCTTTAAATATGTAAAACACTAATTCCTTTTTTAATTTTTAATTCCAAATGAACCAAAAAAACAGCATCCCCCTTCTCTCCTCCTCGGCCCTGGTGGGGAGGGGGGCCAAGGAGGCGGGGAGGGGGAAGCGCCAAGCCGTTTCTTGTCTGATTCCTGTGCACACTCTTGTAATGCTTTTAAAACAAAATGATTTTTTTATATAAATAAAGTTTTTAAAGTGTGATGTGTGCCTGCCCCTTTGGTGGTTCTGGCTTTGCTGCTGGGCCTAAGTGCCTTTTCCAGGAGTGGTGCTGGTCTCCATGGCTCCCAGAGGTGTCACGTTGTGACAAACCATGTGGTCTTTCCCAGCCCTCCCACTTTGCCTTGCACCCTTGTCCCCAAAGCCACCGGTGAGCAGAGAAAAGGCAGGACCAGGTGTTTTATTGCTTCAGGTCTAGGGGGCAATGCCAGGGATGTCTTGCAGGGAGCGGGACAAGGAATGATGCCTGGGTTGGCAGCAACAAGGCTGGGGACAGCGGGCTGAGCGGGACCAACGCCAGGGACGTTGATGGGGTGGGATATGAGGCGTGTTTGGGTCAGCAGGGACGCTGCCAGGCCTGTTGCTGCTGAGGACGCTGCTGGGGACATCCAGGCAGCGTGGCTGTGTGCTGGGTACCTGGGGCTCAGACGAAGAGCTTCTCGTGGCAGGACTGGCAGTACATCTTGTCGCCGCACTCGCGGAAGGTGCCCTTGTGCAGCCGGCCCAGGCAGTAGGTGCAGACAAAGTGCTCGGGGTGGTACCTGCGCCCCGCGGCCGTGATGCAGCGCCCGGTGACGGGGCGGCCGCAGCCGTGGCAGATGGTGCCCTGCCGCTGGTGGAAGTGCAGCTCGCAGTAGGGCCGCCCCTCCAGCTCGAAGAAGGACCCGCCGGTGAAGCCAGTCAGGCACTCCTGGGGGAAGGAGGAGAGGGGAAGGCTGGCACGGCCCTGGGAACACAACCATTCCGTGCCTCCCCTCCGCCCCACTCACCGTGCACACGAAGCACTCGGTGTGCCAGACGCCCTCCAGGGCCGACAGGTAGTTGTCCATGACAGGGCGCTCGCAGCCCTGGCATTTGGGGGCAAACAGGGCCAGGAAGTCCTGGTGGCAGTACGGCTTCCCGTTGCGCTCCAGGAACCCTGCGGGGAGGGGATCGGGGTGGGCACCCGCCTGGGGATGGCTCACGCTGGGGGCAGTGGGACGTGGACATGGTGGTACCCAGGGCAGGAGGCAAGGGAGGGACTGTGGGGAGCTGTCAGCTGCGGCGGTAAGTGCAAGGGCAGGGGCTACCTGGGATGGGGGCAGGACCCCCACACCTGTTCGTTGGGACATACCCTCATCTCCGAACACCTTCCCGCAGTGGGCACAGAAGAAGTGCTCAGGGTGCCAGGTCTGCTCCAGGGCCGTGAGGACTTTCTGCAGGAAAAGCCGAGGTGAGGGGGCTGGTGGTGGTGGGGGGCTNCACCTCACGGATGGGGCCGGCGCAGTAGGCACAGCGCGGGGAGAAGGCCTGGTGATAATCCTCCTCACAGAACGCCCGCCCGCCCTGCTCGAAGAAGGGCCCTTTGTCCAGCTCCCGCCCGCAGCGGGCACAGGTGAAGTGCTCGGGGTGCCAGGTTTTGCCCAGGGCTGTGAGCACCTGCGAGGAGGAGGCACGGGGGCTGTGAGGGCGGCTCCGGGGGGATGCCCAGGGGCGCCGGGCTGGCGGCGGGGGCTCACCTTGCCAGCGATGGGC
>VZTI01000244.1:48508-68427 GCA_013397865.1 Struthidea cinerea
CCGGGCTCCGCCCGTGCCTTCCGGGGGTCGCGGCCGCGGCGGGGGGACTGCGGACGGCCTCTGCCCGACCCGCGTCAACGGGCCCAGGCCCCGGGGCCGCCTCCGGCCGCGGGGTGCTCCGCGTCGCCGCCCCTTTGTTCCGGCCGGGCTGGGCCGGCCCCGTCGGTCCCTTCCCAGGAAGGGCAGTGTCCCGGGAATCGCTGGCTGCGCAGCGCCCTCGGGCAGCGGCTGCTGTCCCGGTGCCCCGCGGCGCCAGCGTGGTCTGGCCCTGTCTGGCAAAGGTCTGGGTGAGGGAGGCGGTGGGATCCACCTTCCCGGGAGGAGATGCTGCATTCGCTGTACCTTCGATCCTGAGCAGGATACCGGAGCCTTTGGAAGTGCATCAGTTCTGCCCTGTTCTAACCACAAAATCCCCCTGGTTCGGTCATAACTGTCCTGGGCAGGGCTGGGTCTTCGCTGCTGGATATTTCTATAGTTCCCTTCAGCTTCCTGCAGCTGAAATAATCCACCTTGGCATGAGGGGTTGAAAACGATTATCTGATAGAGAGGCACCGGGACTTTGGGGCGTTGGGGCTCATCTCCATGTCATTCAGTTCCTTGTTTCTGTCCCCATCCCATAGCGTCTGGCTCTTACACTTGCTTTTGTGTTTTTTCAGGTGTGCAGATAAAGTCGCTGGTAAAGGTAAGAGCTGAATTACCCACTCCTGGTGTTGTGTTCCATTTAGAAAGTCTGGGCTGTCCCACGGGTTAGCCAGATCCTCCTTCTGGATCTTCCTTTTAAAGAATGTTTTGGTGCTGGGTGACGTGCAGTTTCTTTCTGAGGTGTCTCTCAAGATTGTGGAACTGTGATAAGCTGCTGCTGCTGCTGCTGCTGTTGGCATCAGCCCAACCTGCAAAATCTTGCTGTCCCGAAAAGCACTTGGGCTGTTGGAGCATGAGGCTGGGCTGCTCCGTGGTTTGGCAGTTCCTGTTGCACAGCAGTCCCAAGTAGTTGGCAAATCCTGGGCTCACTTTGGTTCTGTGCTCAGAAATAGAGGTATAGATCCTAGAGAGACCTGGGGAAGTTGTGTGGAAATCAGCGTATTCAGATATTCACACTGGTTCTTTTCTAGCTTTAGTGGATTATGGATTTTTTTTATGCTGATGTCTTCAGGGGTGAAAGAGAAAATTATTCAGAACTGGGAGAGTGAGTAGGGTCTGAACACAAGAACCCCAACTGTGGGGATCTGCAACCTGGAGGAGAACTTTTGTTTTCCAGTGCAAACTGTGAACTTTGTGCATCTGTATAACAATTTCTTGTTTCAAAAAGAAAAAAAACCAAAACAAAAAAAAAAAAAGGAAGAAAGAAAGAACCAACCAGAAAAAAACCCACAAACAACCAAAAGTTAGAGGGCTTTGCTCCTTACGTGGTGATGATTTCTGAAACAGGTCCAAGTAAAGGGCTTTGTGCACTGTTGGTTTTGATCTGGCATCAGAGAATTGTGGCAGAATGAAGCACTGAGGAAAGGAGGTCACACACCTGTACAGATGAATTCCTCTTTCTGCTGGAGCTGTCCGGGTTTGTTTGCCAGCAGTTGTGTCTCAGAGGCTGCTGTTATTCTCGTGTTTTGGTAACTCTTTAGCTTCCCTCCTACAAGTCTTTATTCCGTTTGGGTGTGGAAATCCATCACAGTTCCAGCTGGTAAGGTGTGTTTTTACAGACTGAAGCAGAATTAACCACTGTGTGATGAGCCCAGCTCCTGCTTGTGTGTATTTACCACTCACTGTGTAAAGGGTGGGCAGTGTAATGTCAGAGCTTCAGCCTTTTACTTCAAAGCACAGCTGCTGAAATGTGTAAAAAAGTTTAACTTCGTATGTGTATAGAGTTAAGACTTCAGTGGTCATGCTTGTTTTTTTGGTTTAAGCAGAAATATTTATTGGTAGTGGTAGAAAGTGGGCAGAATATTCCCATTTTTACCCCAGGAAGTAAAAGTTGTCAGTCTGAAATTCACAGGTTTGGGGGCTCTCTGCACTCGAGGCATTTTAGCCTTTAACTTGGGCTCTGAGAGTTTCAACTGTGCTTGAAGGTGAGAGTGGAAAAAGCATTTGTTAAACTTCTGGGGCTCTTTTTTTCCCCCGATTAGATTTGCAGCCAAAATGATGGTAGGAATAGTTGCGTGGAAATTGGCACAGGGAAGTGCTGACTTCTCCTGGGCCAGAGGAAATCTGTGCGGGGGGGGAGGGGGGGTGTTGTGTTTGTTTCTGGTTTGTTTTTTAGTCCGCAGAAGCACAGGAGTGGGGAAGCTGCACTCCTGTGTCTTGGCTGCACGCTGGATGGAGCCCTTGTGCACCTTGAGCTGGTTGGCGAGGACCTGGAAACAGGCCAAGGAGCGTCTTCCTTGGACAGGTTGTGCAGGAGCTGGAGAGGAGCTTCTCCCTGCTCCTCCTGTTGGGCTTTAGCAGAAGTTTTTGAAGGAGCCAGACCAGTGTAAGCGAGCAGCAGCTTTCCTTGCACGACAGGGTTTTCGGTAGCCAGGAGTCCCCTGTGAGCCTGGAAGGCACAATCCCATTTGTCCTTTCACCTTGCTTGGAGCTGGGATAAGGTGCTGAGTGGTTCTGGTGAAGGCTTGGAATTCTGTGCTAGCGTTTCCTGAAATGGAATTGATTTTTTTTTTTTTTTTTGCATTGCAGTATTAGCCTTTACTATCAGCTGCTAAATCCAGTTTGGAATATTCCCTGTACAGAACCGTGGAGTCAGGCTTCTCCAGCATCCCCTTGGGAGTTCTGGCTGTGCAGGTGTGAGGGGGAGATTACAGGGAGACGAGAGCCGGAGGTGTGTGTTGTGTCACAGCCCGAGTGTGACTGTCACCGCAGCGGCGTGCACGGGGGCAGCTGCAGTGTCAGCCTGTGTTCCCTGGCTACTCCCTGTCGCCTGCTTAGTCATGCAGTCGCAGGATTTCCCAACGTGTGCCTGCAGGAATATTGGATGCATAAGTAGAACGTTTAATCTCAGCTTACAGATGATTTCGTGTAGCTACAGTCGCTGTGTAGCAGAATTCGCGTCTGACTTCCCACAGCGCTCTGTATCCTTGTGGGAATAATTTTCATTTTAGTCAGCAGAGTCACCTCCCTGGAAGCTCGTTCTCAAATCCAGGGATTTTGCAGGGAAAACAGTCAGGTTCGGCAGATATAAAAAAAGATGGGAAACTTTGAGACTCAGGTAGTACCAAATGGGTTTGTACATAGAGGACTCACATTATACCTCAGTGTTTTATGCTTCATGCTCCTTTTGGGAGTGACTGCTTTCCCTTAAGGCTTTGTCAGTGTTTGGAGAGAGAACTGTCATTTCTTAAAACCAAGCCTTATAAAAATGCGCTGAATTTAAATAGCTCAGACTGCCCAAACCGTCCAAGGGTTTTCCTGTGTTTCATCTGTACAGTTCTACAGTGCTCTGGTGGGGAAGAGCCCTTTGGATGGAGCTTTGCACTTGGATTTTTTTCCTGAGTTTCATTTTTGTCCGTGCCATTATAAAATCAGGTGTTTGGTGCTTTATCTGTTGTGTGGTTGCTGCCTTAAATCTCAGAGGTGTGCATGTGTTGTGGTGCCTTTATTTTCATAACAGCTTTTTAACTTAGCAATTAATAGTTCATTTTCCTTTCGCTTAATTGCACATGGGTATTTTCTGAAATAGTCTGCGGGGTCAGTAAGATGCTTTCAAATGCCTTATAAATCAAAGTTCAGCTCTGTTGAAAAGCAGAGCAGTGCCCAGAGTCTTGTCTTTTGGTTGTCTAAACAAAGCGACAACTTCACCGCTAGTGTCCTTCCAGGTTTCCTTTTCTTGTCCCTTCTCCCAGGGACTGGCGTTTGCTCACAATTTTTAATCTGTTTTTTCTGAAGGAAAAAGAGACAAAAATTTATTCCAAATCTGGAACTTCCCATATTTTGGGCAAAGCCTTGGTGATTGCAGATTCCAGCTGTTCCTGCAGCTGAACACTTGACAGACAGAAGTTTCCTGGTGCAGCCCTGACCCTTGGATAGGGACCAGGGACCATGTTGGGAGGGTCTAGAATGAGAAGGTTTTTCAGCTCACAGCCCTGTATCACTCTGCGAGTTCTGCTGCATAGTAAATACTTTATACATCTACAGGTGAGGTTTGGGACAGTCCTGGGTATTCTCAGCATGTAAAAATGCCCAGAATCTGTTAGATAGCCATGCTGAAGCAGAGGAAGTAGGAAGGAGAAATCCTGGGAAAAGGCTTGTCAAAGACCTTCACTTCAGAGGAAGGAAGCAGAGCTGCTGGGTGAGGGGTGTGCTCTGTCCAGGTGTGTTCTGAGGCAGGTCTGCTTCAGATCTGTGAGCCTGATTTTTAAAATGATAAGTAATCAACTGAAAGCCTGATCTTCCAAGGGAACACAGCTCTTCCAGAGCAGCAGTGTGTGCTATCCCTGGCAACGTGGTAGTGGTTGAGGGGGGAATTTCTAGAGGATGGTTTCAAGTGTCTTTGGGTTTGATTTAGCATTCAAAAACCTGAGATGTTCACCATGAGGGCTGAGAACATGCAGCGGTCACCTTGAGGTCTGCTAAAGAAAGCCAGGAAGGTGCAGTTCATGCTCTGATGGTGAGGTTTATACATGCAAGACATCGACTTGATGGTTTACAACAGAATGTTATGCCTCACATCTGGGATTCCAGTCAGACTTTTCCAGCCAAATGTTGCTTATTCCCACCCTGTTAATCAAGGATCAGACAGCGAGTAATGCAAAGCAAACTTCATGCTAGGAGAAAAAGGCTCATTTGGTTCAGAAGGCTTGGTGCAAAACTGGATATTGCAGGTTGGGAGGGATCAGAGAAGCTGTGGATGCCCCATCCCTGAAAGTGTTCTGGGACAGGTTGGACAGGGCTTGGAGCAACCTGAACTAGTGGAAGGTGTCCCTGCCTGGGCAGGGGTCCCAACCCCAGGGCAGGGGTTGGAATTAGGTGAGATTTAAGGTCCCTTCCAACCCAAACCATTCTGTGATCTTCTGTAACATTTCAAAAGGCAGTGAGTTTGTGAAGGCCCAGTTTCACAGCAAGCACCAAAAAGTGAGGTCGAATGGGAATTTCAGTTTTTAAGGGATTAACTTGCTCACAAGACATTTCAGCCAGCTCTGTTATCTTGCCAAAGCATGTTTGGAGACCAGCCACGAGCCAAAAGGAAACCACCTGTACAAGCTGTAAATAAGTGTGGAGACCTCAGGCTAACAGCGTTTGTGATGCTTTTTGCTCCAGCACAGCACCAGACGCATCCGGCTCAGAACCCTCAGGGGTATTTCCAGTGAGGGTAATTCCCCTCACTGTGCAATTCCAGTGAGGTATACGTTTGGGGGATTCTCTAAACATGACTTTTCACATGGCCTGACTTTGAAGCTGGCCTTTCATAAAGCACTTGCTGAGGTTTATGAGTGTCTCTTTTGTTGTGCTTAGAGCCAGCAGATCATCATCTTAGAAGCCTTTATCCAAGGGAAAATATAAGCTGCTTTTAAATATTAGCGTCTTTCCTTAGAGGGAGTGTGAGGAGAGTTTTAAGGGAAGGTTTGCTGAGGTAAGGGCCTGGGGAGTGTCCTGGTTCAGCAGAGAGGGCTGAGCAGGTTCCCACAGTGGGCAGGGGCCGCTGTGATTTAAGGTGTGATTTAATGACAGGATTTAGGCATTTTTTACTATGATGAAAGAGACTGCAACGGCTGTTACAGCTCCCAAAGAAGAGAAGGAAGAGGAGGAAGTGTCCAGCGTGCTCAGCCATGGCTCTCCCGTGGGCACGGCCCGGCCCAGCCGGAGCTGGCGCAGCAGCCGGACGGCGGCCGCCGCTCGCCAGCGCGACTCCGAGAATTCCCGCACGTCCAGATCCAAGGCGAGCTCCCTGCAGCTCGTCTGCAAGTCGGAGCCCAACGCCGACCAGCTGGAGTACGGTACGTGGCACGGAAGGCCTGGGCACGGTCAGGGAGCCGGCGTGGGCGTCACTCTGGGCGTGTGGCTGGTGCTGGCGTGGTGCTGCTTGTCACGGGTGCCTTCTGCCCACCAGCACTCCCAGCTCTGAATGTCGACGGAGCCGTGAGACAGATGAGCTCACTGCAGCGAACACACTTTGAAACCTAATGGTGACTTTTCCTTTCAGTGGTCACAGAAGAGCATCAGTCTCCAGATGGAGTCAGGTAGGATACGTTATTTTGTGGTGTTTCTTAGGGCCTGAGTTGCTTGCAAATAAATGTTTGTGTGAAATGTTCTGTGGGACCGACAGTAGCTCTGTGTCCTTTGGTCCCTGGCCTTTGCATTTCCAGTGTGCACTGCAGATGCAGGAGATACTGTAGAGAAATGGATACTAAGATTTGACCTGGCATTCCGCCTGGTAGCTTTGTTGCCGTGGGTGGGTGGGTTCGGGAGAGGACCCTGCTCTGGCCTGTGTTGGTTGGCACTGTGCTCCTTGGTCAGTGCAAGCCGTTACCTTTCCCCAGTGCTGCTGGATGAGGAAGTGCTGTGCAATAGTGTCCTTCCATCCTGGGGGATGGTGCACAGGTATTCTTGCAGTAGTGGCCGAGCTGTTGCTGCCAAAGTCCTCTCTTCTCCTTTTCTCCCAGCAGTGATGATGATGAGATGCTCATCAGTGAGGAAGAAGTTCCCTTCAAAGATGATCCCAGAGATGAGACCTACAAGCCCCACCTAGAGAAGTATATTGGATTATGTACTTACTGGGGGTTTAGACCAAAAAAAAATGGCCATGTTACCTGAATTAGCTTAATATGCCCCAAAGCACCTGTGCTAGTTGACCTGGTTCTAAACATTGCCTGCATTGGCCAGAACTGTTCTTCTCTCAGGACTGAAGCCTTTGGAGCCTTGCTGGCTGCTGGGTGCTTCCTTAAGCCTGGTTCTTACTTCTGCTTGAAAGTGGCACTTGAAGAATAGACCTGAACTTGGCTCCAGTTTTTGTTTAAATCTGTGTAAAAAGCGGGCAGTGGGAAGAGTATTGGAGTAATGTATTGTATTGGTGTCTTTGTAGGGAAGCACCAAAGCAAAGGAGAAAAGCTAGCAAGGGGAAGGAGGAAAAAGAAAGGCAGAAAGAGATTAAAGTGGAAGTGAAAGAAGAGAATGAGTTTCAGGAGGATGAAGAATCACCAAGGAAGTGAGTAAACTCAGCAGATACACATGCCAGTGTGTGCTGTGTATTTTGCATTCTTGCTGGTGTACAACAGTGTTTAATTGTTGTTGGTTACCCCCCCGCCTCCTCCTCCTCTGGGCCTGAGAGCTGATGGGGCAGCACTGTTTATCCTGTGCCCTCACATCTTGCCTGTGTTCAGCCACAAAAATTCAGAGTTTAGCTTAAGTGGAGGGGTTTTTCATCATCCTGTGGTTAGTCAGCCTCCCTGGGTGTGACCACACAGTGGGAAATACTTCAGGGTGTCCTTACACAATGGGTTCTGTTGCGATGCCTGAAGTGGATCCCAAAAGCCAGTGTGAGAGGGCAGCGTTCCTGCTGTGTGCTGGGGGCAGACACCGGGATATCTTGTCACTGGAGTACCTTGTGTGTCTGGTGAGTGTCCTTCTGTACATTCGGGACTATACCGGAGCTCAGGGAAAGCAGCTGTTTTCCCCTTGCTTTCGAGAAGTAAAACCACCAACTTGTGCCGCCCAGTCAGTCGCCGGTGGCTCGACACCTTCGGGCGTGCTGTCACTGGAACTCATGGCTGAAACATTCCTCCTGGCAACAGAGGGAGATTGGTTTATGTGACTGTGTCAAAGCCATTCTTTGGGATTATGTGAGGGGAAAAAAAAGAAAAAGGAGCTGGTTTTGTACATCAGCTCCTCTCTGAGTGGTTGGAACAGCCCGGGCTCCCTCTGCTGACCTGCCGTGCACTGGTGGTGTAATTTCTCTTGCCGTTCCTGAGCTGCTGCTGATTCACAGTGGAGAGGAGTGAGGAGGCTGATATTTTGAGAATATTTTTGTCTGTTGGAGACTGCTTTCTGAGGCTTGAGGCTTTTGCTGTTTGAATCAGACACTACTTTTTGTGCATAATAAAACCTGTAGGTCTTCTGAGGGCTTGGCTTGAATGCTGAGTGTGTGTTCAGCATGTTCCTGGCTTGCCATCAATACAGATGTCTCAGTAGAGTCTAGAAAATGCTTCCATCAATCTGCTCCAAGTGTCTCTGCAGCAGTGGGATCAGGCAGGCAGAGCTGGGCAGAGCTGTGGCTTGGGAGGCTGCAGTTTACATGTGAGCACAGGTCTGCTCAGACAGAGCCTGGATTTTTGTCTTGACAGGTACAGAAGCTGCTGTGGCTAATTCAGAGGCCTGTAAAATAGCTGCTGGATCATTAATCCCATTCTTCCTGATCAAGCAGATGGATGTTTTCCCACGGTGTGGAATGTTCCCCAACAGAGCAGAGGAAATAGGGTGCACGGTCGGTTCTAGACCGTGTTGGCAAAATTGCATGTTTATGAAAAACGCATTAGGAAACAGCAAGGATTGAGAGAGCAAACCACGTGAAGCGTTTATTTCTGTGGAATTGTCTGTCCTCTGAATCTGTCTCCAACTTGCACTCAGTTTTTTTTCTAGACTATGCAGTTAATGAGACAATACGGCATACACTTCAAAGTCTGTGCCCACTGCTAATGTGAAGAAGCTTCTCTCAGTCCTGTTTCTGTATCCCTGTTACAGGAGGGGAAGGAGGAGAAAGGATGACAAGAGCCCAAGGCTGCCCAAGAGAAGGTAAGTGATCCTCTCAGCACAGTTCTGTTCTGCAGACTTGCTTCCCTTGTGTCCTACATGCAGACGTGGTTTGTCTCAAAGCCATTTCTCTGCCTTAAAGGGAATAAAAAGCAAAAATAGCAGCATGCCTTGTCTTCCCTCTTTTCCTTCCCCTGTAGGTGTGGGTTTGATTCCTTCCAAGTGAACCAGCCCCCTCCCCACATCTCAGTTGATCCCTCCTTGTGTGATACTGCCCAGCAATAAGGTTCTGGGTCTCCTGAGGTTTTCCCAGCTCTAGGGAGAGCTCTCAGGTAGTGCCAGGAGAGGAGGTGGCTCTTGGACAGCAACTCTGTCACAGCCCAGGCAGGGCTTTTGGAGCAATAGTCCTTTGCTGTGCCTGCACTTGTTGTTTGTGGCATCAGAGGCATCAGCCCCTCACAGACACAGAGAATTGTGATTCTAAGTAGAATATATATAGAATCTTTATCTATAGAATCACCTGCTCATAGAAGCAGCCAAGCACTATGCCCCTGTCCTTGCTGATTTCCCAGGAAGAAGCCTCCGATCCAGTACGTCCGCTGCGAGATGGAAGGCTGCGGCACGGTCCTGGCTCACCCACGGTACCTGCAGGTTGGTGCAGGTGTTCACTTCCTCTGTGGCACGTGGGAGGGCAGGGAAGGGGTGCTTGGAACAGACAGCTAAACCTCCACTGGCACTCACGCCCCTTCCTGACATCGTTGTTTTGGAAGACTTGATTGCGGCCAGTTGTAGCCGTGTGTGTGAGTGTCTGTCAGGTTGCAGGTCCACGTGTGTTCTGTTTTCCAGTGGAGATCTAAACTTGAGTGAACCTCAGCTGTTCGCTCAGCCATGTACAGTCTGCAAACTTCCACTTCTTCTTTCCAGCATCACATAAAATATCAGCACTTACTGAAGAAAAAGTACGTGTGTCCTCATCCCTCCTGTGGTCGGCTCTTCCGGCTCCAGAAGCAGCTCCTGCGGCATGCCAAACATCACACAGGTACAGTGGGGTGGGAAATAGATACAAACTCCTCTTCAGGTCAGTGAACAGACAGGGGAAAAATGAAAAAGCCTCTAGGACTTCTGGGGAGGGTGAAGCCAAGTCAGGCGGCATAGATTTGCAGCAACAGCAGGGTATTGCTGTCTTCTGGATTAACATCTTTTAAGGAAATGAAAGAAATAGACTATAGAGGTTTTAATTCTCCTTCTGGCAAGCATCACTCAGGGGCTCTGTAGAGGAATAAACCTCTACAGATGAAGATTTATCCCAATTTACCAGTCTTTCAGTGTTGGTCAGAGTGGATAATTAGCTCTTAGGAGAGTCTTCATCATGCCTCGCCTCTCCAGATCAGCGGCTGCGGTGTGTTGTGGGACACCTCCTCCTTTGCTGTGCCTCCCAGAACTTGTAGTTCTGCTCCTTCTTGGGCAGCTTTACTGCACCACCTGAGCGTTGGGAAAGGGAGCAGGTCTGTGGGAGAGCAATGCTGCAACTGCTGTTGTGTTTCAGATCAAAGGGATTACATCTGCGAGTACTGCGCCCGGGCCTTCAAGAGCTCTCACAACTTGGCGGTGCACCGGATGATCCACACGGGCGAGAAGCCCTTGCAGTGAGTACCTCTGCCTGTGCCTCGCCCTCCTGCTCTGAGGGAACCCCGAAACACCCATTTCAGAGCAGCTCTGAAGTCGGGGCAGGAGCCTGTTCCTGGTGTCCCGGCTCTCTTTGAACGTGCACTTGTGTCAGCTGCTCCTCAGGGCAGTGTCTTGGTGCAGAGCTGGGGAACGGAAGCCCTCAGTAAATAAAACCAGAGCTGGAGCTGCAGTGACATTAGCGAGCCCCTGCTGTTTTCCCGAGCTGCCACCTCGCTGCTACTGTCCCTACGAGCGTGTGTGGACGTCCCTTTGTTGTGACCTCCCCGTTGTCCCCTCGCAGGTGCGAGATCTGCGGATTCACCTGCCGGCAGAAGGCTTCCCTCAACTGGCACATGAAGAAGCACGACGCAGACTCCTTCTACCAGTTCTCCTGCAATATTTGTGGCAAGAAATTCGAGAAGAAGGACAGCGTCGTGGCCCACAAAGCCAAGAGCCACCCCGAAGTGCTCATTGCTGAAGCACTGGCTGCCAACGCGGGTGCCCTGATCACCAGCACGGATATCCTGGCCCCTAATCCCGAGGCCATCGTGCCGCCCACGGATGGCCAGGGCCTCCCGCTGCTCCCCGACCCCCTGGGCAGTGCTCCCCCGGCAGACTGCCTGCTGCTGAGCTCGGAGGGGATGCCAAAGCCCTACTGTGGCGGGGCAGAGCGCGTGAGCCTGGTGGCTGACGGCAAGCTCTTCGTGGGCAGCGGCAGCAGCGCGAACCCAGAGGGGCTGGTCATGAACACAGAGATGCTGGGAGCCAGCACAGAGGTGCTCATCGAAGATTCAGATTCCACTGGACCCTAGTGGCGGGGGAGCACCTGGGTGCTGGGGCAGTTGGGACTCTGTATTTAAAAGGAAAAGGAAAAAAAAAAAAGGAGGAGGCACTTACTGAAAGAGAGGAAAGTTAAACAAAACTTACAATACTAGTAAATAACTGAAGGGTCTGCTCCCCTCCAGCGTGGATCACAGCACATCCTCTTTCTCCCAACCACTTCTCTCTCTCCCACGGCCCCTTTGTGGAAAGGGGCACGTGCTGCCATTGCCAGAGCAAGTTGGATTGAGCGGCGGATTTCTCCGAGGGAGGGGGCACTGCCGAAACCCTTCGCTCTACCCCAAAGCATTTGCCTTTCTGGCTCCTTGGCGTGGCCCCACTGGCAAACGAAAAAGCGTTGGACATGCTCTGGAGAAGTTCCTTAGGACTCCCTCTGCCCCCGGCCCCGACTTCTATGCACCGCTGCACTCTGGTCCTTGCAGTCTCCTCCTTCCTTGCCGGGGCTGGGAGTTTGGCACTTTAGCCCCGCGGCAGGGTGAGCTGTGAAGCAGCAGCGCACGTCCCGCTCCCACCGCGCTCCCCTGCTCCAGCCCTGGCAGGAAGTGGAGGGAGGGAACGCCCTGGCTCGTAGATCATGTTTGCTCGGAGAGGCCCGGGGGCTACAGGAGCCCTGCGTGGGAGAGGCAAGGAGGAGCATCCCAGTTTGACGACAGTAATTTGCACTTTGAACATGCTTCGTTTTTGTGTTGTGGTAACAAGATTCCTTATTTATTGTTTAAAAAAGGGTCGGTATTTTTTAGTTCTGTTCTTAGGGGGCGGGGGTGGAAGGGGTTCAGGCTGTTTCCCAGTAGGCTCCGGTGCAGGGAGCTCCGTTGCCGTCGTGCCAGCAGCTGGGAGAGCCGAGGTGAAGGCAGCGCTCTGGAGTCAGATGTGTCTCGCAGCTTTTCCAGAGTAGAGGGAGAGCCCCTGGAGAAGAGCCTGTGTGCAGTGGGAGTCTCTGCAGCAGCGTGTTAGCAGGAGGATGAGGTGAGTGATGGGCTGTCTCTCCCTCCCTCCCAGCTCCGGGTGAGCTCCTTGCATTAAATGCCCATTTTGCCTCCAGCCTTTCGGGGAAGGACGTTGTTAGCCAGGAACTTGTTCTCGTGACTCCTTGCTGCTGGGGGATGTGGCGCTCCTCATCCAACTCTGCCTCTCCTTTCCAGGTCTAGACAAAGACACACTTAAGCAGGGACTGGATATGGTTTTCTCAGGCTTGTTTATCCAAGGCAATAGATTGACGTGGGACTAAGGGGCTGTCAGCTTCTCTCCCTGCCCCCGTTTTGGGGGCGGGGGGGGGGGGGTTGTGTACCAGTGTTCTGAAAGCTTCTCTCTTCTGCACAGACACCCCAGCTTTCCCTGAAACGTGGTGGGTCAGGTGTTGCCTGCTGGTGTAGTTAGGGCGGCTTTGAGCCCTTGGAAAAGTTTACATAGGATAAGATGTGTCTGCTATGGAGACTTGGATTTTTTTGCTCTTCTCTGAAACTTTGTGTGGAGATTCAGTGGCCTTGAATTCGTAGCGGTTTTGGAAAAGGTGAAGAATAACCTGGCTTTTTTTGTTTGCTTGTTTTTTGGTTGGGCTTCTGGGGTTGGGAGCAGGGCTTGAAGTATCTTGTCTGAGCACAAGACCAGCCGAGTTGGTCTGTAGCACACAGCAGCTTGTTGAAATCGGGTACCTGGGGTCTGGAAAACCGCAATAAAACGTGGAATTCAATTGGATTAACAGGAAACTGACTCTGAACACCCACTCTGTCCCCCTGTTGATGCCTGGAAATCCAGCTGTGGCTCAAACATGACGGCTTTCCTTGGGCCGTTTGTCCTGGTTTGCCCCCTCCCTCCCTCCCTCCCTCCCTTCCTTCCCTCCCCCTTACACGGATACCTTTGTCAGAGCAAGTTGAAGCACTTCCTGGTGCTGGGGCGGATCGAGGCTGAGCAGTTGGGTGTCCTGTGCCCTGGGTGTGGGCGTCCCACGTCCTCACACAGTGGCAGCAGCCTGGCTGAGGTGAGGGCCCGGCACACCTGGCGTCAGGTCTGCGTTGGAATGGTGTTAAACTAAACCAGTTCCTTCAGTTGGGGTGATCCAGTGTCTTGCTTGGATTGCTTTACTGTGGTTTCCAGCAGGAAACTTTCTGGGTGGCAGCTGGTCCCCTCCCCTTGCAGGCTAGAGAGGGGCAGCACGCTGAGGCCAGCAGTTCAGGCCGAGCTCCGATGGTTTCACCCCCCGGCAGTGCGGGGCTTCTCTCTGGGGACACTTGCCGGCCCTCGGGGCTGCTGGAGCTGCGTCTCTGCTGGCCCCTGTGCCCTGGGAGGTGCGGGGTGGGCAGAGCCTTGCACAGAACACTAAAGGAGAGCCCCAGGGTTTGTCGGTCGAGGGATGGCACTGAAATACCTTTGGGCCAAGGGCTTGCTGACCTCTGGTGACCCAGCATTTGGCACTGGGCTCGGGGCTGGGGGAGGCTGCCTCATCCAGCCTCCGCCCCAGCGGAGCAGGGTTTGCCCCCGGCTGCACTTCTGGGATGCAAAATGGAACATTTCCTTTGCTTCCCGGCCTGGACACCTCTGATCCTCGCCGCTCCCCCCCTCGTCCTTCCATGACACCTCTTGTAGCGCTCCCTTTTCTTTTTCTGGCCATGGCCAGGTGCCTGTCTGTTCTCTAACCACAGCCTGCTCGCCCCTGATGCAGGAGAGATGTGTAGCTCCCTTCCCACGCCCCTCTGAAGCCCTAAAACTGACACAGCCCTCCTGCAGCTCCTCCTCCCCTCGATGTCTCTCCTCCACTCGCATGCAGTTTGCTTCAATAAATTATTGTAGTAGTTTGCAATAAACTTTTTTGTATTTTTTTCCCCTGTATTTATTTTTTTTTCTCCTCCCGGGGAGGGGTCGGAGGGGGCACGGGGCCCTTTGGC
The DNA here is from genome assembly GCA_013397865.1 of Struthidea cinerea. NCBI lineage: Eukaryota > Metazoa > Chordata > Aves > Passeriformes > Corcoracidae > Struthidea > Struthidea cinerea. The sequence goes on from VZTI01000244.1 coordinate 62,572, forward strand.
ACGGGCAGCACTTCAGGGGCCCTGGGCCACCGGGCTGGGACTGGGGGCTACCGTGGCCAGGGGCTCCCCAAGCTCAGCAGCTTCTGCAGTAGCCACGGGGTGGCAAGGAGGCTGCTGGGCATATGGGGACCCCCCCCAGCCCTGGGACCCCCAGCCAGGCACACTGTGGTGTTCATGGGAAGCTGCTTTTCAACTCCTGGGTTTTTTTCCCCTCTTGATCTGGGTAATGCATAACCAAAATAAACATACTGAGGAAAAACCAACCCAACCCGAAGGACTGTTTTTGTCTTGGTGCGTGCAGCTCACCTGTGGGGTGGCCGGTGTTGTCCTGGGGTGGCTGGGACATCTTTCCCTATCTGCAGCCCCTCTTTAGGGCAGGGCCCCTCTGGGAAAGGGGGGTTGGAAGCATCTGGGACAGATCGTTCTGCCAGGGGTTTGGGTTGCAGTTTGGCCTGGGGCTGCTGCGGGATCTCCAGCCGGGGGGCTGCCCTCGAGCATTGCTCGGCCCCGCTCAGGCCCCAGCCGGCTGCCCGGGCTGAGGTGTTGAGCAATGTCCGGGCTCTGCTCACCTCTTCCCGGCAGTGGTTTCCCGCGCTCTGGAATGAGCCGAGGGTTTAGCGTGCTGCTAATCTCGCTGTGTGGCTGGCAGGGAGGAGTGGGGCAGCCGGGGCTGGGAGCCTGTTGCTGCCGAGCCAGACGGTTCTGGGCAAGGCACTTGGAGTAGCGATGCGTGGGGGAATTAGAGAAATAATCTGTCGCTGTTGATCCCAGAGGCGGGAATTTGCAGCGTGGTGCCAGGCCCCAGGCACGGAAGAGGGGGAGAGCCAGGCCAGCGGACGTGTGAGCGGAGCTCCCGGCTGGAATGCACCAGCTCAGCAAGGGATTGTCCTCGCCGGGCCGGGCGGGTGCTGCGCCCGGAGCCTGGTGGCCGTGACAGCTGCCCGGACCATGGCGGCCGCAGACAGCCCCTCCACTGCCCTCCGGCGCCGTGACCTCTGCAGCCGCGGCATCCGCCTGGCCGGGAAGATGCGCGCGGACGTCGTCGACCTCCTGGACACCTACGTGAGTTTGCCCTGATCCTTCTGGCTGCCGCCAGGCTGGGAGCACCGGTGGGATCTGGGCGGCTGTGCTGGGGTGCGAGGACTCTGGCCCGTGGCAGGGATGGGGCATGGAGTGCTGCTGGATCTGGGCCTGCCGACACACCCGGGCAAGACTCGGGCAGCTCGCACTGCCCCCACACCTGCAGGGCTCGGGGCTGGGGGTCCCCCCGCGTTCGTCCTGCCTCCGCTGATCCCCGGCGGGTCTCACCCTGCAGGTGGAGCAGCAGGGCTTGGACGCCTCGGCCACGGTGGCGGCGGTGGAGGGGGTGCCGCTGGCGGCGGTGGAGCGCTGGGACGAGCAGACGGGCACCCAGCGGCTGCTGGAGAACCTGGCGGCCTACCGCGCCTTCCGCGCCCTGCTGGCCCAGATGCTGGAGGAGCAGCGGGAGCAGCTGGGTGAGGCCGACGCGGGCCTGGGCCGGGCGCTGGCAGCCGTCCTGCTCCAGGTCTCGGCCTTCGCCTACCACCTCGAGGAGCTGCTGCGGCTGGAGAGCCGCGGGGTGCCCGGCGAGGAGGGGGACGGGCCGCCGCCCCCGCCGCGCCTCAGCCTCTTCGAGCAGAAGCTGCGGGGCCTGGGCGTGCTGCGGGAGCTGGCCCAGTGGGCCGTGAGGTCTGCGCGGGACCTGCGGCAGCTGGCCAAGCCCAGCCCGGCCACCGGCACAGCCCCCGGCCTGGCCGAGAGCCCCTGAAGGCGAGCACGGGGCGGGGGGTCTTGGGTGCCGCCGGTGCTCCTTGCCCACCCTCTCAGAGGGCAGCTGACAGCGAGGGAGGGGGACGTGGGGGGGAGGGACCGTGTCATTAATCCCCGTGCTTTTAGTGCTGCTCCCTGTGGGGAAACTGAGGCACAGGCTGCAGTCTACCCTGGAGGGAGCAGGGATCCTCAGGGGTCCTTGGGCTTTTCCTGCTGGGCAGTTGAATTATTCCCCGGGAAGCAGCTTTGCTGCTCGCCCCCAGGCCTGGATGCCGTGACCAGCGGCGCTGCCCTTGTCTTTGGAATTTGGATGCTTCCTGTGGCAGGCAGAAGCTGCCTTTGGGGCTCTTGCAGATGCAGGGCAGGAGCGAAGGGACAGAAAAGCATCACCTGGTGAAAGGAGTCTTGAGACCTGCCCCCCACCTGCAAGGCACAAGGCTTGGCCTCCTGCACGTGGACTCTTTCCTTCTGCCCAGCTTGTGTTGGTTGCTCATTGAATTTCTGCTCTAACTGCTTGGGGGCTTTCTGGGGAGGGGGGGAAGCAGGGATGCGATCAGGAGGGGAATTCTTAACTGCTTGGATATGATAATGGAGAGGGTCTTTTATCTGAAAGGGGATCTTTTAGCTGTGATTCAGAAGCCCCTCCGCAAGGAGGTTAGTGCCTGCAGGGGTTATTTTAGGACTGGGAATGGCATGGGAGAATCTAACAGCCCCAACCACATCGCTCACCCTGTGGAGTGCTGGGACGTTTCACAGCTTCCTGGGCCACCGTTCTCCTGCCGACTGGATGTGATGGCTGCTGGCTGCCGAGTGAATAAAAGGGCTGGGAGATCTACCAGGGTGATGTACTTCTTGGGAGAGGTGGGGCAGCCAACCTCACCAGAGAGCCTGGGCTGCCCCGTTCCCACTCCAGGGAAGGGTCTGTCCCAGTGGGGTGAGAGGTCTGGGGGGATGCGACCCACCGGGAGGCCGTGGGGAAGACGAAGGAGCTGGGGATGAAGGAGATGGTGGGAGGACGAGGAGGACGTGGGGGGGTCACAGGGGTTGCGCCCTGTCCTGGTGTGGCCCTGCCTTCCTCCCTGGCCTGTGAGAGGACAGGCAGCATGGGGGGAGACGGAGCGGGGAGGAGGCTGGGGACATGCCCGGCCGGCCCCGCACAAAGCGGCTTTGTGGTGGCGGGTGGGGACAGCACCGGGCACAGCGCCTGCCCCAGCACCAGCAGTGTCTGCACAGGCACGGGGGCCCTGGGAGCGCCAAGAGCAGCCCGAGGCAGAGCCCCCAGTGCCATCCTGCCCACCCCCCTGGCCGCATCGGGGCACACGGGGCCGCAGGGTCGGGGCAAGGGTGGTTTGATCTGGTCTGGTTTTTGATGGGTGATGCCTGAGAGGAAGAACGTACTCCTTCTTCATCGCCACTTACTGCCTGCCCTCAGCTTTGCAGCTCAGACTGGATTATTTCAATCTTTATGCTTCCCTGCACTCGGGAATAACAATTTATGGCCATTATTTTTTTCAGGATTAGTCAAAGCAAGTCCCTTTTCTGACAAGTGTTTTTCTTGCCTGCTCTGCTGTGTGCTTGAAGCCACCTTGCTCTCCTCCCCTTGCACCCTCCAGCTCAGCAGTGGCCGGGTGCTCACACCCTCCTCACCTTTCTGCGGGGGGGCAGGGACATCTGGAGCGTGTCCTTGAACCTCACCGCCCGACCAGGTGGGAACAGACTCCTTTTCTCCGGCGGCAAAGGCCGGGTACGAGGTGACCTTCAGATCCCTGGGAGCCGGCCAGGGCTGCAACTCGATCCTCCCACATCAGCTGCTGGCAGAGAGCTGAGCTCGGTGCTGCACTTGCACTCCGGGATGGAAGCAGCACTGGAGACCCAAGGTGGACGATGGTGTTGCCCCAGGGATTTCCCTGGGCTTCTGCAACCTTCCCTACTCCTTCCCTGTTACCTTGCCAGCTGGGTGCGCCTGCGTTTGTGGAGCAGGCGCCACGCTCGGGAATGGCCGCCCTAACCAGAAACAATGGGAAAAAGCAATCCGTTAATCCAAACCTCCCTGCTCTGGCTGAGCAAGAGGCTCCGGCTCCCGGCCTTTCCCTGCCAGCCAGCCCCCACCATGCCGTGCAGAGGCGGTGACGTCTGAGCTGGCTGGGATTTAATGCTGTTTTTCAGCTGCAGCCCTGAGGGAATCACCAGTGAAGTGATTTGGCGAGGACAGGGGCGCCCAGCAGCCGAGCTCCTGTGGTGCCAGGAGGCCCCTTGGATTTGCTTTGCCACGGATTGAAGTGAAGCTGATCCGGGTGGCTGAAGGAGACTGAAGCTGTTCATTTTGGAATCAGAAATTAGGAGTTTGAGGGGAGGACAGTTGTACCCATGTGGCTAATGCTGCTGAGGACGCCTGCAATGGCCTCCTGCAAACTGAGAACCCACCAAAAACGTCCAGCTTTGTGCTTTGGGAAGAGAGAAAGGATTTGCAGTGCTGGTGGGAACAGAGAAGCGGGGGGGGGAGGGAGGGCTGCGCTCCCAAATTGCAGCAGGGATGGAGCCACCAAAAGCCACCGATGGATGTGTTTAATTTCAAAATAATAAATGTTTTTAGGGCTTAACATGTGGCTGGGCACACTTTGTGGGGTTGGAAAGGTTTTGAGCTGACTGAGGCTGCTCCCTGACCTCAGGCCTTGGTGCAGGGTGAGAATGGATTTGCCCCTTGCCCATGGGGCACCAGAGGCCAGTGGGGTTCAGCTGTGCTGGTCCCAGTGCTTCACCCACAGTCCCACGCCAGCATTGCAGCGCTGGCTCCTGACTTCTTGATCCTGAGCTGGAGCTGGGGTGGGTGGATGTTCACCAACACTTTCCTTTTTTAATAGCAGGAAAGCCTTTTCCTCCTGCCTGAGTCAGCGGAAAGGATTTCCCCGGGTTTCCCCACCGTGGCCTTGGCTGCACTTGTCTGCCTCAAAGGAACAGGTGAAAACCCAGAGGAGTGGCTCTCTGTGGCTGTGCTGCTTTCCTGGGAAGGGCCAGGAGCCCTCCCTTCTTGCAGGAAAATGTGCCTCAAGCGTAGCCCCGCGTGTCTCTCCAAGTGTGAGCTGGAAAAAGGAGAACTTTTGTGCTTCACCTCATCCTCTCTCACCACAGCGCCCGCCAGCTGGCATCACCGCAGTTAGTCCCCACCTGTTCCTTCCCCCTTTTTCTTCCCTTCGTTTTTTCCTCTCTTTGGATCTTGTCTAATGGTTTCTCACCACAAGCGCCACCGGCAGGCGCTCAGCAGGAGGGGCAGTGCCTGGGAAACAGGTTTGGCAGGAGAGCAGCTTCGCCACCTGCCTGGGGATGAGTTGCCTCCGAGCCGAGGTGGACCATGGACTGGGGGATTTCCTGGTGCTGCAAAACCTGGGACACAGGTGCAATTTGTACAGTTCTCCCGAACCAGGAAAGTCCACGTGTCTAATATCCAAGGAAATCAGTGTTTGGTGTGTCTGAGCACAGGAGCACAACAGGAGGTGAGACCAGTCTGTCACCAATATCCTGCCATTCAGGGCTGCTCGGGGAAGCCGCTTATGGGGCTCCGTGGAAGAACAAGCTCAGGAATGTTTTTCTGGCCTGCAGGGAAGGGCCAGCACTGGCTGCTCCGGTCCGAGGGTTGCCACAGCACAGAGGTGCCCACGTCAGAGCAGGAGCAGCCAGGCAGGCAGCTGGGAGAGCTGGGGTGCAGCAGCTGGGGTTACAGGCCACGTGCCCCTCAGACATGAGGCAATTTTGGGCTTTGAAACCATTTTTGTGTGTCATGGGCCACGGGCAAGGGCAGCTCAGGGGGCCACTTCCTGAAGAAGCTCTTGGACCACATTTCTCTGTCACAGCACATGGAGCAGGATCCCTGTGACCCACCAGCATCCCGAATCCCATCGCTGGCAGGCAGGGGCTGCGGGTCCCCACGAGAACGGGTGCGCACCAGGGGCTCCCTGGGCTGCACACCCGGTTAGGGGTGTGTGTGTGTGGGGGGGGTCTTCGGGCTGCAGGGCGGGGGCACAGGGACATTGGGAGGGGTCCCAGGGGAGCAGGGCGGGGGTACAGGGG
>VZTI01000244.1:71792-81896 GCA_013397865.1 Struthidea cinerea
CGTGGTGCGCGGCTCGCTGAAGCCACTGGCCGGGCAGGGTGGCCGGCGGCAGGCGGCCAGCACGCCCGCCCTGAGCTCGGCCGGGGCCTCCGGCAGTCCCCCCGGCGTGGGCAGCGGCAAAGCCCCCCGGCCCGGCCTCAGCACCCTGAACCGCAGCCACCTGCAGCGCCTGGCCATCGCCCAGTCCCGCGTGCTCATCGCCTCCGGGTGAGTCCCGCTGCCTGCCAGCCGCAGGGCGCCTGGGCGGGGAAAGGGACAGCACAGACTTTCCCCCCTCCCCGGGGCACAGAGGGGCTGCAGCCCCCACTGCAGGGGTCTGTCACCCCTGAGCCTGGTGGGAGACGCCTCGGTGGTCCCCAGCCTCCCGTGGAGGGTGGTGGGTTCTGCTGGGCCCCTCGCCTTCCCCGCAGGTGCCCGGGGACCCGAGCAGGGATGGGGTGGCTCCTGCATCTCAATGAAGAGGCTGGGGCTGCTCTTTCTCTTGGAGTCAGGGGTTGGGTGGGGGACTGCGAAAGGCCCGAAGAAAAGGCATTCAGGCCCCATGCGAAGGGGTCCCTCCAGACCCCCACCCTCCAAAGACACCTTTTTGTGATGGGGTGGACATTTAATGGGCCTGTTTCTCCCCTTTGTCTGGCTCTGCCGTCAGCCTTCTGTCGCAGCCTGGCCCCTTTCCTCTCCCTCTCCATCCTCCCCCTTCCCTCTGCTCCTGACCTGCCGGGAAACTTTCCCATGGAAGAGAGCCCCAAAGGGAGGGGGGGGAAAAGAGCGGTGGCAGTGACGTGGCCATAGGAGAAAAGAGGAAAAGAAACAACAGACTGGCCCGGGGAGCTGTGACAAAAAGGGGCCATGAATGGAGATGCAGGCAGGGTTTCTAAAGCGCCAGAGAAAAGAGCGGTGGTGGGGCAGGGAGGGGCGCGTTGCCCCGTCGGGGGATTCTCTGTTTCCAGCCAGGGCCTGTGCAGTTGCTCAGGCAACTGTTGTGTGGCCCCTGGGCCCTGTGGGGACGTGGGTGCCTCCTGCCCGTCCTGACGTGGTCTCTGCTGGCTCTCCTCAGGGTCCCCACCGTCCCTGTGAAGAACCTCACCGGCTCCAGCCCCGTCAACCCAGCACTGGCAGGTGAGGATGGGGCCGCAGCGGGTGCTGGTTCCCCCGGCGTGGGGGGACAAACAGCCCCAGTGGGGCGGGTTTTGGGGAGCATCTGGGGTTCGGGGTGTCGCTGGTTTTCCTCAGCGCCGTTTGTTACCTCCCTGCGCAGGGATCACGGGGATCCTCATGAGCGCAGCCGGGCTGCCCGTGTGCCTGACCCGGCCTCCCAAGCTGGTGCTGCACCCCCCGCCCGTCAGCAAGAGCGAGATCCAGTCCATCCCCGGCATCTCCCACTCCTGCCGCAAGACCACCAAGAAACAGGCCAAGAAGGGTAAGAGAGACTGTCCCTCCTGCCCTTCCTGGTTCCCCTGCGCCCCCCTGGCATCCCCTCTGCTGCCCCTGGCAGTGGGTTTCTCCCATCCTCTGACTCTCGCTCTCCCGCAGGTAAAACCCCGGAGGAGGTGCTGAAGAAATACCTGCAGAAGGTGCGGCATCCGCCAGATGAGGTGCGAGCGGCGGGGCTGCGCCGGGGCATCCGGAGGGCTTTGCCCTGGCCTGAGCGGCTGGGGACACAGGCGATGCCACTGAGGGGATCTGCCACCGCCCTGCGTGGCTCTGCCCTGTCCCCGAGGAGGGGCTGTGTGCTGCGTGCATGGCCCCTGCAGGGGTGGGTGCCGGTCCCTGGGTGAGAGCAGGGCGGTCCACCAGCACCCATTGCTCTGATCCCTCTGATCCCTGTCCTCCCCTCCGGCACAGGACTGCACCATCTGCATGGAGCGGCTCTCTGCCCCCTCTGGCTACAAGGGGCCCCAGCCGGCCGTCAAGCCTGACCTCGTGGGGAAGCTGGTCAAGTGCAGCCACGTCTTCCACCTCCACTGCCTGGTGGCCATGTACAACAACGGCAACAAGGTGAGAGCGTGCAGCCCTGGGGCACCTCCAGCTCAGCCACCTCTGCTGAGCTCCACGAGCTCCCCGTGGGACAGAGCTCCAGCCCGGCTGCCCCGGAGGACTCTGAGCTCCCACCCTGACTCAGAGTTTAATTTTTATCAGCAGCAAGCACTTGGGGACTGCGAAATCAGAACCCGGGGCTGTGTGGGTGTGTTTCCCCCCACCATGCCCGGTTTTACGTGCTTGTTTTCCTTCCCAGGGAGGACTTTGATCCCTGCATGTTTGAGCAGAGCTACCTGGAATCTGGTGCCAGGCAGTGCTTCTCCAGCCACGGGAGGGTTTTTGCAAATACCCCTCGTGCTTGACATTCCCTGGGAAATGCACTGTCTGGAGATTTTCAATATTTATTACATTTCCCTCTTTGAAAAAACAAAACAAAACAAACCACCAAATCAGAGCTAGGGAAAGCAATGAGGACTGGAAAACTGATGGGGAAGAGAAACGCAGACCTCGTGTTTTTGGTTGAAGTTGTGTAGTGAATTCTCCCAGCCCTATCCCAGGCTTCCTGAGAGTTTTTGAAATGATGTTTTTCCCAATTAAGACAGCATTCAGTGCTGCTCAGGGGCTCAGTGCCTGGCGTGGCTGGGTGCTGGGGATACTGCTTTCACTGTGTCACCCTTTTCCTGCTCTCAGGACGGGAGTCTGCAGTGTCCCACCTGCAAAACCATCTATGGGGTGAAGACGGGGACGCAGCCTCCCGGGAAGATGGAATATCACATCATCCCCCACGCGCTGCCCGGCCACGCCGACTGCAAAACCATCCGCATCATCTACAACATCCCCCCGGGGGTGCAGGTGGGTCTGGGGGGTCACCTGGGACGGGTGGTCCTTGTCACTGCTGTACCCCCCCCCAGGTCACGCTGCAGCTCGTGCCTTGACTCGGGAGCTGCTCGTCCATAAGGCTGTTGTGGGAAGCCTGGGGTGTATCTGCATCCAAGTGCTGTCCCTGTCTGCTTGCTGGCGGGGGGATGGTGGCCTTTAGTGCCCACCAAGGCTTGGGGGGTGCCCAGAGCATCCTTTTGAGCTCCAAAAGGGTTTTCTTCTCCCGCTTCCCACATCGCAGGGACCGGAACATCCAAACCCTGGGAAGAGCTTCACGGCCCGTGGCTTCCCCCGGCACTGCTACCTGCCAGACAGTGAGAAGGGCAGGAAGGTGAGCTGGCCGAGGCGTGCCGGGGTGGGAAAAGCAAACATGGCTTAAGAAGGGCAACGTGGGTGGAGGTTTTCCCCACAGCCCATCCAGCAGGCTCTGCAGGAGCCCTGTGACCTTCCTGTGCAGGCTCGGCAGCCTGGTCCCGCTGTTTTGGCTGGGGCAGGAGGCTGTGCTGGGATGCTCGGGGAGGGCTTGCCTGTGGATTGCCCACGCTGCCGCGCTTGCTTTGCCGCCTGCCCCATTCCCGGCCTCCGCAGGTACTGAAGTTGCTGCTGGTGGCCTGGGACCGGCGCCTGATCTTCGCCATCGGGACCTCCAGCACCACGGGCGAGTCGGACACGGTGATCTGGAACGAGATCCACCACAAGACAGAGTTCGGCTCCAACCTCACCGGCCATGGCTACCCTGACATCAACTACCTGGACAATGTCCTGGCCGAGCTGGCGGCCCAGGGCATCACGGAGGAGAGCCTGGCGCAGGAGAAGGACTGAGACCGTGGCGAGGAGGCAAGGAAAGGGTTGCCTGTGCCGGCACCCACCAGGATAAAGCTGCTGGAGATACCTGCCTGGGGGCTTTTCAGGGCACACCTGGAGCCCCCTGCTCCCAGTGGCGGCCACGCGGTGCCCCAGGCTGGCTGGGAATGTGGGAGAAGGTCCTTCTGGCCATCCCCTTCACACCTGCAGGGCGGGAACATCCCCACACACAGCTGTGGGGCTTCAGGCTGGCTTGGCCACCCCTCTGGATGGTGTCCTGTCCTCGCTGCCACTGTGCTGAGGGCTTGGGGGTGCCAGGCTCCCCTCTTTCCTCATCTGTGCCAGTCCCAGCCTGACCCAACACCCCTGACACCCACCTGGGGCTGGGACCTGGCTTGGGGCGGGAGCTGGGGCCACGGGAGTCCCCCTTGCTCTGCCTCGTCCCTCTGACGTTTGTTTGTTTGTTCGTTCTGTCCGGTACCTCCCCACTGGTCTCCCGTGTCCGCGGAGGTTGGGGGGCCCTGGGCTGCCTCGGCTCCCCCCAGCCCTGTGCCCCCTGCTCCTCTTGGCTGTGTCTGAGCTGTGGCCTGCAGGGTCCCCTTGTCTGGGCTGCCCCTGCCTCTGCATGCCAGGGAGGGGCTGGTGGGTGGTAGGAAGCAGGGGGGGGGACGGTGACATCCCACCCCCTCGCAGTGGGTTCCTTGAACTGTTCGTATGGGGGCGTCCCCGCGTTGGAATTTCTATATACCTCGTGTTTTGGGGTTTTGTCGTATATATGTACGTATAGGGGGGGCATCTGGGGAGGCAGCCTGGGAGAACGTGGTGCTGCAGCCGGGCTGGGGCTGAGCGCGGTGGTGCTTGGGGTTGGGACAGGGGCTGTGGGGCCCCCCCACCCCGACAGGGCTCTGCCCCACGGGAGGGCTGTCACTTGTGGGTCCCCGTGGGGCCAGGTGCAGGGGGGGTGAGAACTGTCCCCCTTCCTGCCCCCAGAGAGGCCTTGGGGGGGTCTGGAGGGGAAGGTGGCTGCTGAGGGGTTGGCATGGGCTGGGCCAGAAGGGTGGTGTGGGTAGGAGAGTGTGGGTGATGGGCGTGGGGGAAGTGTGTTCCAAGGCTCTGGGGGTCCCTGCCAGCCCCCCGGGGTGACTGGGCCTTGGAGAGCCCTGGGCTGGTGGAAGATGTCCCTGGCCAGGGCAGGGGTTAGGAGTGAGAGGGTCTCTGGGTCCCTTCCATCCCAAACCAGGGATTCGTGGGGCCTCTGGGAGCCGCCTGTGCCGGCTGCTGGGGGGCCCCTGCCCCTCTGTGCTGGCGGGAGGGGGGGCCCATCCTGCTGTGCATCGTTCTGTTGTCGTTGCTGTTTTTCCTCTCCGTGGCCTGGAGGGTCCGTCCCCCCCGCGGCCACCCCGCCCAGGGGCTGGCGGTCAATAAAGCGGATGGCAGGGGACTCCGGCGGTCCCCGCACGGCCTGGCCTCTCTGTTGTCTTCTGTCGGTCATCTGTGTGGCCAGGCGAGCCAGGGCCACTGTGCGCAGGGCCAGGCACCCCGAGTCCCCCTGGCGTCCCTTTGCACCGATCTGTCCCCAGCCGCCCTCAGCGTGGGTTGTTATCTTCTACCTCAAGGGAGAAACCCTCTTTCGCCAGGCACACGCCCCTGTTTGGGTGGCTCTCAGCGGTTCGATTTCTCCTCCACGCACGCCCTGGGTTTTCCCCGGTGCAGACAAAGCCTGTCTGGAGCTATGCAAAACCCTCTGGGCGAGAAAGGGGAGGGTTCCCCCACCCTCCTCGGTGCCAGCCCGATGGCTCTTACTGTGAGTAAGTCTTTCCACAACGTGACTTTTTTTCCTTTTTTTTAATGCTCTGTTGACTACTCGATGAGTTGCTGGCTGAAATAAAACTGCTCCGTGCCTCTCTGCATGCGTGTGTATATCTATCCCGATAGATATACATGGAGACGGGGGTTGCAGCTTGCAGCATGCAGGATTTGGGAGATAACCCTCCACGGGGCCCCTCCGCTCCCTCCTCTTCCTGCGGGTTTGGGGATTTGGGGCACAGGGAGAGGGGGCACTCAGGGCACCGTCCCCTCCGGCTCCTGCTGGTACCCCTCGCCCACGCTCAGCACCGTGCAGTGCTCGGGGCTGCCGGGGGCCGGGCTGTCCCCTGTGCCCAGCGCGCGGTACCCCCTGGCCCTGTGGCACCGGCGGCCGTACCACGCCGTCCCCAGGACGGTGGCCAGCCCCGCCAGCGCGGCCGCGGTGACTCCGGCCACCTCTCCCCCTGACAGCCCCCGGCCCCTGACCATTTCGGCCACGTGCCGGACCTCGTCCGGCCGTGCCAGCCGCCACACGTGGCTCTGGTCGTCCCTCACCCAGGTGCTGTCCCCGTCCTGCACCAGCAGCGTGTCCACGGCCGGCAGGTTGGCGGGGCGCCGGGTGAAGGGGGGCAGGCGGGCGGGCGGCAGCGAGCCCCCCGTGAGGAGCCCGGCCTGGACGCAGAACTGCACCTGGCAGCTGTCGCTGATGAGCGCCAGGTGCTGGCTGAAGCCCGGGGGACAGCCCTTGGCGTGGGGGTCCTCCGCCGTGCCCCGGTGCTGCCCGGCCAGGGGGTTCCCTGCCTGGCAGCTGAAGAAGCCCCCGAAGGGCACCGCATACTCGGCCCCCCCCTCGTAATCCTGGCTCACGCACACTCTGAGCTCGCCGAAGAGCTTCAGTGGGAAGTGCCCCGAGGGACAGGACTGGGCTCCGGTGATGGGGTTGGCGCTGTGGGTGCTGAACAGCCCCCCAAAGAGGTATCCCGAGTTTGGGGCCACCGGCCCGCTCGCGGCGCACCAGTAGGCGCTGAACTGCACCCGGGAGAGCCAGAAGACGTCCTGGCACTTGCGGTGGCAGAAGATGCCCAGGGTGCACTTGTTGTGGCACTCCAGGTGGCTGTGACCCTCCTCCCGCTCCTGCACGCCCAGCAGCACCGGGGTGTAGGCGGCAGGGCAGGAGAAGGCCCCGGTGAGGGGGTTCCTCTGCTCCAGCGCCTGGCACAGCACGGCGGTGTCGGGGCCGGCCAGGCCGACGCACTCCTGGAAGACTCCCCCGAAGGTGAAGTTGGCCATGGTGCCCTCGCAGGAGCCGTCGTCGGTGTTGGCGTAGAAGTTGAAGTTGGGCGAGGAGCTGTCGGTGCAGCCCGGGGCGGTGTTGAAGGTGTAGTAGCGGCGGATGGCCAGCTCCACCCGCCGGGCCACCCTCCGCACCGTGGGCGCCGGCAGCTCCGGCACCGTGCTCGGCTTGATGAAGTAGTACAGGGGCAGCCCCGAGCGGTCCAGGGCCACCAGCTGGTTCTGAATCCTCTCCTGCCACGTCTTCAGGGTGATGCCTGGGTAGAAGGGAGTCCCGCCGATGCTCTCCACCCTGGAGCTGGTGCGGTTCTCCAGGTACTGCTTGGTGAAGCCAGAGCTGACATCCAGGGACTCCTTGGTTCCCACGCTGACGATGCTGTGGAAGGCCACGCCGGCCGAGGCAGTGACAGCGCTCCGTGTGGCCCAGCTGTCCTTCAGGAAGGTTGCCTTGATCTGGTCCTCCTGTACCAGGGTGGCTCCCGCGTCCACGGAGGTGATGGTGTGGGTGCCGTAGTTGAGCACCAGCACCTCAGCCAGAAAATCGGCCATCTGGGTCTGGTTGTTCTCCAGGTGGCTGGCGATGGTCAGCAGCTGCTTCTTGAAGGCCTTGTCCAGGGCCGCCTCGGGGTCGACCTTGGCAGTGTAAACCAGGTTCCTGACTTGCACCCGGGTGGTGACAGCCTGGTCTCTCACGTGGTGGGTCTTGGTGCGGTGGAAGTCGCTGGAGAACTTGCCGTTGATGGAGGAGAAGAGGGACAGCTCCAGGTTGATGGAGGCAGAGGTGACGCTCTGGTAATCTTTCCAGGACTCAATGATCTCGGAGTTGATGTCCAGGTTGCTCTGCTTGCGGGGGATAGTGAAGATCTCATCTGGGATGATGTAAGATCCGTCCTCTGTGGTCTTGCACTGCGAGTAGCCCAGGTTGATGACTCTGCCCATATCCAAATTCCTGAGGTTATCCCAGCCCCCCCCCGGCAGAACTTCCAGCCGCGAGAGCTTCAAGGTCCTGCCGCACACCCCAAACCCTGAAGAGGAGGAGAGCTCCTGGGGCTGCCCAGCCCCTGTCGCCCGTGCCAGCAGTGCCCAGGTGAGCAAGGCCCCCCAGAGCCCCCAGCCCATGGCTGAGCCCCCAGCCCTCACCAGTCCGAGCGCTGGGACAGGAGCTGGGAAAATGAGCTGGCTGAGAGAAATGGCAAAAGGGAAAGGAGAAGCGAGAGCTGAGGCATGTGAGAAATGACAGAGTGGGAACCGAGACCAGGGGGTGGGGAGCAGGAAGGTAGGTGTCTGTCCCTCCCTCAGCCCGACATCTGCACTGGGGCCCTCTGCAGCCTCCTCTGTCCTTCTCCCGGGGTCTGCAGTGTCACCAGCTGGGGAAAGCAGCTCCTGCTTGGGAATGCTGAGCCACAGGTGCCGAGGATACTGGTCCAGCTCTGCCAAGCTGGTGCCTGGCTGGGCTTCGGTTTCAGAGGCACGGGGCAGGTGCTGCAGGTTTTGGAGAACAAACAGTTAAAGAAGTTTCTGCTGTGATAACTGTGACTCCTTCCATACAGACGGATTCACTTCCCCTGGTTTTGCTCCCGAGTTCCTCTTTCCAGGACGCTTCTGCCTGGGAGGAGGCTGAAGAGAGAGCCGTGACGGAGGCAGAGGGACCCGAGGTACATGTGTTGTTCGGGCAGGAGAACGCCAGGAGTGGCGGGTGAAGGGATAACAGGAGCACCATTGCAGATGTCCCTGCTGGCTCGAGCCCCCGGCGTAGCTGGAAAACCCTCGCGCAGGAATTCTCATCTGCACTGGGATGCGCAAGCTGCGTGGTCACCTCACCTAAAACCCACCCACTGGGCCATGGGGGCAGTGGAATGTTACAGGTTTTTCCCCCAGTATGTTGAGGTGGTGCCCTGAATTAGCCTACTCCTGCCTTGCTTCCAATGGTGAGATACCCATCAGTCCCATCCATCTCTCCTGGGCAGTGCAGCTGGCCAGAGATCCCTCCTAACTGTGTGACAGCAAAAGCCCCACACCCACAGGTAACCAGGGAGTGTGGGGATGAAGAATTTAATGGCAGCAGGTGGCTGCTGTGCCAGTTCAACTGATAAAAATGTAAATCCAAGACTTGACTAGAGGAGCATTGTTCCTGGATGTGTGTAAATACAGGGACACCTCTTTACTCTCAAGCGAGCGAGGTTTGGGGTTGTTTTTCCAGTTTACCCTTTAGATTTCCAGGCTTTATTTCAGCTCCTCTGGCCCGGCCCGATGTGCGGCGGTGCTGCGAGGGCCAGAGCTGTCGGGTGGCTCTGGGAGCGCAGATTCCGTCAGGGTCCGGGAGCCTCCAGGGATCTCCCTGCGGCAGCGGCCTAGGGAAGGGATCAGACATCTCCTGGAACTGGAGAGTCCACTGCCTGACTGCCTGGAGAGGGAACGCGGCGGAGCCTGAGGCGGGAGACGAGACACCGTCCTTGGGGACTCCTCCTGTGCCGTGGGGCAGCTGTGGGAGAGGAGCTGGGGGGGCTCCAAAACTGTGGGGGGCTGCCCTGGCCTCGATTTTCCCCCCTTTTCTGGGGAGATGCCCACGCGCTTGAAGCACTGAGCTGCTGGTGAGGGCGCTTGGACTCGTTCTGTGCCTTCCCTGGGGGTGAGGAAAGAGAGAGGCGGGTGACTGCGTCATTTGGGGCACCCCAGCGTCTGTGGTGGGGGAGCAGGTGAGTTGGGAATGAGGGGGGAACACCCCAAAAAAGGGAGGTTATAGCCCCAAAATGCCTGAAAATTCATTTATGTGTAAAATAGTAGAAAGTGTAAAGATTCTTATTTTTATATATCTTGAAAAATACTATTAATTTATTTCAAGATAAATCTGCGATATTATAGACAAGATTTTAGACTATAAGGAATTCTGAATATGGATCCATAGGGCTTGAAAATAAAAATACAACGTTTATGTATAAAAATGAAAATAAAAATACAACGTTTAGGTATAAAAATAAAAAAATTAAGGGCTTGAAAAAGTTAGACAAGATGATCTGCATGAAGGAGCTAGAAACAGCTCTGTGCACTCGGAGTTCTTTCTCTCTCCTCCCGCTGGAGCACCCGAAATCCGGGATCTGGGCGGGGATTGAAATTGGGGTTCATTGGCACCCCCGAACACCCTGCGCATGCGCGGTGCCCTCCAGGCGCTCCGTGCTGCCGCCCTGTGGGCACACTCGGTACTGCAGCTCCGGGCGCCCGCGGCGCTGCCCGCGGCTCCACCGGCACCGGCACCGCGACATGGAGCTGGACCGGGACCACGGCCGGGACCGGCCGTGCGGGGCCCATGGCCGGGGCCGCTCCCGGGGCCGCTCCCGGGGCCGCTCC
>VZTI01000245.1:8349-50435 GCA_013397865.1 Struthidea cinerea
CCCGGCCGCCCCGCCGAGAAACAAAGGCGGCGGGAGCGGCTGGGGCAGTGCCGGTCCCCGCGGGCGGGGGAAGCCCCGCGGGCTCCACGTCCCCGCTCGGGAAGGACAGAGGTTGAGCTGCAGCCGACGGTCTCAGGGCCTGAATACGGAGCTTCGCTTCGTCTTGGCTGGGTGGCCGAGCGGTCCGTAGCGTTCCCGGCTGTCTCTCGGGGCAGCACCGGGAACACCTGCGGGGGGGGGGGGGGTCNNGGGGGTGGGGGCTCTGGATACGGTCACTACTGCTGCTGCCTTGTTCTAAGTTCTATCTGCCAGTAACTCCGGAGTTACCCACTGTGCCGCGCTTGTCGCCGCACGGTGCTCTGTGACAGATGTGCTCACACAGTCGTTCCCAGTACCACCAGGCTGAGGGATACGATGGTTATAAATTGGGCATCTTGCAATTCCTCAGTAGGAGCTGCTAGCTGCGTGGATGATCATATCTTTGTTTCCTGATTTTTTTTTTCTTAATGTAATACATATTAAAAATAAAATGACTTAATAAAGAAAGAGGAACTGGGGATGGAAAGGGCTTCTTTGTTCTGTCTTCTCCAGAACGTTACAAGTCTAAGAGCTCAGGACAAGAGCAGCAGAAATACATGCAACATGGTGACTGGTGAGTCCAGATTGTTCACATGCTGCAAGTTGTGTGTGTGTTTTGAGTAACCTCAGTCTAAGTTTTATCAACTAACCGTATGTGCTCATAATCTTCAAAGAATTTTCTTGAACTTACTTCCTGAAAAAAATGCAGTTACGCTGCCCAGAGAGGTGTTACTTTCCTTTATTGGATAAACTTATTGCCTGGATGCTCTTTTTTTTTTAATTTTAAAATGCAGTATTGAAAACATACTGCTGAGATCCAGTGGGGGTGGGTGTTTGCGGTTTCCAGTGCGTGTCTGTGGGATAAATGGAATGCACAAATTAGTGTGTTTTAATAACTAATAGTAAAAGTGGTGACTGCAGCAGCAAGCTGCATGTGTTGCCCTACAAAAGCCTGTTGAATGCACACTGGAGCCTTACAGAGGTTTTCTACCATAAATGCAGGTTGGTTTAGTTTTAATAAGTAAAATTTCTGAGAGTGCAGTATTACTTTCCTGAATCTTCCTCTGGACCTGGTACCTCCACAGCTGCATAAGGTCTTGTAAAGTACAGTTTTGAGTGGTTTAGTGCTTTTAGTTAAACAATCCCAAGCAGCCTTAAAACTGATAAGAATGACCCACTGTTACCTACAGGGTCTGTAACTGCATCTGTAGAGAAAACCCAAGGAAGATCTGGCTGCTCTTATGGGACAGGAACAGATGCCTTGTGGCATGGTCTCTGGTCCATGCCTGGCACTTGGCATACTGCAGGGGCTCAGCTTAGTGGCTCTCCGTATAGTAACTTCAAGAAAATATAAAGGAAATTCTTTTTTCCATTGTAGAAGAAAGAAAAGAGATTTTTTTATGATAGCTTTTAAGAGAGGAAGATTTACTAGCAGGGGAAGACTGGCCTAGTAGGCTCTTGGTTTTGATGCTAACAAGAGCTAATTAAAATGGACCAGCTCAGCAGGGTCAAGGATTTGTATTTAAGAAATTAGTGCTTGCTTTGTTCTGCTTCCTGGTGGTCAGAAGAGGTTGGTGATGGTTTGGTGGTGGACCTCTGCTGCTTATGCTTCTGGGTTTCTTGTGCCTTCTGGTCTCTTATGCAGGAGAATGATGTAGCTTGTGAAAGAAGGGTTGGAGTTTCAAGAGTAGAAGTGAGGGCTAACAGCTCCCATTGGAAACAGCAGCCCTGCTGACCTCCCTGCTCTCTCCTTTTACAAGATTAACAGAAGGTGGATAGCTATTCCCTGAGCCATTACAACACAAAAAATACCAATGCACAAGCAGGAAGGGAGCACCTGGGAGAAATGAGCCTATCCAATTCAGCAGCAGCTGGCTGTTAAAGACCATCTGTGGCACTTATGTCTGGGATCCTGCTGTCAAAGAACATCTGTGGCATTCATGTCTGGGAGCCCAGCATGGCATCCTTGACGCTTATTCCTCGGAAGAGTCTTCCTTCTCAAAGCTGTATCTGCTAGTGCACCTCAGGGTGGACATGGAAAATGATGATGCCCTTCTGAAAGCCTCACTGTAACATTGAAGTCAAATACTTGCAAGTTCCAAGTAGAACGTTGGGACAAGTTAATTGCTCAAAATCTGTTTTCCAACCTCAGAGTATGTAATGGAGCATCATCCAGCTAGATGCAAAACTCATTTCAGTGTGCCTGCTGTAGGTCTTGTCTGAGTCCCTATGGACACATTAACATCGTTGTTCTCCCTTGGTTTCACCTGGGACATATGGTCACCTGGGAAGGGGTTAGTAATGTGTGCTGTAGAGGTGTAGTGTACTCTTGGGTGGCTGCTGGAGAAGTGAGTAGTCTTACTGGCTCTATCACCCAGATCTGGCTTGAAAATGTCAGATTGGTGTCTCTGAAAGAATGGTTTTTCTGTCCAGATGTGGGGTCTACAGGAGCTTCTGTATGCTGATATTTACAGAGCTGTTGGATTTGCTATGTGAACACCATTATATGGGTTTTTTACTAAACATTGCTGCATATTTTAAGAATATCTTCTGTAGAAATCTCGTACAGCAACAAATGTGTCTTAAAGACTTCAGAAACCATAGATAGAGCACAAATTGCCTCATATATGTTCCTCTTACCTTTGATATTCGTTTTTTTTTTCTCCTGTGAGCCTGGTCCAATGCACTAGCCATGAACCTCCATGTAAATAAAAACTGTGTGTTTGGACTGCTGTCACGTAAGTGAAGAGGGGTTAGCATTTGCTTCAGCTCTCCCAGGTTGGGGCTGGACTTGTGCAGTGTGCTTGAGCACCAGTGAAAGCCTAGAGTTAACTCCCATTTTCACATAGGCAGGCTTTTGCAGTCTTACATTCAACCATAGCCCTGTCTCAGTTCTACTTTGTTAAATCTTGGTTAAAGGATACATAAAATTCTGGTTTTGTACCTGTCCTCTTTAGAACTGCAGTCAATGTACATAGTGATGTCTGTGTGTTTTTCTTCCTTTATGCAGCTTGATCTAGTAGTGCTGAATCACCTCTTCTAGTCCTAATCTTGTGTTGTTTCACGTCTTTTCACAACTGTCTCAGTATCCAGTGATGTTACAGCTCAAATGTATTTATATCAAGGCTAATTAGTGCCTTAGAAACAACCAGTATACTCACTGCAAAAACAATTTGTGGGTTTAAACAAGATAAGTCAATAAGAGAATAGTGCTGTCAGAATATACCCTAGAGCTGTGTGACGTTCTCAGGTGGAGTCATCTTTGGTGGTGGTGGTTTTTTTCTTTGCTTTCACTTCCACCCTGATCATCTGACTTCTTTTTCTGTCTTTCTTTTGTCTTCACACATGGCATGTTTCATGTTAACCTCTTCCTATATTAAAAAGAGATCAAGAACTTAGGCTGCTGTTGCCTTTGTCATTTCCAGAGCTCTGCTTCTCCATGTGTGTAGTCCCCTGTTTGAGGAAATCTCTTGATTCCATCACTCTCCTTTTTCCATTGCTTGCTATGTTCAAATCGATGAGGCTGGCCTACTCCTAATAGCAATGGGCTGAATGCTGCCTCTGTTGCTCTTCTGTTGTGCTACCCATTAGCTGCTTAGAATAGAACTGCACGGCCTGATAGAACACACTGCTCAGTTCTCCACCTCTGCGGCTGCAAAGCAGGGCCGCAGATATTGATTTCTGAGCCTCTCTTGCTAACAGTGCATGCTGCAAACAGATGGAATGTATGACTGGGTTTGTCTGGTACAGGACTTGCCTGGTCTGGGTGAAGTACAGAGCTAGGAGAGCTTACATGGCAGTGAGCTCTGTGGGTAGTTCTACAGTCACACCTGGGTATCATTCAGACTCCCGTGAGCTGCCAAGGGTTAATCTGAGAAATGCGTAGTAGCACAAGATGCCTCATAAAACTAAAGCATCTGTCTTGGGCATCTGGCTGTGCATGTTTGCCAGTTTTCATACAGTACTTGGTATGAGAAATTAGTTACTGGAGTTAAGAATATCCTTGCATCAAGGGAGTGCTGTAGTTAAGACTTTTACTTTCTCTTTCCTTAAGGAACCCTGAGGACCTTGCAATATGAATAATTCTCTGGAGAACACCATTTCCTTTGAAGAATACATCCGTGTGAAGGCGCGAACGATCCCCCAGCACAGGATGAAGGAGTTTCTAGACTCCCTTGCTTCCAAGGGGCCGGAAGCTCTCCAGGAGTTTCAGCAGACGGCCACCACCACAATGGTGTATCAGCAGGGTGGCAACTGCATTTACACAGACAGCACAGAGGTGGCTGGGTCTTTGCTTGAACTTGCTTGTCCTGTGACAACCAGTATCCAGCAACAAACTCAGCCAGAGCAGCAGATACAGGTTCAGCAACCCCAGCAAGTCCAGGTAAGCATCTGAAATCATCCCTGAATGTGTATATGACTTGCTAACTGATAGAGTAGTGTTCAGAGCTGTTGTCTAACCTTAAGCCGCAGACAGGTACTTAAGAGGCAGGGCCAATTAACTTTATTTAGTACATCAGTATTTCCCTTTCATTCAAGGAATTTGGTAATAAATTGGCTCTCTGGACTGTGCCTCCCTCAAGCCCTGCTGTAGGAGGAGCCACGTACATAGCAATGGAGTAGTGTCACCTATTGGAGAAATGGTCGACAGTTCTGGCATGTGCACAACTCCTGAAGCCTTCTGCTCTGAAGCTGCTATAAATACCAGCCCCTCTGACTGTCTGGTTGTTCAGGGTGGCTGTGGGATTGAGCTTGCCTTCAGGATTTTTTTTTTATTTTAATAAAATCAATAATCTTTAAATGGTTTTACTTGAACATTCTACAAGTTGTAGTTCTTGAACTGGCTTTTAAGTGAGGGAGAAATGCAGGAGAGTCAACTTCAGGATATGAACCAGGGGAAGATACATTTCAGGAAAGGAATTCTAAAGGATGCATATGCATCAAGGTAGATTATCCATATGCACAGTGGAAGGAGTTGTCTTTTTTGGTTTTTTTTTTTTTTTTTTTTTTTTAAGTAGGCATTACATTAGGTATTTTATTAAATATTAAGTAAGCTAATCCAGCATCAGGGAAAAAAACCAAACCAATTTTATAACTTAGGAGAACTGCTTTTGTCCTCAGATACATTTTGTAATTTGAAGAGTTCATAGGTGGCAGGGCATTTACTAAGGTTTTTCTGTGATAATGTCTCCAAACAGCTGAACTCTGCCTATAGCTGCAATTCTGATCCACTTGAGAATCATTCTGCTTTCTGTAGCAGAATGTAAAGCTGTGAGCTCTCTTTTTTTACAATAAGTGAGGGTATGGAGTCACAAATGACTGGAAATAAGGTAGTGCGAACTTGCTGCAGTGCAGTAGACTTGTGCCAAAGGCTCACTTGCATGCTTTTACGCTACAGCAAAGACGAACTTACCTCCTTCACTGGTAACTCATCTCCATTTACTCTCTATTGTGTAAATGAATGCTTAACTGAGGCTTCTGTAACCTGTTGCCCTACAGTAACTTGTGTTGAAAGGCTTTTGAAGAACAAAAACCTGAAGTCTTGCAGGCATGACTTGGATCTCTGCATGAGGCTATTAAAACTGATGAAGAGTGGGTTTGGTTTTGCCAGCTAGTATGTTTTCTGGAAGAAGTTTTGTTTTTCAGTAGAATAGCTAGGAGGGTTGGCTTTTGAGTGCCTCAGCCTTAAAGATGTGGAAGGCCCCCAAACCAATTGTAGAAGTCAAAAGGAATCCTTTTTTTTTTCCCCTCTCATTTTTTACCTCTTGCTGCCTCCTTTCAGAACTACTCAGTGTTCAGGCTTGACCCTTGCAAGTCTTTTAGTAACAGAGATAGAGAGGGAGGTCATGTATCATATGCTCCAGAGAAAAATAACCTGACCTTCTTGAAAATAAGCATAGAGTTGCTGCCAGAGACCGGTTCCTGATTTTTGAACTGAATTACCTGCACCCTGAATATGGAAACTCATGAAAGGCAAGATTTCAGCAAGTTTCCTAAAGAATGTTGTCTACTCTCTGCTCCTTATTTTTGATGTGCCTCTGCTTTTAGATACCTGCTTTTCCATCCGTACAGCTCATAATTAGTGTTTGTGTTACTTACCCTGCTGTTCACTTTAGGGTGTTACAACACCCCAGAACACTTAAGTGACACATTTGGTACTAGATATGGCTGCAGCTTTTGTGTATCAGCAGTGCAGCTGGACTCGGGTATATTTGAGCAGCTAGCTGAGAATTATCTTAGTTTTTTCTGCAAGACTAGGGTGGAGAAGAATGTCTTTACCCCTTTGAAAGAGTGTTTTTCTGTCTTTCAAGATTTCTTATCGAGACATAATTTATGTTAAACCCATGATTTAGTGTTCACTTATCTCTGCACTGTCACTGTGGCAGCAGTGGCAGAGCACAGCTTCTGGATAAAGCTGGATTTTGTTGTGACTCTGGGGAGTGACAGTGTTCCACTGTAGCAGTGCACCCGGTCCAACTGGCTCCCTGTGCTGAAATACTGCTTATGTTGTATTATGATGAATTCTGGTCATCTGCTGAAGCCTCTTAGCTTTTGATTAAACATATGTCCTGGTACTTGATTTGGTAATCTGTTTAGTTCTTGCTAATCCAATTGCAAATCAGTGGAAGACCCTTTGAATGACTATGCTTATGTCTGGCAGTGTGACAGTACTGCTGAAGGTGACTAATAGTATGACCACTCAGATGACCTCACAGTGGCAATTGCTGCTGATGATCTTTCGATCACAGAGATAGACAGTGCTCAGGTTTCATCCTGGATTTTACTTGCTGTGAACAACTAAAGACAGAGTGTGACTCCTTGCTGCTTTAATTTATTCTGGCAAAATAAATTTTCTCTTTGAAGAAGTTTTCACCTTAAGGTTTTCTTGCCTAAAAGGTTCAACAAAGTCTTATCAAGTGTTTATTTTACAGGATGAGTGGATGCAACTGTTGGGTTATTTACACTAGTTATTGCTGCAGTTCAAGTGTCCTGGAGCTCCTTCCATGCCCAGTATCACAGGGGTGCCATAAGTGACCTTAAGAAGGAGTTTAGTGTGTCAAGAGTTGTCATGCCTTGTAGTGCATCAGGGAGTGGCTGGGAAGGGCTGTGTTTTCCTGCAGTCAAGTAAGAGTTTTATCGGCTCCGCTTTTGGTCAGATTGTTGCTCATTGGTCCTGTGCATTGAGGCCATCGAATTGATGATGCCAGTGAGAAGAGGTGTTTGGTGTTGACTTGCTTCCCAAATATGGTACTTCTGCAGAGGTCAGCGAACCTTTTGTGCCTCTTACTCAAGAAGGTTTAACTGAAAGAATATCAGAGGACAGAAAATATCTTTGCTTATGATGTGTGTGGAGAAAATCCTCAATTTCAGCTTTTTATGAACAGTCTGATGTCTAGGTGGCAAGATTTTCTTGGGCAGGGCTTGAGGGGAGGATGCTACATGTGAGCAAGATCATGGAACTGTGTGGGGAATGGTTAAATGCCTGTGTACAATATCTTTTGGTTGATACTTGTGCCTTTTTAATCACTCAATTCCTTATGTGTTTACTGTTCAGTCTATTCTGTGACTTCAGACCATTACAGGAGGCTGGGCATTATTAATGATACAAGGCAGGGAAAGATGCCCTTAAATAGCTTAGAAAAAAGTCTAGTCTCTGGCTCTGCACAGAGTGCATCTTTCCTTTGCTTCTGATGGATGCACCTTCCTCTTGCCTCTGTACTGGTCTTGAAGTTTAGCTTGGAGGTAGAGTTCCTATTTGCTTATGTTTGAAAAACATGCCAGTACTATTTTAGTGTAGCAGCAGGTATTAATTAGCATTTGTTAGGGCTGAGTGGGGCACTTCAAAGAGTGGTTATAGTCAAGAATGGTGTTTTCGAGGTAGCATCTACTTGTATATGGAAGTAGGCTTCTGTTGGAGAGGTAAGCTGTTTTTCCTTGGTTCATGTGTTTTAACTGTCTTAGACGTAAATCCCTCCCCAGTGTACAGCTTGACTGTATAATCTTGATATTGTAACTATTCAAACACATCCAAGGCCTAATTTAGCTGTTGGAATTCTCTCTCTGATGTTGATGAATGAGCAGAGAAAAAACCTGGAGTGAGAGTCGGTCTGGCCGTTGTTCTGAAAAGCTAACTTGTACCCTTCCCGTAGACCTTATTTACTTAGATAGCAAAGGACTTCCTGTAAAGTAGTCAAATAACAAGTTCTGACATTTCCTGCTACTTCACTGATCAGTCTTTTCACTTACTCTTCGCTTACACTTTTCACATCTGTTTTTCACTTGCATGTACACTGTCTGGTGTAACTTTAGAAGGAGCTTTTTGTTACAGTGTTAGTTTTTAGTGCTGGAATTGCTTTAGCTTAGGACTGTTGTTGAGGGAACTGTATTTTAAGTCTTCTGTCCTTAAACTGGGCAAAAAACCCTGAGATTACTCTTCTCATGCTCTCACTAACTTTTTTCCCAAGTATTTGACTTTGTGTGGGAAGTTTGAGATGCACCCACATTACTTCTGGGGCCATTTGGAGCATGCTTCCTGCAGCAAGTTGGCCACCTGCCCCTTCTTAACCTCTTGTAGGTTTGGAGTCTGTTATTTGGGGTTCCCTCCAGACAAAACTAAGCTGTAAGATGCAGTCTTGTGTCTCGGTGATGTCAAACTTGACTGGTGGGCAAGACTAGAACTAAGTTTGAAATAGTCTTCTGGAAGGTATAGTGTGGGCATGTTAGTATGTCTCCAGTCTTGCTCTGGAGGTCTGTTCTTGGTGTGTACTACTGCTTGCTAGTGTAAACACACCTCAGAAACCAAGATTTCTTTGTGAAAAGATGCGTTTAAGAGTCTGTCAGGTGCTCTAGGACAAGCTAGATATCAAAAAATCCATGCAGGAAAGAGTTGCTATGTGTGCTGATTTCGAGTTAGGTTTTAGGAAATATTAGGTAATCCAGTCAGTCTGCAGATGAAAGAATTAACAAGCAGAGAAAATCTCAGTTGTTTCAGAACTGCGGTTCTGAAACAACTGAGTCTGATTCCTTTTTGGGCAGAGAATCTGCGCAGGGCAGACATGTTATGACTCCTACTTGAAAGTTTGTCTATCAACTATTAGGAAAAAAAATTTTGGCAACCAGGCTTCAGCTGTTCTCGTGGTGGCAGGGTTACTTATTTACTCTTTGCATGTGCTCAGTTCAGGACAGAATATGTTTTTGGGCTTGATGTGACAGAAGATTTCCTCTAAGGGAATTTAGTTCTGCCCTCCTGCTATGATACAGGGTTGATTTCTGACATTTGGTTTTCCAGTCAGCTAGTACTTGATGCAGCTTCCAGCGACTTTATGGTGAATAGGCGTTTGTTTCTCTGTGTCATGGTGGCCTGCTGGGAGGTGATTCTTTCATGCTGTTGGATCCAGACTTTCAGCAATAAATAGTATTTCAGTACTGGTAACTTGGCATGTTCCTTTCTTGCACCAGTAACCCAGGAATTCCCAGCATAACATGGTTTTGCTTTAATCTGCAGCATAAAGGCAAGATTTAAAGTCCTCCCTGTTGGTCTTGGCCTGTAAATTTAAAACATTCCCCTTTGTACAGAGTCTTTTATAAAGTCATCTGCTGCTGATGGGGTTAGTGTAATTCTTTGTCTAACTTGCTATCTGAGGAAAAAAGGACAATGAGGTCAATATAAGAAGCCTCTGGTCTCAGACTGGGTTGAAGCCTATAAATCTGAAATGAATGCTTGTAGCACTCCTCGGTACAACCTACTTGAAAACAGGGAGGCATCTACTGCACGATACGGTTGTTAAAAATGGATGTGTAATTCACATGGAATGCATAATGTGTGGTAGGTAGAGGTCCAATATCCTTTTAAATAGGACCACTCTAGTCAGAAGCATGATGTCTACAGTTTGCAACATGGAGAGCTTCAAGTCATTCTGGAGTCTGACTTCATATTGTTTGGGTCTGGACTCATTCTTTGGGTGTTATCAATAACAGGGTGGACTCTAAAGCAGTAGCAAGACATCCTGGTTGTAGGAGTTAGGATTTAGTCCTGGGAGAGTTTCGACAGGCCTCAGGGCATGGCTGCTCATCTGCTGAAAGTGGTGCAAGTTGCCCCTGACTTTCAAACGCTGTAGGCTCAGGCTCTGAAACGGATGATGGTTCAAAGCTGTGCCAGGGGATGTTCAGAGTGGACATTAGGAAGTATTTCTTTACCAAGAGAGTGATCAAACACTGGAACAGGCTTCTGAGAAGTGATTGGTGCCCCTAGGCTGGCGTTATTTAAGAGGCATTTAGACAGTGCTGTTAATGACATGCTGTAGCTTATGGTCAGCCCTGAAGTGGTCAGGCAGTTGAGCTAGATGATCAGTGTAGGTCCCCTCAAACTGAAAGTCTGTTTACAAGAGCAGAAGGGAGCAAATGCTGTCTTGGTCCATTTGTTCTTAGACCATGCCTCTTGCTGACAATGCCTCTTTCTTAGACCAATTCCATTACCTTTCTAATTGTGCTTATGTGATAAAATTGTTTCAGCACAGGAGGAGACTTTGAATTCTTACTGCTAGCTGAAAAAAAGTCTTTCCTTTATATATGTTACAACACTCACAGGAACTGTAATGTAAAATTTTGTGTGGGAAGAAGGTGGGGGTCCTTTTAAGGTGTTCTCAGTCAACTGTGCAAATTCTGAAAACACTACAGAAGTACAGGACACATTTACCTCTTTCCATCATTTTGATTCCTAGCAGATAAAGCAAATGTTTCTTGTGTGAAACTGAAAATATCAGTGCAATAAAACATGTAATTTGTTCAGTCTTTAGCCTTTGCCTTGCGTGTAATCTTTTGAACAAGAACTTAATAGTAAGGACTATATTAGTGATTTTTGAAGTGAAGTATTTTGAAGAATTCTTGCCTTAGGGGTGTGATTGCAACTGGCTTTCTTAAACTGAACCCTTACCTGGGATCCATGTTTGGGCCTCTTTGCCCAAGGCAGTACTCATGCTTCAGGGCAGAACAATATCAAATAGAACTGAGGAAACATCCCATAGGTGAGTTCATCTTTTTCAATTGACTGCCTGATCAAATCACTCAGTGATGCAGCTTTTGAAACTGTCATGCTGACATAAGGTCACATGCTTCTTGTTACCTTGCAGGATATTATTATAGAGTCACCACATCATCTGGATTACAGTATATGGCACAGAGTTCCCAGAAGGAACTATACCCTATTCTTCCTGGAAATAAATTAATTCTTAACAGGAGGTGACTTATAAATCGGGCCTGCCAGTGGGGCTTTTTGCTACCCCAGTTTTTTCCTTAGCAACTCTTAATTGGCTGTAAATGGGTCCTTAACATTTTTCAAGACTTCTTAGCAGCAATGTTGGGAAGTGAGATTTTGTGCACAGCAGGCCTGCATTGTAGTTCTTTTTGGTATTGTCAGGCTGGCTAGTGTGCTGTCTTTGTGCAAATGCTGCGTTAGTCTGACTGACTCCAGGAAGTGAGCTAGAAGAAGGTGAGAGAACAGTGAGTAGGAAGACATTTAGTTTTGCGACTAAATAAGTCCGAGTTGACTCCAGAAAGAGGTGTTGAGGAATTAATTCCCTCCCTTAAAATAAAGTGTTAATGAAGCCTGGAGAAACAGATGGTCATGAGAACCTGGGAGATATCACTTCTAGGACAAGGCAAATGTACCAAGTTGTCTGTGTAAATGTGAGGAAAAGTGGAGAAGTGTCTGGACAAGGGATGTGATGCTATTGAGACCTGAAATTTGTGCTGGGGGCTACTTCTGACTCTTGGCTTTCAGTGTGCTGCTGGACTGCTGCTAGGTATTGTGGCAGACCTTGGACAAATGAGCATTAATGTGAGAGGGTGTGATTATTTGTTTTTCCCTGAAATGAAAGGAACTGATTTGAAATGAAATCAACATATTTTGTCTGTGTTATTCAGCATTGACTAAGTGCATGAGCTGAAAAATACAACTGAGTAGTTTGGACAATAAATGGTATTAAATGGAATAAGTAAATAATGAAAAAAAGGTTGGTTTTAATTATCATTGCCAAAGAAATTCTTCTAGAGTTTAAAAAACATGCTGCAGCGTAGGCCATTAATGCATGACAAAGATTGAGGTTGAACTTGCCACATTTTGTGTTGACACCTGCTTGAGTAGTGTTACTATCAGTGATGGGTTTCAAAGTAATATTCCCGTGCTTTATGAGGAAAGAGCCAAGTGCTGGTTTTGACTTACCCGTCGAATTGCCTGTCATGAGCTAGTGATCCTGTGGCCATCTTGGGACTGGGGTGGGCAGCAGTAAAACCATTTTTAGAGCATGGTAAGAATGAGGCAAGTTCCTGCGATTGTAATGTGCATGACCTTAAAGTCTTGGTATTGCAAGACCTATGCTAAAGTAACATTTTAGCAATGCAAATGACTTTGAAGACTCTTTTGGATTCCAAGGATGCAGTCTGTTGGCTTGAGCCCATAGAGCTTTGAGGATGGAGATGTAGCTCACGTGCTGTTCTCTCTGTGCTGAGAGTCATGTGCAATGCTGAGCAAACACATCTACTATATCACTGTTAACAAACAGGCACTTCTAGAATAACTTGGTTTCATTTTCCTGAAATCTTTACTAATGGATTAATATATGGAATCATAAAAGTGAGCATAAAAGACCTGGAGCATAGATCTTGAGTGACAGAGCATCTCTGTTGAATCACTGACATTTGCTGATCTCTAACGGCTGGCTT
This sequence comes from Struthidea cinerea, assembly GCA_013397865.1. Lineage (NCBI taxonomy): Eukaryota > Metazoa > Chordata > Aves > Passeriformes > Corcoracidae > Struthidea > Struthidea cinerea. Next base: position 21,148 of record VZTI01000245.1, read on the forward strand.
GGTGTCATTGCAGGTTCAGGTCCAGGTCCAGCAGTCACCGCAGCAGGTCTCCGCCCAGCAGCTCTCTCCACAGCTCTCTGTCCATCAGGCTTCGGAGCAGCCAATACAGGTCCAAGTGCAGATCCAAGGCCAGGCACAGCAGCAGGCATCCCAGACAATACAGAGTCAGTCTCTTCAGAGCCCCAGCCCATCACAGCTGCAGGCAGCTCAGATCCAAGTGCAGCATGTGCAGACTGCCCAACAGATCCAGGCTGCTGAGCTACAGGAGGAACACATACAACACCAGCAGATCCAGGCCCAGCTTGTGGCAGGACAGGCCATTACTGGTGGCCAGCAGATCCAGATCCAGACAGTCGGGGCACTGTCACCCCCACCTTCTCAACAAGGCTCCCCACGAGAGGGAGAGAGGAGGATCAGCTCTGCGAGTGTCCTTCAGCCAGTGAAGAAACGTAAAGTGGATATGCCTATTACTGTATCGTATGCTATTTCAGGGCAGCCAGTTGCCACAGTGCTGGCCATTCCTCAGGGCCAGCAGCAAAGTTATGTGTCTTTAAGGCCAGACTTGTTAACAGTAGACAGTGCCCACCTGTACAGTGCCACTGGGACCATTACTAGCCCCACTGGAGAGACGTGGACCATCCCTGTTTACTCTGCTCAACCACGTGGTGACCTTCAGCAGCAAAACATAACCCACATTGCCATCCCTCAGGAGGCCTACAATGCCGTCCACGTCAGTGGCTCCCCCACGACACTGGCTACAGTGAAGCTGGAAGATGACAAGGATAAGATGGTGGGAAGTACTTCAGTAGTGAAGAACTCTCATGAGGAAGTGGTGCAGACTCTTGCTAATTCGATCTTTCCAGCACAGTTTATGAATGGCAACATCCACATTCCAGTGGCAGTGCAGGCTGTAGCAGGGACATACCAGAATACAGCGCAGACAGTGCACATATGGGACCCGCAGCAGCAACAGCAGCAGCCCACACCCCAAGAGCAGGGGCAGCAGCAGCAGCTACAAGTCACTTGCTCAGTAAGTTAAAACTGCCTCTTGGTCTCAGTTTGTGATTAACAACTTACAAATGTTGTGGACAGGGAGCATGCCAACAGACAGCTGGTGTCTGGGAAGCAGAGATGCATCTGTCCCAGAAGCCTGAACGTGACATAGGGCACTTGACTCCTGATGGGTGTAAGACTGTCATGTGGTAATGTTGGTACATAGTTTTAGGATTCAAAACTTTCCAAAACAAAATACAGTCTTAATCTTAGTGTTAAAAATTAATTGACACATAGTAATTGCCAGATTCTTCATAGCAGGTATTCTGAGGTCTGCAATATTTTCCTGAGCTGTTCCAGGGGTTGCAGTGGACAGGCAGCGATAACTGCAGCCAAATAAGGTGTGCTGATATGTACTAGTCATTATTAGTTACTTTGTCTTATGTTGCACGTGGAGCCCACAGCAGATCCAGCACCTGGATAAAGTGTCAAAATCTGACTAGTTGTGAGCAAACTTCCTGGATCAAGTGTACCTTAGGGTACATAAGATATTTAGGGGCATAAGCCCCCCTAAATACATAGGCAATTCCAGGAGGGATGTACTCTCTCTCTCTAGGGGAGCAATAAAGCTACTAGAAATGAACATCACACTTCTGGGAGTTGACCCTCTCAAAACTGTGAAACTGAGAAGGAGTTTGCCTGCCTGCCCTGCGTTGTCCTTTAGCATTGTGCTTCTAGAGGATCTGGGAAAATTGCAGCTATTTTGCTCTATTTGTGAAAAATGTAAGTTTGTTAAGAAGCTTCTGCCAGTTCAGCAGATTTACTTCAGCCTATGTCCAGCCTTCACACTGCACCAGGTGTCTGTGGGGTCAGGGCAGAAGACTGTCCCTTGGATTGGGCTTATGGAGGGAGTTCGCTCTGGAAAGCTTTCAGCTCTCTGGAGAGTAATGTGGCAGCACTCTGGAGGAGAGCAGAAGCTCAGTCCTGGCTCCTACAAAGACAAGGTGTCAGTTCACCATTGGACTCTTTAAGACAGAGAGAGGCTTTGCTTCACAACTTGGTCACCATCTGCCTTGATTAAAGTTGGGCCTTTTCAGTCAGTCTCTCTGCAGCTATGCTACATGCTGCAGCTTCAGGGGCTGATAAGCAAAAAGTTAGTAAGAGCTGATGCAGAAAATAAAAAACCAACCAGAGGCAGCTGGAAGGCTCCAGTCAGACTCTTGCAGACTTTGCCTCTTAAGCTGTTGGTTTTTTATACTGAGTAAGGTACAGGTATTAAAAGTCTCTGTGCTGTTTTCATATGCCATGGTCTCTAGTACTGTCAGAGCAACTTTCACTAATATTGACACTTAGCAGTATCAAAGGAAAAACTGCTTTTCAGAGTAGCTCTTAGGAAGGAAAAAGCAAAACTGTTTTGATATAAGAATTGCTATTTCTGTAACATTCAGGGTGCCAGTGAGAGTTTGACTAAGGTCTGTAAAGCTGTTAATTGAGGTAGCTATGAGACTCTGTGGCATGAAATTGAGAAGCTGTAGTGAAGAATGCAGAGTGAGTGCAGCTGGAGAGCTAGCTGCAGATTTTAGATTTGTCAAGGCAACCAATAGCACCAGTAAGTTTCAGTTTGAGATCGAAATTCTTGGTGACCTAAGGTCCTGCTGTGAAGTAAATCTCTGAAGGGTCTGGAGATGACTTAGGTCTATAATAAGTCATACAGTCACTCTTCACACAATGGTAGCTAGTCCCCATTAGCAGTATTTGATATTTTGAGAACACTGCATTGAAATTGAATTGATGTTTTGATGCTGTGTTCTAGTCTTACTGCTTTATGCCTTTTACAAGTGAATTAATCTTATCCATCGTTGATGATAACAGGATGTATTTATTCTGTGTGCCTGTTACATACTGCTTAAAGAGAGCCTGGATAGGGAGTGATGCCAGTGGTATATCACATGTGATTGTACCCAGGACCTTCCTCAGGGCAGTCTAGGTGTGGAGCAGCAGTGGTTAGTAAAGCTGGTGGCACCTTCCTGTTCCAGGGGCTGGTGATGTCTGTGGGCTGATCTCGTAGTGAGATGGACTTCATTGGTGATTCAGAGTGACAAGTGAGCTGAAGATAGATCTGTCCATTCAAACCGAAAGAGTTTTTGGAGTGTAGAATATTCTTTTGTGAGCAGCAATTCAGGTTGGACAGCAAAAGTTGCGTTCCTTGGATTCATTTCTTGTTAGGAGTGTTGCAGAAGGTTGGTATCCTGGGGCTACAGGTATTTCGGGATTCTTGCTTTTTGTCCAGCTGTTGCATATTGAAGTGTGTATATAAAATGAAGTGTTTTCTTTCATAGGCTCAAACTGTTCAGGTTGCTGAAGTTGAACCACAGCCACAGCCGCAAACTTCACCTGAGCTTCTACTTCCGAACTCTCTGAAGCCAGAAGAAGGTCTTGAAGTGTGGAAAAGCTGGGCACAGACCAAGAATGCAGAGCTGGAAAAAGAAGCCCAAAATAGACTAGCACCTATTGGAAGTAAGTGTCATGACAACATGGCCTTTGTTTCCTTTCAAGTAGGATTAGGAATGACTAAAATGTTATGTGTTTACTGCCCTGGGAAACACTTTTGTTTAATCAGTGATTGTTCTTAAATTTAAACTTTAATTTACTCTGCAGTACTAATTATTGTGTATTCCCACTGCCACAGGACATGTATTAGCTCTGTGCTGAGCCTCCTTGAGCATCTGGGCTGATAGCAATAGAAAAGGGCACTGCATGACTGTGGTGCATGCACAAACTGTCTGGCCAAGCTGATAGAGCAGTCATGGAGTTGCTGTTTTCCTGTTGCTGCAGGGCAGCATTTCACTGGGGACATGGTAAAAGAAGGCAATAGTTATGCATTTGGCAGGGCAGAGGATCTTCCTATCAAACTCTTGCCTGTTTTATCTTTTAGTAATTCTGACAGCCCAAGATTTGGATTTATTTCAACTTGCTTTATTATACTGGGAGAATGAGGTAGTGCTGGACCTGCCAGATAGAATGGCAAAGCTGGAGATGTGGGAAATCTTTCCTGAAATGTTGGGAAATAATATGGCTTTATGGTTTAAATAATATAGCTTTGTTCTGTTTTTCCAGGGCGTCAGCTGCTGAGGTTCCAGGAAGATCTCATCTCTTCAGCTGTGGCTGAGCTGAATTATGGTCTGTGCTTAATGACACGAGAAGCTCGAAACGGTGATGGTGAACCCTATGATCCAGATGTGCTCTACTATATCTTCCTGTGTATTCAGAAGGTAGGATGGGACAGCTTTATGTGCTGCAGAACTGTCCATGTTGCCAGCATGTGTAGGGGGACTCTTGGTTATAAAAATAGAGACTGTGGCTTCTATTAAGCTTCCCAGCAATTTTATATGAAAAAAGTCTCTTGGCTTAAAAAAACCCTGAAAACATCAGATGACTTGTCCTTAGTGCAAGCAATGCTTTCGTCTACAAGTTTGTGAATAACTGAGTTTAGTATCATAGTGAAAATAATAAATCCATTTAGCTTTTTTGATGGGGACAGAAGGGTTGGATGATGTTTGAAGAAGCTGTCAATGTGAAGGCTTAAATTTAGTTGAAGCTTTAACAGGCAAGAACTTACATGCTGTGGGAATGTATGAGCTTTCTGGAAGAGCTGCAGGAACAGAGCTGAACTTGGACAGGGAAATTGAGCATCCTTGTTGTTAACCTGAAAAAGTAGTGTCCAGTAGTCATGTGAAATAACTTGAACACACCTGAGATAAAACGTGAAATCCAATCAGCTTCACTTTGTAATACGGTTTTTCCTTTTTCTGTCTTGGCATTCCTGTAATAATAAGTGAAATTACCTACCCTGTACTGGCCTTGGTGCAAGAGTGCTCACTCTTCAAGTAAACTGTATTAGTCTTCAGTGCTATACTGTAAAATGCTCGACTGACTGAGTATGTGGGCCCTTAGGATAAGGTCTGGTCTGAGGAACACACTTGCTCACCAGAGTTGTGAATCTCTTACAGTATCTCTTTGAAAATGGCCGAGTCGATGACATCTTCTCAGATCTCTACTATATTCGATTCACTGAATGGCTGCATGAAGTTCTTAAGGACATACAGCCCCGTGTTTCACCTCTTGGTAAGGGTTTTTATTTAAGAACTTTAAAACTTTCCACAGCTTGGAATGTTTAAACTGAACCTAAAGCATGAGTGTAGTCTGCATAGAAACCTTTTTGAAGTATGTAATGTCCCTAGGCCAGCTCATGCTGGTCAGGGAGAAGAACGTTGTGTTTGCAGTGAATGCTGGGGTTGCTGCAGTTATCAGGCTCTAACCCTGACTGTCACTGAACATCATTTGTCTGTCACTTGTCACCTATCAGAAGGCACATTGTGGGGACTTTGTAGTGTCATGAGACTGGCTTACTTGGCAGCCAGCTGATCCTTCATTTGAATCAAGTTTCCTCATCTGAAGTGGTAATACATCTTGCCTCTAATATGTATTGTTTCTTTGGGAGATAATAACAGCGCTGTCATAGTGCCATGTGGCCAGATGGATACTGTCTGCAGGACCAACTGAGTGTCAAAGGGAAAAACAATGTGTGATTAAAGCTTCCAGTGCTGCAATCAGGAGATCATGGCAACAGGGATGGGGGGAGCAGAAGAGACAGATTTTGACAGAGAACTGTATGACAACTAGATTAAGAATTGCATTTTCAGAGCATGGAAACCTGGTTTCTCATTGTTTCATTCCCTTGATATGTTTGGACATCAGTGAAGAAGTTACTGCTTGTGTTCAGAAAAGTAGCTGATGTTACAGGCTACGTGGCTAAGTAGCACCATGAGTTTTGGAATCCTTTTGTTTTCAGTCTGGCTGTTTGATCAGTGTTTTGACATTCCACAAGCCCTTGCATTCATACTGCTGTCTGTTTTTCTGTTTATCTGTGTATTTGGAGTGTAGTATTTTTCTTCTACACAAAGGGGGAAAAAAATCTGAGAATCAAAGGATTACTCATGTGTCCAAATACATCACTTGGCACTGTGTGCTAACTAAAGCTGTGCACAGGGCCAAGAACTGATTTGTTACACTGGCCTGCCTGCTCTCTCATATTATTGGATTAAGAGCATCTGCATTGGAGTCAAGCCATTAATTAAAAGCTGTTTAAGTGCATATTTGCTCTATGGGCTGGAATGTATAGGCATGTTGCAGAAGCATACTCCACAACTAGAGGTTGATAGATATATACAGGTGTTTCCTAACTGTACCTGTTATTTCAAAAGTTATTTGCAGAGCACTGAATCTTGACCTTAGTGAGAATCTCCTCTTCTTCCTTCTGTTAAGATTTATGTGCTCTCCAATACTTACAGACTGTAAAATGCTGCCTGTGTTCATGCTGTGTCTGTCCCCTGGCATGATGCTGACTTCTGATTATTGCAGGTTACATCCTCTCCAGTCATGTAACAGAAGAGATGCTGTGGGAGTGTAAGCAGCTTGGAGCTCACTCCCCTTCCACCTTGCTCACTACACTGATGTTTTTTAATACAAAGTAAGTACTCAAGTCTTTGGGACTCTTGCTGAATAAAAGAACTTCAGATACCTTAACAGGATTGGTGTGAAACTGCTGCACTGGGTAGGGCAAAATCATGAGTTTCAAATGGTTGCACACAGAGCCCACTTGTAGCCTCATCAGAGAAAAGATGCAGTATAACAAGGAAGTGAGCTAGCAGAGGGCAGACTGAACCTGTGGCTTTTATATACTTTGCTACTAGAACAGTCCTTAGCCCAGTGGTTGGTTTGAGCTTCAGCCTGCTCATGATGACTAAAGATAACTACCTTGCTGTTGTGACTATGTCCTTTGCTTGCCTCTGAATGTCCTGTGTTCTGTTCTTGCTGCTCAGGTACTTCCTGTTGAAAACAGTAGACCAGCACATGAAGCTGGCCTTCTCCAAGGTGCTGAGGCAGACCAAGAAGAACCCTTCTAATCCCAAGGATAAAAGCACGAGTATCCGCTATATGAAGGCTCCAGGCATGCACCAGACAGGACAGAAAGGTAGTGTCTTGGAGGTTTCTTTGGGAATATTTACTTACTTGGGCTTGAAGAAGTGGATGAACCGGGAGATGTTTGCAGGTAGGGAATCCAAGGCTCTGCCAGTTACCTGCAGCCTGGCAGTATTTTCCATGCATTCTATCCAAGAGAGCATAGTACCTTCTAAATATAAGCCTGGGGACATACCTTACCTGAGGCATGTGGGACTCACCAAGAACCAAGGATAATTTTTTTGTTACTTTTGGTTTTTTTTATGGGCAAAGAGGCTATTGGGTGTAAGTGCTTATGAAGAGATGGAGAAAATTCTTTGGGAGGGCTTCTCTTACGTTGATTCATGTGAACCCATACAGAATTCCTATGTAAGTACAATCTGTCCTCTTAAAAGCACAGGATGCAACTGAGGCTTTGCAGTCTCAGTAGTGAGAAAATTTCCCTTATTTTGCGCACTGCTAGAGGAGAAATGGAAGGAAGGATATGGATGGGTTGTGATCTTCAATAGCCTTGGGACAAAGCAAGCTCTGCATAATGCTTTAAGCATTTGTAGCCAGGTGCCTCTACCCTGGAACAGCCATATGTCTCTTGGCAGCTCTTGCACGGTGACAAGGTGCTGCAGTGTTGAGGCTCTATGGTACTGCTCAGTGTGCTGTGCTTACACAGAGTGTCTGACAGACTTCTGGGGGGTTGGTTTGTAGTTACAGATGACATGTATGCAGAGCAGACCGAGAATCCAGAGAACCCCCTGAGGTGTCCGATAAAGCTGTATGACTTCTACCTCTTCAAATGGTGAGAACTCTCGTCTGTGTGTATAGTGCTTGTCTTCTGTGACTGGGGAGCTGCACCCTGTGCCTGGCCTGGTTTTCAATACTGTGTGATATTGCTGGCACAGTTTCTATATTTGCATAAATTTACTTAAATGGAGAGGGGTGTTGATGTGAGAGAGTGGGATTAATTCTGATGGAATGTAAATTGAATTTTTGGGGTATTTAAGAGACAAATCCTGATTTGTGAACTGGCTGCTCTTAATCTTGGACATTTGCTGTGTTGACATGAACTTGTTCTCCTGCTAGTGAGTTGCAAGTCATCTGGAAGCATCCACTACTGAACATAGGATTAGGGTCCTATTCAAACCAGCTTCTGAATAAAAATAAGGACTTGCTCTGGAGATTGGAGGGTGCCTCAAAGGACTCATCTATAAATTATGATGATTCTGATACTTAATATAATGGTTCCTCTGCACAGATGGGTCTGCAGGTAGCCTGAATGTGAAAATACCCCATCCTTCTTCCACTCTGAAAGACCCCTAAAGCCATGTGTGTGTTATGCTTACCAGTGTGGAATAAAAACTTTCTTGTAGTCCTCACCTTGGCATGTCCTAAAACTTTGGGATGAATGTTGCCCCTAGATGTATCTCCGTACCTTCATGTCTCATCAGCCAGATGTTCACTGTCAGGATTTGTGAAGCCTGGGGTGAGAACAGTGGTGGTCTCTCTCTTCCAGGACATTTTGTTAGTCTGGTTATTTCTGATCTTCCTCACACAGCCCCCAGAGTGTGAAAGGCCGGAATGACACATTTTACTTGACACCGGAGCCAGTGGTGGCCCCCAACAGCCCTATCTGGTATTCCATCCAGCCGATCAGCAGAGAGCAGATGGAGCAGATGCTCACCCGGATCCTGGTGATACGAGAGATTCAGGAAGCTCTTGCCGTGGCTAATGCCAGCACCATGCACTAAGGCATCCTTTGTGGCTCAGATGGGGTGGGGCAGGGTGATGGGGGAGGGACAAGCAAAGAGAAATTGTACAGACTTTTACACTAAAGGAGATGCCTAAGTTTTTGGTTTTTTATTGGTGTAGTTATGAAGCCCTTTTAGGCTTCTTCTCTTTAAAAGAATCTAAAGGAAAACCTACCCATTATGTATCCTACCCAACACACCAAACTGTTGGAACCATTGGAGGCTGCATATCCCCTGCGAGCTGGGAGCTGTGGAAAGCTGCTGGTTGACTCTGGGTTTTTTTTATGATGTAGAAAACATGAACTACAGGATTGGCCTGGTTGGCTGGGGCCTCTGTCTCCTTGGAGCACGTGCAGCCTAGAGGGCACAGAATGATGGATGGACCTGCTCAGCCAGTGGAGGAGAGGCAGGCATCTTCTTTTCTTGTGCTTGGACGTTAATTTGCTGTTATCTTGGAAGAAAGAGGAGAGAGTGAACTGCAATTATGATTTATACAAAAAAACAAACCAACAATTTCTATTCAGACCTTTAAGTGACATTTTTAGATGTTAAAAGTACAAACTTTACCACACTCTTCTTTTTTGGCCTAACATTGAGGCCTTAAACCTTGAGGCTTCTGTGCCTGATGGAATTCTTGTAACATACACTTGTGTATCATATAAAGATACCACCCTGTTTCTCTTATGTATTCTTACTCTAGTTGTTTATTAAGAATGACGAAGCACGTCTTTTCAACATGCCATTGAACAATGTGTCTTTATTTGGGGAAGAGTGAGCTGTGAGGGTGGGGGGTCATTATACAAAGATCAGTATGCAAACTGGTTGTTTTCATCCCTGTTCGTGCTTTCCAGCTCAACTCTGCTGGATTTCTTTCACCCCTACAACTTACGAAGGTAGAAGGGCGTAAACTTCTGCTGAAGGACCTGAATGTCTGCTTGGTGATGGAAGCTCAGTGCCAGGCTAGGAACATGGGACCTGTGAGATCAGATCAGACTGTCCTAATGTTCTGTGGCTTTACCCCAGGCAAATCCCCCTCTCTCCACCTTTTCAAATGCATCACACCAACAGCATGATGAAGGGGTAGTGGAGGGAAAAGGCCTTCCAGGAGCAGCATATGGCTTATTCCTGCAGTTTAACAGCCTTTTCACAGTTTTTAACACAGCTGTGTAGATTTTGGCATCATTCATGATCATAATCCCTAGCCCTGTAGCCTTGCCTTGCTGCATCTTAAATGGTTGCTGTATTTTATATCATTAACAAATAGTTTGCTCTTTTGAAGCCAGCAGGTAGCCAACTGTGCTTGAAATGGGAGATCACTTGCCAGGCTTGTTATTTGTGCCACCAGCTTCTTGGATGCAGAGAAATTACTCTGCTTCTTGAACTTGTCTTCCCTGCTTCTCCACCTCATGTCCCTTCCCTGTTCCAAAATGCACAGATAAATATTTAAAAATATATTACAGTAAAAGAACTTAAACGTGTGTACAGGCAAGCAGCTTTCCTGAAGCCTCTGTTGTCCAGCACCTGTCTGTACTGAGAAGGAAGGTCTGCCCTCTCTGTTGGTTGTGCAGAGTGTAAATTGATGAGTAGCCATAATGTTCCCTGTCTTTGTGCTTGTGAGCAGTGTTGAGGTGTGCAGCTTAGAGAGACTTCCCAAGCCCCTGATGCTTCATACTGACATTGGTGTTCCTGAGGAAGCAGGTGTGCTCGAGTTAGCCGTCAGTATGAGCAGTTTGTTCCCTCTATAGGACTCTGTGCTCAAATAAGTAAGTGCAGAGAGGTGAAGTAGCAATGCACTGTTGTTTTGTTTTAGACTCTTAGCTCAGTGTCTGCCCTCAGAACTAGGCCAGAGGAAAACAGCCTGGAATCAGTGCCCAGATCCTGGTGGGTAAGCTGGGAAGAGGGTGCCCAGCATGGGTGTAGTGCTGGCAGCAGGTACTGTCACCTCAGTTTGTCTGCTGGGAGCCAGCAGTTGCCTGTTGGGATCACCAGTACTGCTTCAGCTGTCAGAAGCCTCTAATCCCTTCACCATATTGTAGTGACTGGAATGTCCATCTTTGGCCCTATATTAAGTCTTTGAGGACAGGGTTAGGGGCAGGCTCCCACTGTTCCGAGCAGTTGCATGTGCCTGCTGCACAGGATGCCCAACAGGCATGCACAGAGTGGCTTTCCCTTTCTTGTAGGCAGTTTATCCCATCATCAGAGCAGAGTTGGAAAGCCTGCTGCCTTGGCTGTCTCCATCAGAAATACAGTGGATATTAAACAATCTGCCAGATATGCACTGTACCAGTTGCTTTACTGGGCAGCCTTGAGAGCCACCTCTTACACTAAAAATTGACAGAAGCTGCAATAATTTGACAGAATTTTAGGGCAGTTGCAGGCTGGGGACAAACAGGAACTTCAGCTGAGCTTTCTGGGGAAACAAAATTCCATGTTACCTTAAAATTATAGATTGTGCGCTTTCCGTACCACCCTTAACTGCAAGATGATCTCAAGTCTTTGTAGGGGGAAGAGTTCTCCTTGATCTTGGAGGATACTGGTTAAGAACAGGGAAACTTGGCACATGGTGAGCTGTGGAGATCTCCTGATGACTGGTTTTGTCCTGATGGACTGGAGTGTTTCCATTCCTTTCTCATTGTCCACATGTACATAGGAGAGGATCTGCTGATGCAGAAGTGGACTGCGGCACTGTTCTGTACTGTCTCATCAGAATGTCCACTGTGTTAACTTCATTCCCTATTTTTAGAGACAATCGATATACTGTGACTTAAGGATTATTTTCCTGGATCTGGCTTCTAGTCTGTCTCTCTGGAGCTAGTTTAAAAGGTACAGTATTTCTAGAATATAAATACTATGTTCTTTAATAGTAAAGAACATGATCTGCTCCCTTGTAGGGGCTCGTAGGAAGACGTGCACAGAGTAGCACAGAAAAGTGCTGTGGCTTAGGGTTGCTATCCACGTTCTGGGAAATGTTCCCAGTCAGACATGTAAAATAGCTTTTTAACACTTTCCTATAACCAGCTTGACCGCTGCTTAGAGGGCATTCCCCCTTGGCTCTGAGAGTGCCAAACTGCTTGTACTGCTCTTGTATGCGTGTATATATTGACAGGAAGTCTCCGTGCCCTATGCCTTGTACGAGACAGGCTGAAAATGCATCGATCTCTAAATAAATAGACCTGAGAAGTCAAGCTAGAGACTGTGTGTTGTTGATTTTGAACTGTGCCCATCTTGTCACTGTGGTATGAAAGGAACCATAGAAAGCAGAGACTGACTGTTGTAAAGCACCTCACATTCTGACATGAGACTCATGTATTGTCCAAGCTCTTGACATTTAACAGTGTTGCTTTCTTTAGGAAACTTGTAGCCTCTTACACATGTGTCTAGAGCACCATTAGATTTTCATTTGCTTTCAAGAGGTCAAGCATTTCCTCTTTAGTGGTAACGGCTGAAGCAGCGGAGAGCAGACTAGAGAGTGGTTCTTCGCTCCTGTCTAGAGCAGTGTGTAAAGGGAATGGTCTAAGTAACTTCATAGGGCTCTCATCTATTGGCTGCCTCACCCCTAGAGGTCTGGACTTCAGAGGGGTCACAAGGTCTGAAGTAGTTCCTGAACTGTTCTGCCTTGGACGATACAAAAAGACTTAATCTGATCTCTAAATAAGAATCCTCTTCTGCACTGTTGCTGCTAGGGCAGAAATTAAGAGAGTCTTCTTCTCAGCTGCATCAGGGCTACTGTCTGCCTTGGAATACATAGAGAAGGGATGAGGCCTTGAAATCTCCTATGCTGTGGTAAGAGCAGATCCAGAAATGGTAGAAAAGAGCCCCCTGAGTGTATAGGGGATGGAGGACTGCTGGTACTGTAGTTGCTCATTCTCTTGCTGGACTGAGTGCTGCTGGACACTGAATGGCTGTGCAGCTGTCCAGCCAAACCAGATTCTTATGCGAGTTTAATACTGACTGACTTGGAGTTAGTGTTTGGACTCCTAAATCACTGTTAAAGTGAGATATCAACTGTCTTCCACCCTATATGGGGCTTTTCTCCCCATCTTATTGCTGGAGCTGCTCCTCTCAAATATTACAGGGAATGCACCGTATCCTGGTGATTCAGCCTCTTCTGTTTCGCTGGTGCCAATGCTTAGGAAAGAGCCCTTCTCTGCTTGAACCTCTTCCTACCTTAAGGAACATCTCAATTCTTCCAGAAGTCTTGCTGACATGCTGCCCCCAAATCTCTGAAGCGATTGCTGTGTCCCTACTTGTCGGTCCCCTTTGCTGCGTGGCTGAAGCTCTGCTCTTAGCACTGCAGTCACGTTCCCTGTAACCCTGTGCATGGCAGCCACGTTTGCCTGCTTCTCCCTTCTCATTGGAGCTCATCACAACGGGAAGGCAGATTAAACCCACTTACAGCAGCAATAAACCATGTCTAGAACTCGAGGGAACTGCAGGAGAGAATGAGGTGGAGGGGATGTCTCAAAAAGGCAGGGTCTAGTTGCAGCCCAGAGCCTCGCTTGATAATGAGTGTGCAGCCTATATGCAAAATACATCTTGTCTGTCCCTCCTGTGTTGACCCAGGTCTAAACAGCACATGTGATTGGCATCCTGCAAAGTGACCTTCAGAACTCTCCAGTAGCTTTGCCCCGTGAGTAACTCACACTACAAATCATTTTAAAGAGATGCACTCAACTATTTTTTTAATTTAATTTTACTCTTATATTCTCTGCTCTTTGTAATCTGCTTGGAAATAAAATGTTTTTCCCTGCAGCCTTTGTTGTAGTCTGTTTGAGAACCATTAAACTTTGTCTGATGTTTCTGTTGGAACAGAAGCCAACATGGCTGTTTACTGCTGTGCCCGTGCCATAGTGCAACAGCTCAGATCCATGTGTGCCTCCCAGATAGGCTCAGCAAGCCTTTGTTAGCCTGTTCTTTTTAAAATAAGGGTAGAGACCTGTTACACTGATCTTGGTCTGGCATGATGCCTCCTGTTCTGCTGACCCTGTGACAGGTAATGCTGATTCGAGAGTGCACGTCCTTGGCAGGCGGCGCTTTCCGATCTCTGTTCACGTTTCCTGTGTCTTGCAGCTGGGTAACGTGAGTAACACATTTCTTGAAGCTGCTTTCTGATCTTTGGACAAAGAGTTAACTTACTGCAGCAGGGAGTTGTAGGCACAGGAACACTGTTCTTTAGTCCCTGAACTAGTTAGTGTTAGACAGGGGGTTGCCTTTGACACTGTGTTATGGGGAGCAGGTGGTGTGGTTGTCTTATGTCCCTGGTGCTCTGAGACTGGATCTGGAATGTCACAACAAGCAAACCAAGAGGAGGAAGTTCTGTAACCTGCAGTACAGGAACTTTTCCTGATGCCCAAATGGAGGTTCAGGGATGGGAACATCTCATCCTGGAAAAAGCCAACTGCTATGTCCTGCAAGGCTCCTCTGAGGCAGATCTCTGTGCCTGTTCCACTCCTCCAGGCACAGTCCTCCCTCCTCCTGCTACTGCTCTTCTCCAAAATCCTCCCTCCAGCCCTGATCTGTGGCAGACATGAAGCTGCTGCACTGCAGTCCCCAGTGTGCAGCTATCCTCTTCACACTGCTTGTTTGTACAGCCTTGCTTGGTGGCTTCGGGAAGAGGGGGCTAATGCCTAGCTGGGATCACCTTGGATCCTCTCTGGTGAGACTGCTGCCTCTCTCCTTTGTGCCTTTCGTTCCCCTCGAGGTACAAGACTTGCCTCGCTCCTGCCTCTTGACTTTCATCCTTTGTGCAGCTCCCTCTGACTTACAAAATTGCTTTGGATTCTGCTGGTTTGTCTGAGCTCTCCATCCACCACTGACCCAACAAGCTCATTCTTGTCTTCTGGAACTGCAGGAGTACCTGGTGTTGGACTTGGTTCCCAACCGGCAGTGTCTCTCTGTGCGTGTCACCATGTCACCCATAGTTGGGCTTTTTTAGGTGGTCTTCTAGCAGGTGTCACACTGTACTGGTGCCACGAGCTGGTGCCAGCCAAGCCAGGGCCCGGCACGCAGGGCTCTACTGGGCTGTCCTGGAGTCCAGCTCTCTCCTGTTGCCTCCTACCGGTACACGGACCCGGCTGCTCGGCCTGAGCACAGAACAGCCGCGATGACCCCATGTCACCGGGCTGAATGCGTACGGGCTCGGTGCTGAGAAGCTGCTCAGGAGGCACTGCCGGCGGCTGAGAGCGACACCCGGGGCCGGTGTGTCCCCGGTACCGCCCGGCACAACGCAGAGCGAGAGCCGGGGCTGTGCTCCGCTCTGGGGCCCTCCACGGCACCAGGGGGCGCTATCGGCCCCGGCCCCTCCCGGAGTCGCTCTGTCCACGCCGTCGGGGGGCGGTCACAGCGGGTCCCTCCCGGCGGCCGGCGGGGTGCGCGTGCGCTCGGTGTGGCGGGGCGGGCACGCGGCGGGGCCATGGCGGACTATCTGATCAGCGGCGGCACCGGCTACGTGCCCGACGACGGGCTGACGGCGCAGCAGCTCTTCAGCTGCGGCGATGGGCTCACCTACAAGTGAGTGCGGCCGGCACGGGGGTGGGACCGGGACCGGGACCGGGGCTTGGGGCGTGGGGCCGCTGCGGTCGCTGACGCGTCTCCCCTCGTTGCCCCGCAGCGATTTTCTCATCCTCCCGGGGTACATCGACTTCACGGCGGACCAGGTGGTGAGTGGCCGGGGCGGGGGAGCGGGCCAGGGGCCGGGCCGGGGTCGCGCCGCTCACCCGCCGCCGCCGCCTGCCTCCCCGCCAGGACCTGACCTCGGCGCTGACCAAGAGGATCACCCTGAAGACCCCGCTGGTCTCCTCGCCCATGGACACAGTCACCGAGGCCAGCATGGCCATCGCCATGGCGGTGAGTGCGGCCCCGCGGGCGGGTCCCCTGTGCCGCCTTCACCGGGCTGGCGGGGCAGGAAACGCTGCCTGAGGCACCCGTGTGTCTGCCCGGGGGTCCCCGCAGCCCTTCGGGGCGAGGCCGGGCCCGACGGCTCCATCGGTGCAGCGCAGGGCAGTGTCTGCAGTGACTCACAGCCGCCTTTGTGTCCCTAGCTGACCGGGGGGATTGGGTTCATCCACCACAACTGCACCCCGGAGTTCCAGGCCAACGAAGTGCGGAAGGTGAAGGTGAGTGGCCGGAACGGCAGCACCAAAGCGTGCTGGCATAGGGTCCTCTGTGGAGATGGGCAACGGGTCTGGCCTCGCTGAATGAGCTGTGTGAGGAGACTGCTGACGTGTGCCCGATCTCGGTGTTTCAGAGCTGTAGTGCTGCCAGGGTTTGCAGGCACAGCCCTCTTGTTGTGTGCCAGGCACTGTCTATGGGCAGCCTGGGACTTGAGTCCTCCTGGTGTGGGAATATTCCTCATCATTTCAGGGAGGAGGTTAGCCTGCAGACGCTTGGGTTTTAACATTATTTGGGTGAGACTTGTTGCTGGTTTGAGAGTTGTGCTGTTGGTGAGCATGTGGCTAGGCTGGGTGGTTGCAGAGCCGTGTGAGTGGCTGCAGTAACCCCTAGGCGTGTGCCTCGCTCCTGTCTGGCCTGGCAGTGCCGCTCAGCCTGGCTGCTGGATCTGCTTCCTTTCAGAAATACGAGCAAGGATTCATCACAGACCCCGTGGTGCTGAGCCCAAATGACCGAGTACGAGATGTGTTTGAAGCAAAAGCTCGTCATGGATTTTGTGGGATTCCCATCACAGACAATGGGAAGATGGGGGGCAAGCTGGTTGGGATCATCTCGTCCAGAGATATTGATTTCCTGAAAGAGTCAGAGCATGACCTGCCCCTCGGTGAGGTGAGAAGGGCTTGTGAGTACCTGATGGGTGTGAGCACTATGTTAGGAAGCCATGTGGCTTGTGATAAGGAGAAGGGTGAGTGTGTGGCTGTGAGGATGTTCTGCCAGTGGGAAGGAGCAGCTCCAGCTTAGCTCTGCAGATCTGTCTGCGAGAGTATTTCCAGGGAAGAGTGTCTTGCTCATTTGCACTCTCTGAGCGACTCCTGCAGTGCAGACCTTGCAGTTTGTCTGAGTCGTGGGGGTTATCTTGCAGTGCTGTGGAAACTCTCCCCTGCTTCACTAATTAATTGTTGGTGTTCCTGGCTGCTGCTATAGTCCCACACGCTGGCACTGGCCAGCTCTGTCGCAGCTGTGCTCTGCCCAACAAACCCTCCAAGTGCTGAGCTTCCTTTTCTGGGCTCTTTCCCTGTATGCCTCATCTGGGTTACTTGCTCTTTCAAAGAACCCCCTGAACTTGCAGTCTGGCAGTTTGGCCTTCATAATACTTCGCTGTGAGGCTCCCCTCATGCAAGAGAATGTTCTCTGTGATCCCTGTTACACAAGCTGTGTAACTGGAGATCTGCGGTGCTGTCAGGTTACACCGCCGGTGCCTCTTGGCCACGCTTTGCTCTTGACTCACAAATATTTTTAGCTCTTGCTGACCAAATCTGGTGTCACATGCTGATCCCTGTTTGGTTTGAAATCGGCTACAAATACCTGATACGAGAGCCTTAAACCAGGAGTAGGTTATAAAAGTGCACATGGCCCTTTAAAGCAATGCTGCCCATTCAGAGGAGCCAAGAATCTTCCCTCATCCTTTACATGGGTCATTCAGCATTGCAGAGTAGGAAACTTGCTGCTGTCAGTGTCTGGTGCTTGTTCCTGTCACCAGGCAAGGCCAGGGGAATGAATGGTTTCCTCAGTCTTCTCTCCACTTGCAGTCCAGCAATCATCTTACTGAGCCATTCACTGCCATCCACTTAAACACGCAGGTCTCCTGTAGCCTGGGAAGCGCATGAATCCCACAGACTTAGGAAGTGTCAGGATATGTCTGTGATGCCTCAGGCTTCTCCTGAGATGTGGGTTCTCTCACAGCATTTTGAGTAGGTGCAGGCATGGTCAGCCTCTTTCTTGATGCAAAATGTCTGTTCTTATGGTACAAATAACTAAAATGTTCCCTCTTTTCTTTGTGTGCAACTGATCTACCTTCTTGAAGGGTTAGAGAGTGTTCCCTTTTAGCTTTGCCCAGCCTTCTCAAGTAACCTTTCATGGGGACCTGATGATCACAGAATGCTGTGGTTGGAAAGGGATTTAGAGGTCTCTTGTCAAGCCACCTGCTCAAGGCATGTTCAGCTGGAGGAGGTTTTGTGGGGCTGTGTCTAAATCTCTAAGGATGGAGATTTCATTATCTCTCTGGGCTGCTCTCCTGGTGGGAGACCACTGTTGTGGTGAAAGCCACTATACTAGGTCAGAAATTCCCCTGTTCCCCACTGTCCAGCACTGCCCTTTGCTTTCCACCATGTTTTGGTGTTTGTTTGTCAGAGTGAGCGTGGGTGAGCATATTTGGATTGATGCAACTCCTTTGCCCCACTGACCTTACCAGCAACAGCAGTGGGTTATTCTGGGCAGAGCCCTTCCAGGGCCTGTGCACTGGAGATGCTGTCTGAAAACGAGATTGAGGGCACCATTTCTGCCACAACAGCATGAGACTCTGAAGGTGTCTCCAGCCCTTACTTGCGTGTGCTTCATTAAAAGGGAGGGCTGTTCGGGTGACGTCCCAAATAAGGGTCATCTGAGAGTTGTCCCTTGTTTCTAGGTACTTTCACTTGTCTTCCTGAGGCCTTCTGCCATCTCGTGTTTTCAGTGCACTAATGGGCTTGGGGCCTGATGCCAGTGCTCACATGGGGACAGCACACTGGAGGCTTTTCCTGTGTGTTTATAGAGGCGTGTTGCTGTGCTGTGGGCTCTTTGTGGAGCACTCCTGCATCGCCACTGCGGAGCATTTCACGTGGGCAGGGGGTTTGATATTTTCAGATCAGTGTGAAGGAGTTCTTGCAATTTTTTATCTTCTTCCACCCACTAGATTATGACAAAGCGGGAGGATCTTGTTGTGGCCCCAGCTGGCGTAATGTTGAAAGAAGCAAATGAAATTCTGCAAAGGAGTAAAAAAGGTACCTGTGGCCATCTGGGGCGCGAAGGAGAGCTGTGGAAGCGCTGGGCTGGGGCAGCAGTGGGTGAATGTGGGCACGCAGTCCCCGCGTGGGTGAAACATGGGAGAGGATAGTGAAGAGAGTGCCCTCAGCCCTCTGCCAGGGTACAGAGTTCACATGCCTTCATCTCAAATGTGTTTGGAGTCGAGGGATTCTTGGCAGCCCAGTATTTGGCTGTCCATCCACTGTCTTTGATTTTCTCTCCTGGCCTTCACATTTCAGCACTCAGTTCAGCTCTCTTAGGGTTTAGTAGTTTGACTTTTAATAGGGTGTTGTGTGTCTAATTATTGAAAAATACACACTATATCTATGGTTAATGTAAAAATACTGAGTCCTTCTCCAATCCTGCATACTCCTTTATCTGTTTCTTGAGCCAGGGCTGCTGGCATCCATGGCCAAGCAAGATTTGGTAACACACCTCTGAGTCTCCATCTTATAGCAGTTTCTGCCTGCCCACTGCTCCTGGTCTGCTGCACTGCTCTGAGCTAACGTCTGTCTCCTGCAGAAATCTGCAGTAATGTTCTTTCTGTCGGTTTCCAGGCAAGCTGCCAATTGTTAATGAAGATGACGAGCTGGTGGCTATCATTGCTCGCACTGATCTCAAGAAGAACAGGGACTATCCTCTGGCTTCTAAGGACTCCAAGAAGCAGCTACTCTGTGGTGCCGCTATCGGGACCCACGAGGATGACAAGTACCGGCTGGACCTGCTGGTGCAGGCTGGCGTGGACGCTGTTGTGCTGGTGAGCACCCACGGGGCACCCATGGGCATTGTGTCAGCCTGGGACACTGGGGGGTGAGTCCCTGGGCTGGATGAATGTCTCTGACAGTGTGGCAGCAGCGTGGCACTCACTGTCTTTGTCAAAGGCCTTTATGGCAGTTTGTTGACCTCTCAGTCTTGTTCAGGTTAGAATCGTCAAATTGCAGGGTTTCCTCTTGCCTGGAGACTTATGTGACCTGGAGGGAGTTTGTAGGGTGCATCAAGCCCTGAAGGCTGAGAAGAGAAACACTGTCGGTTAATACAGACTCTTCTACAAATACCTCTTGCACTCTGCCACCAGCCTCTCTGATGTTCCTGACTAGTTTTGAATACTCGGCTTCTTACTTGGGATGAAAGTTTCCCTTCATCCCTTTGGTGTTTGTTACTGTGTTACTCTCTTACTGATGTTCAGGTGTGATCGGTGAACCCAGAGGTGCTCTGCTGGTCTCCCTTTCTGGCCTGTAAACTTCTGGGCAGTTGTCACTGCCTGTATTTGCACATGGTTTTCTTATCGATCGTGGTCCTGTGAGTCCGCCGTGCTCTGAGGGCATGGCTGAGCAGTGGGAAATGTTTAACAGGCATGATTTGACTGGATCACGGAGACTGGCAGGGCCTGAGTGCTCAGTGCTCGACATCTGGTATTCGAGCTGCTCTGCTGCAGTGGGGAGGTGCATCCCCCCACCAGCCCTCTTGGGTTTCACAAGGAACATTCTCCATTTCACCTGTAGTTTGAGACAGGACTGACAGTGTCGTGCTGGTAGAGCCAGATGGTTCTTATCCACAGCCAGATGTTCTGCTTGTTGTGTTCTGTAGAAGCTACAGGATTAAACATGAAGGATATTACTGAAGTCTTTACAATAAACTGCCTTGTACTGGGAAGGTACATTCCTGTCTTGGCAGCAGCTTCTCCTGGGGTTCCATGCCCGATGTGGGAGTCATTTTGCCCACTTTCCCAGCTTAGCAGAGACCCCAGCAAGCAGAGTGAAGATCTGAAGCTTTTCTGAAGCTGCATTTGTAATCTGCAGAAATTCTGGTTGAAACTGATTTTCTTTCTGTTGCAGGATTCCTCTCAGGGGAACTCTATCTTCCAGATCAATATGATAAAATACATTAAGGAGAAATATCCCAACCTACAAGTTATTGGAGGAAATGGTAGGTGTGTGTTGAAGACTCTGCTTGTCTTTAAATGACGTTTGTTTCTTAGACGCAGAGGGAGCTGCAGGGATATGAATGGAACGGTCATCTTGGTAAATGTCTATGAACTTAAAATGATCTCCTCTGGCTTGTGGAATGGAGCAAGACTACTATAGACACAGGGCAGTACCTTACAGCTGCAGATACTTGGAAACCTTTGTTCTGCAGCACAGTGTGCTACAGTCCTCTGTAGCATATTACACATTAGCTTATTTTACACACCAATTTAAAATTTTGCATAATAAATATTGCTTGATGTGGAAATCTAATGGCAACTTTCCCTGCCTCTTGACAGCAGAGTCCAGTGGTCCTTGTCTTTACCTGATGCTGCTGTTACCCTGTACTCTGCCCTCCCTACCTCGTGTGGCCCAGAGAGTGCTTGGGACCATACCATGACTTCTGCTGCCTCAGCCTTTGGGTGGAAGTGTGTTGCAGAACAGCCTAAAGGGGCAGTGTCACCTCACCCACTGGGGACAGTTGGGGCAGAAACTTACTGCTTGTCCCAGACAGGCCTGGCTCTGGCACAGGCTGTTGCCCTGGGCAGGGGATGTTGGAGGCCATTGGGCGAACCTCCAGGGCAGAGAAGTGTTGTTTGCAAATGTGCTTGTCTATTTTCAAACCGATTTCTGCTCCCCACAGTGGTGACTGCTGCTCAGGCCAAGAACCTCATTGACGCGGGGGTTGATGCCCTGAGGGTCGGAATGGGCAGTGGCTCCATCTGCATCACACAGGAAGGTAAGAGAGATCAGCTGCCTCCTAAGCAAGCTGAAGACACTTGTTAGTAGAAATTCCCTGCTGAAAAGCAGCATGGCTGGGATGGAATTCTCCCGTTGTGAGGGCAGTGTCCAACAGCAAGACGTCTTCCATCCACTTTGTCCAGGACTTCCAACCTTTGGGGTGGCAGCAGCAGCAAAGGCATTTCCCAGTACTGACCGAGACTGAGTAGAGCCGGTGTGGCAGATGGCGGCTTTGCCTGAGGGGAGCTGCTGGCTCAGTGTGGGATGGGGCTGGTGGGCAGCTCTGCAGGGAGAGGGGCTTACTGGATCCCCAGTGCTGATGGGTGAAGTGTACTGGTCCGTCCATTTTCTTTCCCTTTCCCTCTGGCAGCAGTGTGCGTGATGCTTGAATATTGATTTGGGCTTGGTGCCCTTTGCAATTTCCAGGCCAAAATGGGATTTCTTGCTTTTGTCTGTGCAGTTAGACAGAGCTTGTGTGGGGCAGAGACTGTCACCCTTAGCTAAAAGGCAAGAGGGGCATCCCCCAGGGCCTGAAGAAAGTCTGTTGTGAGGACAGACTCAGTCCTTGAGTGTTGAACCTCAGGTGGGGTGCAGAGAGGTGGTGCAGGAAGGTGCTGCAGTCCACAAGCACAGCCTCTCTCTGCTTTGGTCCTTCGTCTGTGCCACAGGAGGCAGCAAGTGAGCAGCTGCTGGCTGAAGGTGCTGCATTAGCTCTGCCATTTCCAGCATGGAGCCTGTGAGCAGCCCTGGGCCTGTGCTGCATTCCCGCTTTACCTGGCTGCAGGGGATTCCCAGTCAGGGAGGTCTGTCTCAGGTCAGCTTTCTAAGGAGGGGGTTAGTATCCTTGGGCTGACACTTCCATAGCCAGAGCACATCCAGGACACACGTCCTACCCAGGCTCCGAGGCAAAGGCGCACTCTGATCTGCAGAGCGGTGAATGTCCTGGGGGTTCCTCCAGCTGCCCCAGGAGATAGGGTTGGGTGCTGGTTTTGGCAAAGGAGCAGAGCAGAGGTAGAGCATGGCGCTTCACAGGAGATGTGGTTGCAGAACTCTTGCCCACAGCTCCCCAGGTTTTTGGCTGTGTTAAGGGCAAGAACTCTGGCTTTTTGGGGTAGGGGTCACCTCTCTGGGTGGCTGCTGGGGTAGGGTGAGCATGCGCTGTGCACAGCCGGGCCTGGCTGCCTTGGATCTGGCCTCTGTCTTGGCTCGGGCTAGGAAGGGTCTGCAAAGTCAGCTCTGTCCCACACCGTATGCTCTGCCCAGTAGCAGGTCACTTCTGGGGTCCTTTGTTCTGCTGCTGTTCTTCTGTCTCTAAAATGTGTGTGTTTGTTTTCGTTTAGCTGCTCCAAAGATCCCTCCAGACCTAAAGTCCCACAGCCCCAAATGCCCTTCTACTGTCACGGGCACCTATAGTAAGTCACTTGCCCTGTTCCCAACCCTAATTATGTGTCTTGAAGCAGGACCCTGATTTGGCTGCACATGGCCCTACTGCTTGTTTGAGAATAATTTAGCTGTAGATGCACTTGGGGTTTTGTGGCTTTGGATACTGGTTTTGAATCTGAAATGAAATCTGAGAAGCCTTTCTGATTTTGTAAAGCAGAATCTGAACTGTCCAAGCTGAGGGAACTCAGGCCTGTCCTCTCCACTCCAAAATCCAGTTAGGAGTCTGACTCGGCTTTCTGACTGCACTTTCTGGATCCCTAGCCAGGCATGCTCCTGCACTGATGATCCAGCACTCAGTCGTGCTCAAAATGTAACCCTAGTTCTGGGGAAGTTGTGCACTGGCCAAACTTCCCATGAAGCTGGCTCCCCTGAGTTATGGAGGGACTTCACCGAGCATGGCCAGCTTGGCAGCTGCGTCCCATCTTTCCCACCAAGTCCTGTGGAGAGAAAAGGGGCTCTTGCCTGCCCAGCACAGGGTGCAGTGTTCTCTGCTCTGATGCTACCAGATCAAGCAGCCCCTGCAAGGCAAGCCTTAGGCTTTGTCCTTTCTCCTAGTTCTGACGCACCTCAAAGAGAGAGGTTTACTCTTGCAGATCCTGGAAGGTTTTCTCTAGCAGATGATTTTGTAGGGCCACCCTTTGCCAATACACTAAAAGGGACAAACCCTCACCCCGACTGTGTGATGCGTGTGTGCTCAGAACCCTGCTTGGGTAGCCTGCGCTCCAGGCCTGTGGCACTGGGACGGTCGGAGAGGTGCGATGCTCCCAGGGGCTCTGAGCCAAGCTGTGCTTTAAAAAGGCTGGTCTCTGTGGTTGCGCTTGAGAGGTTTCTGCAGGCCCTGCACTGTCTATAGCACAGTCTCATAGATCCTGGACTCAAGACCCTCCAGAAATGGGTGTTTCTCTCCACAGAGCTCTTCCGTGGCAGTGTTTTGCAGCTCCAGTGTGGCCTTCAGCAGTGCAGAACTGTGCGAGACCATCTCTTTAAGGGCATTGATGATAAAGCTGGCAGCCTCTCCCTGGCTGGCTGAGCCCGAGCTGGGGTCTGATTAAATTCAGTTCTTTCACAATCTCAGCCTGGAGTCTGGCTTCCCTCCCTCAGCAGCTGCTGCCGAGTGCTGGGAGCAGAGAAACTGCAGCATCCCGGCCCCGGCAGGCCTCTGCCAGGGACATGCTGCCAGCACTGCGGCCATGCAGGCTGAACCACACCTGGAGTTCACACTCCAAAGTACTAATACTGCATGGCCTTAATCTTACCCAGTTTATGGGACTAACCATGAGTGGAGAAAAGGCTTCCAGTTGATTGTGGGGAAGGGAAGTCTCCCTGAGAAAAGCTTATCTCAGTGTTCTTGCATGCCTGTGGCTGACAAATGTGTTACAAGACATGCCTTGTGCTGGTTTTCCTCACATAATGGGAAGCCTCTTAACTGCTACCAACTGGGAAGAACAAATCCAAAGCTAATAACTCCCTCCCTATGGGGCAGCTAAACTTGATGGAATCCTTGCTACATTGCAGGGCAGGAACATAAATCATTACCAAACCATTCTGCCTGTTTCCTTTTCCACTGCTGCATGTGTGTTTGTGTGTGTATTGCAGACCTGTATGTATAGATATATTTATATCTATACCACATACAGGCTTACCAGCTCTCTCCCAGCCAACTGCCTTTCCATTCAAGAGGCACATCATACAGGTGCTGGGTACATGGACAAGGGATCTGGCAGCTCCAGGAGAGAGCGAGCAGTGGGACGTGGCTACATGCCAGAGATGCTTTGGAGAGGGGCTTTTGGAGTTTGCTTTATTTCCTTCCCAAGCTCCCCACACATCTGCTGTGCACCAGGATGAGCCATGAGTGTTGTCTGATCCCAGGCATCTGATCAAAGACCCCAGTCCCAAGGTCACTCACAGCTTTTTGGAGCCAAGGGCTGTGAGGATGTCTCAGCAGGCATCTCCCGGGCATCTACTTCTCTTGCAATTCAGCCTAGGGAAGGAGCATCCAGGGATTTGTGTGTTCTGAGTGCTGGAGCATGTGTGTGCTGGAAGCCTGAAAGGGCCTGCTGGGACAGGGATGTGCTGCTGCGTGGAGCTCACTCTGTGTGTGCTGTCCCACAGTGCTGGCGTGCGGCCGTCCCCAGGCCACCGCGGTGTACAAGGTGTCCGAGTATGCCAGGAGGTTCGGCGTCCCCGTGATCGCCGACGGAGGGATCCAGACGGTTGGGCACATCGCCAAGGCCCTGGCACTTGGGGCCTCCACAGGTGAGTGCCATTGTAGGGAGTCTCCTAGGAAGTGTTTCCATATGGCATCACACTGGGCATGGGGACTGCAGCCAATGCTGTGCCCAGCAACCCTGAGGGATTTTGCCACCACTGCTGCTGATGTGCTGTTCCTGGTGATATCTTGTGCCAGTGATGATGGGCTCTCTCCTGGCTGCCACCACGGAGGCCCCAGGCGAGTACTTCTTCTCGGATGGCATCAGGCTGAAGAAATACCGCGGCATGGGCTCCTTAGATGCCATGGACAAGAACTTGGGCAGCCAGAATCGGTATTTCAGGTCAGAGATGGTGCTTTGGGGCAGCAGATCAAGATTTTGGGGCTTCTCTGCTTCACAAATATCCTTGATTTGTGCTTTCATGCAGTGAGACAGACAAAATTAAAGTGGCCCAGGGGGTCTCCGGTGCAGTGCAAGACAAGGGCTCTATCCATAAATTCATTCCATACCTAATTGCTGGGATCCAGCATTCCTGCCAGGATATCGGTGCCAAGAGCCTGACCCAAGTCCGGTGAGTGCTTCCCCATGCCTGTACTCCCGTTAGGTCATGGTGCTGCTGTCTGGAGTCCCTGGGCAGCTGTACTCAAGCTGTGGTGTGTTCTGGATAGTTTGTAGCCATCTTCCCTCATATCCAGTGGGCACTTCATCGTGGATCTGCCAGCCCCAGGGCTGCAGCATATTTAGCTGGCTGGGCTCAAAATGTTCGGGTTACATTACCCAGCCTGGTTCTTGGGAGCACAGCAAAGACCACTCTGGCCATGGCCGGAGGAACCAGTGACCCTCGTCCCAGCTGTTCCAGCTGAGCATGTGCCAGAGCACTGTCTTCCCTGGACTCTGCCTGGCTTGTGACAGGTGTCCTTCCCCCTCAGAGCCATGATGTACTCAGGAGAGCTGAAATTTGAGAAGAGGACAACGTCTGCCCAGGTTGAAGGAGGGGTGCACGGCCTCCATTCGTAAGTGCTTCTGGCAAGATCCTTGTCACCTTCGGGGGATGTTGGGGGTCAGAAACAGCCACCCTGTACCTCAGCTGCCGTGCCCTTGGCTTGGTGTGCCATTGGCTTGTCCTGGCACCGTGCAGCCGCATCAGCTGAGGCTGTTCCCCTCCCTGGGCTGGCAGGATCCATTCCTTACTGCACCTCTGTCCCTGCCCTGGGTGAGGTGGGTCAGTAAAGGGGCTTCCTGGTGCTGCTTCCCTTGCAGGTACGAGAAGCGCCTCTTCTGAGAGATCCGTCTGTGTCTGTCCTTATGCCACTGAGCTCTGCGCTGCTCCGCGCGGGAGCTGCTCTTACTGCAGAAGTGCCATTATTCTGGGCTGCCTGGAGCTCCTGCTGTCCCTTGGCTGCTTTCTGACCACCCACGGGACCCACCTTCCACCTGGGAGCTGTGATCCTGGGCTGGAGCCTTGCACATGTTGGCCATGTTTTACAATAAAAAAACTAAAAGATGTGCAGTTGGTGTCTGCCCAGAGCCTCTCTTCCTTCTTTACCTCCCTTGCTCTCCTTCCTTGGCTCTGTCCCTTGCTTCCCACACCCTCAGGAGCAGCTGATAACCCCAGAAGGGACTGTGTGCATGTGAAGGGCAACAGGAAGGAGAGAGCCCTGAGACAGGGTTGAGTGGGTAACACAGTGTGGCTTCTTTAAAAATCCTTCCTGAGAGCAGAAAAGGGCTGGGCTGCTGGGTAAGAAAGCAAATAGTTTTACAGGGCCATTATCTCCTGCTGGGAGCTGCCAAACCCAGCTGTGGCAGCAGCCAGGATGCTGTAGGACCCCATTCCTGGTCCAGCTGCTGCATTCTCCTTCCCCTAAACTTCCTGTAATTGCCACACCTCCAGGCCCAGTGGTTGCACCCCCTTGGGCAACATGTTCACTGTGTATTACCTGCCCAGGCTCCACAGAGCGATTGTTTGCCAGAAGGTGGGCAATGCACTGGGAGGGGCACAAGTTTATAAAAGAGCTGGTCTGCATTACTGCAGGCCTGAGCAGTGTAAACCTCCCTGGCTTGGCAGGTTACCTGTGCTTGCAACACCAGGAGACAGAAGTATTTTACACCTGTATCAGTTGTACATGTCCCACACGTCACTCCTGCTGAAGAGTATGTGCTTATCATCAGTGGTTTGGGGATGTCAAATTTGACTTGACTACAATGCCGTGGTGTCAGTGTCACACACTCATTAACACACTCATTAAGAGACTTGTTAAACAAAGCTACCCTAACCTTGCAGCTGCATCCCCTGCCTTTGCCTGCTAAGGTGGCGGAGCTCAGGGCACGAGGCTTCCGTTAGTACACGTACCCTCTTCCCCCGGGGTGACATCCCCAACCGTGAACCAACCAATGGGGGGACAGGACAGTGACCCTTTCCATGTCCCCTGCTGGAGCTGAGCCTCCCCGGAGACGGGGTGCAGCACCCTTGGACCAACACTGCCCAAGGGGTGCTGGGGTGCTAAAAAGCCCCATGGGAGAGTCCAAGCCAGGCCAGCACCAGCTGGGACGCGCTAGTTGCTGGTGCTGGCTGTGCTCAGGGAGCTGCTGGTATGTGGCATCCCACCACCACATATGCTGCCCAGTGCCCAAGGTGAGCACATGCCCCATCAACTTGTTACAGCCTCACTCTGCTGTGCATTAACCACCACACTTCTTGTACTTCCCATTTACATGTATTTTCTTCATGGAGCCCCCGATGTGCCCGGGGGTGTACAGCTCGCCGCACCAGCCTTCACCCTACCTCAAGGTGTGGGGTATGACCTTGGCAGGGCTGTGGGAGCAGTGCTGCCAGCAAAGCCTTGTGCTGTGCCCCACAGTCCTCAGCCCAGACTGGGTAGGGAGGCCAAGAAGCCAGGGAATGCAGGGAACAGCTAAGCCCATGTATCTCACAGCCCTCCTTCGTGCAGAGCCATCACCCAGCTGGCAGCTCCAGACAGTTCAGTCTGGAGCATTTCTCAGTTGGGAGGGGTGACCGTCGGGGGCTTCAAGGAAGGCAGGGGAAGAACCACTCAGCCCATGGGCATGGCAGGCAGTGCCTACATCCCGTAGGTGCCCCGCGGAGGGATGAGCCCAGCTGCCACCACGCGCCTTTCATTCATTAGGAAGTTGAAGGTTGCACATGCATTTGCCTGTGAATAGAAAAGGGAGTGAGTGAAGCTCCAGCCCTCAAAAAGGAGACTCGGCCCTTCCCCACATGGTACATGACCCCCTCCCTCCCTTTCAATGGGGCGCTGTCTGTGCTCACCCTTCCTTACCGTGTCCTGCACCTCCACAGCAATCCCGCACTCCCGCATCTGCTTCAGCGTGGCGGGGTGGAGCCGCTCCACCCTGTCCCCTGTGCCCAGCACCAGGATCTCTGCAACGAGGGCACGACAAGGGTGGGCAGGGCAGCATTCGAGCTGCCTCGGCCCGGACCTGCCCTTCCTGCAGGGACCAATGGCTCCGGCACAGCCACCCCGACAGGAGCCCGAAGGGAGGGCAGCCCGCGCCCCTCCTGCCCCGCGTACCTATCTGGGGGTCCAGCAGCCGGAACAGCGACAGGCTCTCGTGCGAGATGTCCCGGTGGGAGCCAACCTGCGGGGACACAGCGGGCGTTGAGGGGGGCTGCCCCCAGTGCGCGGTGGGGACCGGCAGCCCCCGCCCCGCCGCCGGGCACTCACGTTCCACTGAAGGATGCTGCGGGGCAGGACGGCGCAGGGCCCCACCACGACGTCTCCGCTGATGGTGAAGCCGCGGGTGCTGTAGCCCTCAATGAACATGATGTTGGGGGACTCCGGCTCCAGAACCATCACCCGCGTCCGCTGGTACATCTCATCATCCGCCGGCGTGAGCCGGTGGCCCCGGCAAGGCGCCCTGCGAGTACAGGGAGCAGCTGGGACACGTGGGACCCACGGACACTCCCCGGAGACCCTTCGGCACCCCACAGGCACCGCCCCCGGTCGCAGGCCAGCCACGGTGCCGGCTGCCGGTGCCGGNCGCTACCGCCCCCCGGCGGCCGGGGCCGGGACAGCGCCACCAGGGGAGCGGGGTCGGACCGGGTCTCCCGGGGACATTTCGGGGTCCCCCCGCCCGCGGGTCCTGAGGGGCGGGAGGGCAGCGACACTCACACACCCGCCGCCCCCAGGCCGGGGCGTGCCCCGACTTGCAGCGCCCGGGTGGGCGCCGGAGCGAAACCGAAAGCG